>CM038723.1:5353053-5470553 GCA_021613375.1 Megaleporinus macrocephalus
CTCCGCCGCAGCGCTCAAGCCCATCTGCTGGAGCTGATTTATCACGCGGGCGCCGAGAGGGAGAGACAAGAGCCGAATTAGCAATGCAAATACGGGCCAAGGATCAGCCGGAGTACAAGAGAAAGGACACGCGGCGCGATAGTAATAATGAATTTGTCTCAGGTAGCGTGTCTCAGGGGGACGGAGCCCCGCCACCGCGAGACGGAGCGAGGAGCCGCGCGCGGAAACACATTCACTGCCGTCTTTCTCTCCACTTTTAGCTCCGGCGCGCGTAAACAGCCTGAGCGGCGAGGAAACGTTTCATTTGCAGGTCGGCGCGGAGCGAATCAGTGATGAGCGAACGCTGCTGCGCATCCAGGCGGATCAATCAGAGACTCTGTTTACCTTCTTCCCCCGTACAGTACGCAGAACAATACATTACAATGAAGAGAGATTCATCCCCCTCCACCCCCTCCACCTCCACACCACTCCCCCTCCACCCCTGCACCTCCACACCACTCCCCATCTCCTACCACCCTAATCACCCTCCCTATCTCCTACCACCACCTGCACTCACCATCTCCTACCACCTCAATCCCCCTCTCTATCTCCACCACCTTCTCCCCTTCCCCATCTCCTACCACCCCAATCCCCCTCTCTATCTCCACCACCTTCTCCCCTTCCCCATCTCCTACCACCCAATCCCCCTCTCTATCTCCACCACCTTCTCCCCTTCCCCATCTCCTACCACCCAATCCCCCTCCCCATCTCCTACCACCCCCTCCACCTCCACACCACTCCCCCTCCACCCCTGCACCTCCACACCACTCCCCCTCCACCCCTGCACCTCCACACCACTCCCCCATCTCCTACCACCCCAATCCCCCTCTCTATCTCCACCACCTTCTCCCCTTCCCCATCTCCTACCACCCAATCCCCCTCCCCATCTCCTACCACCCCCTCCACCTCCACACCACTCCCCCTCCACCCCTGCACCTCCACACCACTCCCCCTCCACCCCTGCACCTCCACACCACTCCCCCTCACCATCTCCTACCACCCCAATCCCCCTCCCCATCTCCTACCACCACCTGCACCTCACCATCTCCTACCACCTCAATCCCCCTCTCTATCTCCACCACCTTCTCCCCTTCCCCATCTCCTACCACCCCAATCCCCCTCTCTATCTCCACCACCTTCTCCCCTTCCCCATTTCCTACCACCCCCAATCCCCCTCCCTATCTCCTACCAACCCAATCCCCCTCTCTATCTCCACCACCTTCTCCCCTTCCCCATCTCCTACCACCCAATCCCCTTCCCCATCTCCTACCACCCAATCCCCCTCCCCATCTCCTACCACCCCCTGTACCTCCACACCACTCCCCCTCCACCCCTGCACCTCCACACCACTCCCCCTCCACCCCTGCACCTCCACACCACTCCCCATCTCCTACCACCCCAATCCCCCCTCCCTATCTGCTACCACCCCCACTCCCCCTCCCCATCTCCTACCACCCCCCTGCACCTCACCATCTCCTACCACCCTAATCACCCTCCCTATCTCCTACCACCCCAATTCCCCTCTCTATCTCCACCACCTTCTCCCGTTCCCCATCTGCTACCACCCCAATCCCCCTCCCCATCTCCTACCACCCTAATGACCCTCCCAATCTCCGATGTCTTCTTAACTTCCCCATATCCTACCACTCCAATCCCCCTCCCCATCTCCTACCACCCCCTGCACCTCACCGTCTCCTACCACCCCAATCCTCCTCCCCATCTTCTACCACCCTAATCACCCTCCCAATCTCCACCATCTTCTCCCCTTCCCCATCTCCTACCACCCCAATCCCCTCCCCATCTCCTAACCCCCCAATCCCCTTTCCAATTTCCACCACCTTCTCCCCTTCCCCATCTCGTACCACCAAACCTCACCTCCCATTTCCACCACCCCAATACTCCCCCAATCACCACCACCCTCATCTCACCACCTCCCATCTCCATCACCCCAATACTCCCCCAATCACCACCACCCTCATCTCACCACCTCCTCCACCTCACTATCTCCACCTCCCCATCTCCTACCACCCAACCTACAGTAACCTCCCCATCTCCACCTCCTTATCCCCCCCACCCTAGTCCCCCTCCACATATTCACCACCCAATCTCACCTCCCCATCGCCACCATTCCCTTCACCTCCTCATCTCCACCACCCCACTCCTCTGCACCTCCTCATGTTACTGCTCCAGAGCATCCCGTCCTCTTAACAATGCACGTCTATGGAGATTATACAGACTGAATTCTCCTGAACATATAGTGCCGTGGTGCTCAGTCCTGGTCCTGGAGATCTACCACACTGTTTAACTCTAACACTAATCCAACACACCTGATCCAGGTAACGGGGGTCTTCTGAATGATAGAGCCAGGTGTACTGAATCTGATAGGTGGTGAATCTTCTGGACCAGGATTTGCCCCCCTTGTTTTAGTATATTAAATAATTGCCAATCAAATCAGTAAAATATCAGAAAGGTATTGTTTTCTCAGAGAAACCACAGGAAATGTTATCTATTAGCCAAAGTGCACTTAATGTTAGCTTTATAGATGACCATGTTTATGACTTGACGACTGCACTCGTCGTTATTAACAGCGGTTCTGACCTCCCGCGGAGCGAAAGGAAGCAGTGCTTTATGAAATTACACATCCACATGCTACATCTCCGCAACAACAGAACCCAGTGTTAAAAATAATGCGGTTCTTATTAGAGGGAGCGCGCAGTCTCCGTAGACTCCCAGCTGTTTCTGCAAATGAAACAACGGGGGAAAGGGGAACCAGCTCTCCCTGCAGTAATTAATGTAAAAAATAATAATTCATGCAGCTCTCGCAGTAGGAGTCCTCTTTGATATTGCTAGACGACCCTTATTTTTATATTTTCAGCACATCTTTATTAGAAACACTTCAGAGACAACACAGGTTTTGGCCAAAAGTCACTGTTTCAGTTTTGTTGGTGTATGTAGTCCGTCTGCCACCAAATGTTTTGATGTCGAAGTTCACAGCCTCCAGGTTTACATCATGTCTGAATCACTTAGTCTAAAACAATGTGGAGTTGCCAAGTCATCGCAAAGAGAGTCAACATTACAGTATATATTATTTTCCAATGTAGCTAGACGGACTGGGAGACTCAGTAAGGTCCTGGTAGGTGGTCATAGGTATCTGGAGGTATCATGCTGACTGCAGTGAATCCCACAGCTGCTGGAGGGAGCGTGGAGGAGGATCCATAGAGACAACACCACCATCCAGGTGGTCCCACAGATGTTCAGTTGGGTTCAAGTCTGAAGAATCAGGGGTCCAGGGTAGTACTTGGAAGTCTTGCTCAGCTCTTCCAACCAATGAAGGACACATTTAGCTGTGTGATGTGTCGCATTGTCTTGCTGGAAGAGGCCCCAAGATTCCGCCTCTCTGTGTGACCCCTCCCACTTTTCATGATGAAAGACTCCGCCTTTCTGGGTGACCCCTCCCCCTCTTTTCTTCTGGAAAAACTCTGCCTTACTGGGTGACCACTACCCTGTTTTTATGTCTAAAAGACTCCACCTCTTTGTGTGACCCCTCCCTCTTTTTTTCTTCTGAAAAATCCGCCTCTATGGTTGACCCCTCCTCTTTTTACTTGTAAAAGACCCTGCCTCTCTGGGTGACCCCTTCCACATTTTATTCTAAAAGAAGCTGACTCTCTGGGTAACCCTTGCCCCTCTTTTCTTTTGAAAGACTCTACCCCTCTGAAAGGCCCCGCCTTTCTGGGTGACCCCTCCCCCATTTACTTCTGAAAGACTCTGCTACTCTGGATGACTCCTGCCCCGTTTACTTCTGAAAGACTCCGCCTCTTTTGGTGACCCCTCCCACATTTACTTCTGAACGACTCTCTCGGTGACCCTCTTTAAAATGAAAAACTCCGCCTCTCTTTGTGACCCTTCCCCTGTTTACTTCTAAGAGACTCCGCCTTTTTGTGTGACCCCTCCCTCTTTTTTCTTCTGAAAAACTCCGCCTCTCTGGGTGACCCCTGCCCTTTTTACTTGTAAAAGACCCTGTCTTTCTGGATGACCCCGCCCCCTCTTTACTTCTGGAAAACTCCGCCTCTCTGGGTGAGCCCTGCTCCCTTTTTACTTGTACAAGACCCCGCCTTTCTGGGTGACGGCGCCCCCTCTTTACTTCTATAAAACTCCACCTCTCTAGGTGACCCCTCCCCCTTTTTACTTCTAAAAGACTCCACCTCTCTGTATGACCCCTCCCCTTTTTACTTCTAAAAGACTCCTCCTCTCTGGGTGACACCTCCCCCCTCTTTACTTCTGTAAAACTCCACCTCTCTAGGTGACCCGTCCCCTTTTTTACTTCTAAAAGACTCCACCTCTCTGTATGACCCCTCCCCTGTTTACTTCTGAAAGACTCCACCTCTCTGTATGACCCCTCCCCTGTTTACTTCTGAAAGACTCCGCCTCTCTTTGTGACCCCTTCCAGTGTTTATGTCTAAAAGACTCCACCTCTCTGGGTGACCCCTCCCCCTTCATATGTCTAAAAGGCTCCACCTCTCTAGGTGACCCCTCCCACTTTTTACTTCTAAAAGACTCAACCTCGCTGGGTAACCCCTCCACCTCTTTACTTCTAAAAGACTCCACCTCTCTGGTCGACCCCTCCACCTCTGTTCTTTTAAAAGACTCCACCTCTCTGGGTGACCCCCTCCCCCTCTCTATGTCTAAAAAACTCCGCCTCTCTGGGTGACCCCTCCCCCTCTTTTCTTCTAAAATACTCCACCTCTCTGGGTGACCCCTCCTTCTCCTTACTTCTAAAAGACTCCACCTCTCTGGGTGACCCCTCCCTCTCCTTACTTCTAAAAGACTCCACCTCTCTGGGTGACCCCTCCCTCTCCTTACTTCTAAAAGACTCCACCTCTCTGGGTGACCCCTCCCTCTCCTTACTTCTAAAAGACTCCACCTCTCTGGGTGACCCCTCCCCCTCTTTTTTTCTGAAAGACTCCTCCTCTCTGGGTTACCCCTGCTCCCTTTTTACTTGTACAAGACCCCGCCTTTCTGGGTGACCCCTCCCCCTCTTTTTTTCTGAAAGACTCCTCCTCTCTGGGTGACCCCCTCCCCCTCTCTATGTCTAAAAAACTCCGCCTCTCCGGGTTACCCTTACCCCTCCTCATCTTCTGAAAGACTCCGCCTCTCCGGGAGACCCCTCCTCATCTTCTGAAAGACTCCGCCTCTCCGGGAGGCTCTATTATACCCAATCATGATCCCAATGACCCTAATCAGCTGTGAGATGTTCCTCCAGGTGTTTGAATTACATTGAAACATGCCTCAAATTCGAAAAAGGCCAAAACCATATACCAAGACCCAACCTTGATTGGAGGTGAGCTCAAACCACAAGCCATGCAATCTTACCAATCCTTCCAGGGTGCATAAACTTATGATCAGAACTGTATTAGAAATGTCATGTTTGACATATTGAAACATATTAAAACAACAAGCTGTCGGCAATGACACTGTGACAACTCGCCGCCAGTGATTCCGCTAGTGTTTGGACCACAAACTGCTTTTAAATGATGGGATGACGGTTTCCTTGGAGATGCCATGTGCTCGGGCCTCAGAGCCCATGGTGCTGGATATTTCACTAATGCGGAGCGGAGCTGAGAGAATGTGCTGCTTAACTCTTACTTCATTAACCACTAGACAGTCTGTGGCCTCGCATATCTGCCGTTACAGTGTGTGCCCCCCAAATTAGCGCCACGCCGCTGAGCCGCATTAGGTTCGATTTGAGCTGGAGGTACTGCAGCGCTGAAACTTCTCACCGTCTTCTCACCGATAGCACATCTCCAGCACATTCATTTCAGGTTTAACATCACAGACTCAGACTCAACCGGTCCTTTAATGAAACCTCCAGATATCCAGCAGACTCGAACCCATCATCAGAGGCCTGTCTGGCCTGGGAAGGACGTTTCAAGGTCATTACGTTGGCCTATCACGTCTGTCCATGATGATGTTGGGCGGAGATGGTGTTTGCTGTCTGCGTGCTCGTTACCGTTTAGTGGGGAACAGGTGCACTAACACGGTTTGCCCCGAGTCGCCCCGAGGCTTTGCTCCCCAAAGCCAAGTCGTGCTCCCCCAACACAACCGTGTGGAGCTGAGCCCAAACTCCAGCCTTCAGCCCTCAGCCTGCCTCTGATTACTGCCTCGCTCACAGTATCCACATCCCACAGAGCACTGAAACTAAAGGTGTTCACGCTGTGCTTTACTAGGCTTTGAATTACAGCCTATTGATGCCATTAGTTTATTTACTTATTTACTTGTTTATCTGCAGTGGTTATGTGTCATTTGCTCAGTATTGTAGTCATTATTAGCAGTGTTATTAATACTAATATATATTCATATGTGCTGGTATGTGTTGTGGTGAAGTAGTGTTGATGATATTCTGCTGGGGTTGTTTACGGTTGTAGTTGTAGCATCATACAGTTATTAATATTATTAATGGTATTATTGGTAGTATAGATATGCAGCATTAGAAGCATTAGTGTGTATCATTGTTGTGTTTTGGTGTAGCTGTTTAAATGTTATGATCATTGCAAGTAGTTGTAATATTTTTTATTGTATTATTATTATTATTATTATTATTATTATTATTATTATTATTATTAGCAATTTTTTATTACTATTATTGGTGTAGATGGTGTTGAAATGTTGTTGGTTATGTTTACTCATTAGTATCATTAGGGTAGCAGTGCTAATAGCAGTATTTATTAAAGTTAGTATTAGTAATATCATTATATAGTATAATTAGTGTGAATTATTGTTGTTATCGGTGGTTAATTATTATTATTATTATTATTATTATTATTATTATTATTATTATTATTATTATTATTAATTAGGTGGTGTTGACATGTTGCTGGTTCTGTGAATTAGTGTTGCTATTGGTGGTTACTTATTATTATTATTATTATTTATTAGTTATTAATTATTAGTTATTAGTA
Organism: Megaleporinus macrocephalus; assembly: GCA_021613375.1. NCBI lineage: Eukaryota > Metazoa > Chordata > Actinopteri > Characiformes > Anostomidae > Megaleporinus > Megaleporinus macrocephalus. The sequence goes on from CM038723.1 coordinate 5,360,049, forward strand.
GTATTATTAGTGTTAGTGTGAATTAGTGTCGGTATTAGTGGTTACATATTATTATTTATTAGTTATTAGTAATTATTTTAGTTATTAGTAGTATTATTAGTGTTAGTGTGAATTAGTGTTGGTATTAATTAGTATTAAACGTTGCGACTGTTTATCATTGTGTAATACTCTGTATATAATGTATATAATCGTGTTTATATAGCTACTCAGACCTGTTTATGTACAATATCCACATATCCAAGTATATATATCCATAACCATCTTCATATAACTCTAGTATGCACTGAACCCATTCAGACGTCCCCGTTATCATTAATATAAAAAATTATGTGAATATATTTATACCACTACTGTTGCTGCTGCCACTGTTTTGGACACTGGTGCACAGTGCTATATCTATTTTATCAATGTGCAATATTCCTATTTATATGCTTATACTGGAACATCACTGTGCAATACTCACCTCTGCCATATCCTCATTGTTATATATGTATATGAATATTTGTATATTGATTTGTTAGCTATGTAAATTAGAACAGAGTAGGAGTAGGAGAAAGGAGTAGCTCCCCAATCTCGTTGTACATTCTGTATAATGACAATAAAGAGCATTCTATTATATTATGTTCTATTCTGTTCTATTCTATTCTATTCTATTCTATTCTATTCTATTCTATTCTGTTCAGTTCTGTTCAGTTCTGTTGTTCTGTTCTATTCTATTCTATTCTATTCAGTTCTGTTGTTCTGTTCTATTCTATTCTATTCTATTCTATTCTATTCTATTCTAATCTATTCTATTCTGTTATGTTCTATTCTGTTCTATTTTATTCTATTCTATTCATTTCTGTTGTTCTGTTCTATTCTATTCTGTTCTATTTGTGAAATGTTTGTATTTGTGTGCTGGTCTGGACTGTTCAGTACGTTACCTGTCACACATACAACTCTTATTATTATTATTATTATTATTGTTATTGTTATTATAATTACTTAATGTAATTATTTTGAAATGTATGTGTGTGTTTATGTGATTTGCTTTCTGTTCTATGGCTCAGTAATGTACTGACAGGCAGGCGAGGTGGATACCTGACGAGGGCAAAACACAACATCTACTGTTACACGCAATATCGGACCAAGATGGGGCAAAACAGAGAGTTTAAATAGAAACACTAAACAAGAGACACCTGGCAGACGGGAGGGGGCATGAACACGGAGCAGGTGAGGGGCAGAGACAAGAGGGCGGAGACAAGTATCACATGACAAAAACATAAACAGGACGACCACATGGCAATGATGGGAGGACATTGTATAGCGTTGGTTAGAAGTGTATGTGAGACAGATGGCCCAAAGGATGTTGCAGAGCTTGCGGGAAGATCAGGGCTTTTGGAACCCCTGCTACTTATCTCGGAGACACCATTGAGACCAGGGTTTGAGAGCTCCCTCTTCATTCTGACGGCAAAAACGAAGTTAGCGGGAGCTCAGACACGGGACGTCCTGACTGGAGGTTTTTGATTGGTGCCTCATGGGTGTGTGGTTAACTGTTAAAGAGCCCGCCTGTGTAGTAGCTCCCTGCTCCGCTTCTCTGTTTGGACTTGAATTATCCGAATCCTGAGGCGCACGTCTCGGTGGCGGCCGGCCAGCTCTCTCGGCTCGGGGTCTGATTGAGTGATTGGTGATTATACTTGGCGTAACTGGCAATAAAACAAAAGCTCCTGCACTTTCAATGCCGGCCCCCCGCTAAGCAGCCTTCAGACATCAGGCGTGTAATTATAGTCATTTAGAAATTCGCCGGCTGACACTCTCTCACCTTTCCCTCTGTTTCCCCGTCAATTTCAATCGATGCTTCTTTTCATTTCTCCACCGAAACATCAGCACAAAGACGCTCTCGTGGATATAAACACAGATATACCGTCACTGCTGTGTGCTTTGATTGGTGTCGATTGTCTTAACTTCATAAATACAGTGTGACGCTGTGACCTGGTGGACCCCGCGCTCTATTTTTACTGTTCTGCTTCTTCTCTTTCCCCTCTGCTTCCCGAATCCACATCCGGTCTCGGCAGCTGAACTGCACAAGAGCTGTAAGCGGTAATAGTGAGGCAGCAGTAATTACAGGGACGCATTGGGTAACTGGTGTCCCTCGCTCTGATTAGGATCGCAGGGGGCTTTTTTGGGGGTGGGGCGGGCGAGCAAGGGGAGCCGGTGGGGGTTTAGGTCACTGGGCTCCGGACTGGGCGGTACAGCGCCTTCATCACAGCCCACGCTTCATTACGGCTCAGTGGCCGCTTAACTGCCGCTGGGTGTGTAATCAGCATGCTAATGAAGCCTCGGCAGCAGCCCCCTCAGCCGCAGAGCAGCCGACGTGGGGCCAAGGTGACCACTGCGAACACACACACAGCTGATTACAGCGCGGTGGAAGCAAGCAGAGCGCAGTGCTTAGAGAGGGACTGTTTCCGCTGTTTCCCGCTTCCCAGCTCGTTTGGAGTGGGAAGTTTTGGAGTGGAGCTATGAGGCGAATGTTGCGCACAAGTAATGAAGGGTTGCACTAAAAACATCACACTCTATAGTCATACGATCGACCACCATACCTGTATCAGGTTGCTGGACATCCTATACTTAAGCTGACAATTATCCCCCCTCCACCAAACTTCCGGTACTCTGCATTCCGACTGGTAGCACCCTCCTGGAAGCTGCCAAACCCAACATTGTGTTAAAATCGGGCTAAATTTGTGTTGTCAGATCCTGGCATCAACTACAACCTGAAATCTGGTGGTGCCGCGCCCCCCCGGCCACCTCCATTTCCCAAGTCCCTGATTTACAGTGCCAAAAAACAGGTGCTCCGGTTTCCGTCCACAGTCCAAGGGCATACATGTTAGGTTGATCAGTCACTCTAAATTGCTCATAGGTGTGAATGTGTGCATGAGTGTGTGTTGGCCATGTGATGGACTGGTGGCCTGTCCAAGGTGCACCCCCCCTTCGCCCGATAACGCTGGGATTGGCTCACATGTAAGTCTTGCACTAAAGCATCACATTCTAAAGCCATACTAATGACCATCCAACCTATATCAGGTTGCTGGACATGCCATTACTGAAGCTGACAATTATCCCCCCTCCACTAAACTTCTGGTGCTATGCATGGCTGGTAGCATTCTCCTGGAAGCTGCCAAACCCAACATTGTGTTAAAATCGGGCTAAATTTGTGTTGTCCGATCCTGGCATCAACTACAACCTGAAATCTGGTGGTGCCGCGCCCCCCCGGCCACCTCCATTTCCCAAGTCCCTGATTTACAGTGCCAAAAAACAGGTGCTCCGGTTTCCGTCCACAGTCCAAGGGCATACATGTTAGGTTGATCAGTCACTCTAAATTGCTCATAGGTGTGAATGTGTGCATGAGTGTGTGCTGGCCATATGATGTACTGGTGGCCTGTCCAAGGTGTACCCCCCTTCGCCCGATAACACTGGGATTGGCTCACATGTAAGGGTTGCACTAATGCATCACAATCTATAGCCGTACGAATGACCATCACACCTATAACAGGTTGCTGGACATCCCATTACAAAAGCTGACAATTATCCCCCCTCCACCAAACTTCCAGTACTCTGCATTCCGACTGGTAGCATCCTCCTAGAAGCTGCCAAACCCAACATAATCCACCAAATTGTGTTAAAATCAGACTAAATTTGTGTTGTCAGATCCCGGCATCAACTACAACCTGAAATCTGGTGGTGCCGCCCCTCGTGATCCCAACTAGCAGGTTTAATGGATGGACGGATGAAAACAAAGACACTTCTGTTTTTTTACCACTTCAGCTACAAATACACAACCTCCATACTCTACACACACTCTAAACACACACTGAACACACACTCTACACACACACACACACTGAACACTGAGAGAAACTTCAAATGAATGGCTTAACAATCCAGTCTGACAGCAGTTGAGCTCTGTGTGCTGGCGAGTCTGATCTGTAAGTGTGTTTGCAGCGATTGGGCATCCAGATCTCACTAAATCCTGTGCTGCACGTCTCCGATTCCTCGGGGTGAGTTCCCGACTGCACGGGAGCGGAAACAATTTGCTTGCTCCACCTGTCCGAAACTTCTTTTCTGCCGAGGCTGTGTTAGAAATCCATACAGTAGCAGCGCCATGCTAAGCATTCCTGCTCAGAGGAATAGAATCGCTGGAGGATGTTTTTCCACCACTGAACTGTTTGCATTCAGCCCCTATAACATGATTTATATGTGCGTGTGTGAGTGTGTGTGTGTGTGTGTGTGCGCACTAGCAGTGAGGGAGCACTGTGTATATTTACAGAGTGTGTAATGTACAAATGAAAACCTGGCCTGGGTTTAGGGCTCATGTCGGTGGAAGTTATTCAAACTCATTCGTTCTGAAGTGTGTTTAGAGCTGAAGCCAGAAGTCTGATCGAACAGGTTCATGCTGAGAGTTGCGATCAGCGTTGCGATCATTAATCATGACCATCGTTAGATATTTCTATTAAGGGCGTGTAAACCTGCGCTTCACTCGGCTGATAAAACTCAGCGTGTTAGGCTCTGTTTCTTCAGAGAACTTCTGAATGAACCTTAATGAACCTTAAATGGTGCAGCAGAACTTTCTCAGACGTCTTCTACGTCTTCTAGCTCTGAACTTGAGTATCATTAGTGATCACACTAGACAGATACACTCTAAACAATACAGCACTGGCACAATGACTGACTATGTAGCTAACTAATTAGTTAATTAACTAATTAACTAAATAATTGTCTATCAATCTAACAAACTAACTGAGTAATTATCTATATATCTATCTATCTATCTAACAAAGTAATTAACTAACTAAACAGCTAACTAGCTAATCAACTATATAACTGACTAATTAACTAAATAATTGTCTATCAATCTAACAAACTAACTGAGTAATTATCTATCTATCTATCTATCTATCTATCTATCTAACAAAGTAATTAACAAACTAAACAGCTAACTAGCTAATCAACTATATAACTGACTAATTAACTAAGTTATGTATGTAACAAACTAGTTAATTAACTAGCTAACTAGATAACTAACTGCCTAATTAACCATCTAACTGCCTAACTAATTAACTAACTGCCTAATTAATGAATGAACTATTCAACTATCTAGCTAACTATCTATTCACTATCTAATTAGCTACCTAATGAACCACCTATATATCTAGCTAACTAATGAACTAACTAACTAACTAATTAACTCTCTGTGTATCTAACTAACTAACTAGATAGCTATCCAACTACATTGCTAACTATATAACTAACTAATTAACGATTTAACTAACTATCTAGGTAATCAACTAATTATCTAACTAAGTAAATAAGTAGCTAACTAACTACCTTATTAATAAATGAACTAATTAACTATTTAGCTAACTAGTTAACTAACTGACTATCTAACTAACCAACTAACTATCTAAATAACTAACGCTCTATGTATCTAACTAACTAACTAGCTAATCAACTACCCTTATTAACTATCTAATTATCCATTGAACTAACTAATTAACTATCTAAGTAATTAAATAACTAACTAACAAAGAAAATAAATATCTAAATATCTAAGTAACTACCTTGTTAACTAACTAACTACCTTTAACACAGTCACAGAACATTAATTGTATCACAACAGCAAAATGTTAATAGTAATTTGTCCACACAGTTGGGTTTGTGGGGTCCAGCGTGTGGTCAATACCTACAAACCATTTAAGTTGCCAGAAATTGAATTGTTATCTTTATTATTCAGTGTATTATTTTTAAGTTGGGGTTGGTTATGACAGGAAGTTGAAACAACACATATCATTTATGTGATCAGAACTCAGTAAAATGACAACTGCAAATGATGTCGCTGTCCAAAGAAAAACGAATATCTCCATTTCTGTGGATTTTTATATTTTTACATCTTTTGAGCAAGACAGCTGCTCTTTATACTGTATGATAGATCAATACAGCATAAGTCAAAAGTCTCAGGACAGCCTTTTATTTCAGAAAGGAAAGAGAAAATTCTGTATCTGAATACTCCACCAAGTAACGGGTGAGGGGGCCTATCTTTGAGGCTATGTCCCAAACATGGCCACCATCTTGAAAGCCGCCATATTGGATTAAGGGCAAGTTTTTCCAATGGGAAGGTGGTCGTGTAGCAGATCAAAGAAGACCAGAACACAGATCTGAAGGCCCCAGGGACTGCACACTGAGCATGTTGTTCAATGTGGTTGTTGTTGCAACTAACGTTTAAACCACAAGAGATGGTTTAAGCACAAACCTGATTGCACCAATCGATTTCTGAGACAATTCTGATCTTCTTTGATCTGCTTCACGACCACCTTCCCATTGGAAAAACTTGCCCTTGATCCAATATGATCCAAGTATTCATATACATCATTTTCCCATTCCTTTCTATAATAGAAGACTGTCCTGAAACTTTTGACTCCCACTGTAGAAATGCTCCAAAATGGTTTGGAGAATGTTCTGCTTTCATTGACTTATATTGAAAGTGAAGGTGTTTGGCGTCTCCTGTACAGTTGCAGTTTTGGGGATGCTTGTTTTCCTTGAACAGCGATGTTATACAGCAATGAAATGAAAAATTAATAATATATAACATATAACTTTTAATATTTTATTATTTTTATTTTTATATTTTATTTTAATAATGTATATGTGTAAGTCCTGGTGAGTAAGGCCATCTGAGTTACCTTTAAGGGCGTTTTCACGTCAGCACTAGTGAGTCCAGTTAAAACGGACTCTGGTTTGTTTGGTGTGGTTCGTTTTGGCAGGTGTGAAACAGTAACTGCACTCGGATGTGGACCAAACCAACCACACAGAGACCCTCGAGAGGAGGTGGTCTCGCTCCGGTTCCAAACGAACTCCGGAGAAGTTTGTTTGTGGTGAGAACATGATCCGACCTTGATCTGACCCAAGTATTAGGTGTGCTCCACAAGTTTGATCCAAACATCTCCTGCAGCCGGGTGTGCTTTGCATTATGGGATGCGGCAGATGGCGTAAACAGAGAACTGGAGAACTGTAGCAGCTAACAGGGCGAGGACAATGAAGCGAGGTCTCTCTTGGACTAGCAGTGAGGGACGTTGTCTACTTGATGTTTGGAGTGAGCTGGGTGGTCTGCAGGTGGACTGTAGTTTGGTATATTATCAGATTATTATTACAGCTATGAACAGATGACAGAGACAGTCTCTGCCGCTGCTCCGTGATACGCTCTACAAGAAATGTGCAGTAGTTTAGAAAACCGGATCTTCTCCCTGTGTTTACTTTCTCACTCACACGCCAGATAGCTCTGACCAATCAGAGGAGACGACGTGCTCATGTGGTTTGTTGGGGCGTGTTTTGGTTTTTGCCTGTGAAAACAAACTTAACCGAGGAGGAAACGCTCCAATAAACAAACTCATTAACTGATCCGGACCAGAGAAACTAACTACAGGTGTGAAAACGCCCTAAGAGAGTGTACTGGTCCAACTGAACAGCCCCCAGACACGGAGCGTTTACAGCAGTCATATAAGCTTGAGCGCGGCTAGTATGTCTGAATACTCAGTAGTAAATCAGTAGGCGAGCGTGGCTAGTATGTCTGAATACTCAGTAGTAAATCAGTAGGCGAGCGCGGCTAGTATGTCTGAATACTCAGTAGTAAATCAGTAGGCGAGCGTGGTTAGTATATCTGAATACTCAGTAGTGAAATCAGTAGGTGAGCGCGGCTAGTATGTCTGAATACTCAGTAGTAAATCAGTAGGTGAGCGCGGCTAGTATGTCTGAATACTCAGTAGTAAATCAGTAGGCGAGCGCGGCTAGTATGTCTGAATACTCAGTAGTAAATCAGTAGGTGAGCGTGGCTAGTATGTCTGAATACTCAGTAGTAAATCAGTAGGCGAACTTGGCTAGTATGTCTGAATACTCAGTAGTAAATCAGTAGGCGGGCGCGACTAGTATGTCTAAATACTCAGTACGTAAATCAGTAGGCGAGCGTGGTTAGTATATCTGAATACTCAGTAGTGAAATCAGTAGGTGAGCGCGGCTAGTATGTCTGAATACTCAGTAGTAAATCAGTAGGCGAGCGCGGCTAGTATGTCTGAATACTCAGTAGTAAATCAGTAGGCGAGCGCGGCTAGTATGTCTGAATACTCAGTAGTAAATCAGTAGGCGAGCGCTGCTAGTATGTCTGAATACTCAGTAGTAAGTCAGTAGGCGAGCGTGGCTAGTATGTCTGAATACTCAGTAGTAAATCAGTAGGCGAGCGTGGCTAGTATGTCTGAATACTCAGTAGTAAATCAGTAGGTGAGCGCAGCTAGTATGTCTGAATACTCAGTAGTGAAATCAGTAGGCGAGCGCGGCTAGTATGTCTGAATACTGAGTAGTAAATCAGTAGGCGAGCGCGGCTAGTATGTCTGAATACTCAGTAGTAAATCAGTAGGCGAGCGCGGCTAGTATGTTTGAATACTTAGTAGTAAATCAGTAGGCGAGCGTGGTTAGTATGTCTGAATACTCATTAGGTAAATCAGTAGGCGAGCGTGGTTATTATGTCTGAATACTCAGTAGTAAATCAGTAGACGAGCGTGGCTAGTATGTCTGAATACTCAGTAGTAAATCAGTAGGCGAGCGCGGCTAGTATGTTTGAATACTTAGTAGGTAAATCAGTAGGTGAGCGCGGCTAGTATGTCTGAATACTCAGTAGTAAATCAGTAGGCGAGCGCGGCTAGTATGTCTGAATACTCAGTAGGTAAATCAGTAGGCGAGCGTGGCTAGTATGTCTGAATACTCAGTAGTAAATCAGTAGGTGAGCGCGGCTAGTATGTCTGAATACTCAGTAGTAAATCAGTAGGCGTAATCAGACAAAAACAGAGATCAGAGTCACTAAAAGATCTAAATCTGTCAGTAAATGAGTTTTTAATGTATAGCAGGACTTTTACGGTGGTGGTCTGACGTCTTGCGTCACAGGATGCTGGTAATATGGTGGACGTAGTACGTCTGAGATTGTGTAGCTACTAAAACTCTCCTACTGAAATTACCTACTAGTCTGACGCTCGAACAGCAGGTACTGACTCTAATCCAGTACCTACTGACTAGTAGGTGATTTTCGGAGTCCACCACTAAAGAGAAATCGAACGTCCAGCCAGTTGCATCATTTCTAGGTTCAGTGATCCAGTTGTTCAGATTTGAGCACTTTTCTTAACGGCACCACTAAAAAGTGCTCAAAGTAGCAGATTTTGGACTTTTTCTGCGAGGCAGGATAAAAAGACACAGGCCTAGTGGAAGTCAGCTCCGATCCGAGACCCATAATCGCTCTCTTATCCAGTTCCTGTAAAGGAGAGGTGTGAATTATAGTGTTCAGAGCGCACGTTATTTCCCGCCTGTCACTTCGCAATAGAAGGACATTCTTCTCGAAAGCAATCACCAAAAAAAGTGCTTAACTGTACTTTCAGCTGCATTTGAATTACAGTGCAAGTCAATAGGGTTTCTATATCACCACCTACGTCGCTCCGTGCGTGAAATCCATTAACCCTTACCTCCCTCAGAGTAGAGGCAGGCTGGGCACTCGGAGCAGTTTATTACCGCCGTGACCGATTCCTCCTCCCGGCGTGGCCGTTAGGACCAGACCGGATCTGTTCCACCTGCTGTTTAAATAAATGACACGTACGTGACGGGTTTGTTCTCCGACCACGGGTTCCAGTTTCATCAGACTTATATCTCACTAAAGGAGTTTAAGTGATTTACAGAGAAATCTCAGATCTGAGAAAACCTAAACTATGGTATTCCAGGTGGTTGCTAAGGTATTTAAACAGTCACTATTATGTTCCAGGTGGTTGCTAAGGTGTTTAAACAGTCACTATGGTGTTCCAGGTGGTTGCTAAGGTGTTTAAACAGTCACTATTATGTTCCAGGTGGTTGCTAAGGTGTTTAAACAGTCACTATGGTGCTCCAGGTGGTTGCTAAGTTGTTTACAAACAGTCACTATGGTAATCCAGGTGGACGCTAAGGTGTTTGCAAACATTCACTATGGTGTTCCAGGTGGTTGCTAAGGTGTTTCCAAGCAGTCACTATGGTATTCCAGGTGGTTGCTAAAGTGTTTCTAAACAGTCACTATGGGATTCCAGGTGGCTGCTAAAGTGTTTAAACAGTCACTATTATGTTCCAGATGGTTGCTAAGGTGTGTCTAAACGGTCGCTATGGTGACTAATATACATACAGTATATTGCCTGTATACGTATAATACTAAGCATTAACATGCATACTTGTTCTTAAGTAGCCATAATTACATGTAGTTCCAGTTAACAGTTAACATAAAATACTCCAAAATTCAAATTCATACTTCATACTACATACTACATACCACATATACATGCTACAAATACATAATACATACTACTAATGATTTCTACATACTAAATATTACATATATAAATACATACCACACACACTACATACTACATATTACATATATAAATACATACCAGAAGCACACACTACATACTACATATTACATATATAAATACATACTACATGCACACACTACATACTACATATTACATAAATAAATACATACTACATGCACACACTACATGCTACATATTACATATATAAATACATACTGCATATACACACTACATACTACATATTACATATAGAAATACATACTACATGCACACACTACATGCTACATATTACATATATAAATACATACTACATGCACATACTACATATTACATATATAAATACATACTACATGCACACACTACATACTATATATTACATATATAAATACATACTACATGCACACACTACATACTATATATTACATATATAAATACATACTACATGCACACACTACATATTACATATATAAATACATACTACATGCACATACTACATATTACATATATAAATACATACTACATGCACATACTACATACTACATATTACATAAATAAATACATACTACATGCACACACTACATGCTACATATTACATATAGAAATACATACTACATGCACATACTACATATTACATAAATAAATACATACTACATGCACATACTACATACTACATATTACATATATAAATACATACTACATGCACACACTACATGCTACATATTACATATATAAATACATACTACATGCACATACTACATATTACATATATAAATACATACTACATGCACATACTACATATTACATATATAAATACATACTACATGCACACACTACATGCTACATATTACATATATAAATACATACTACATGCACATACTACATATTACATATATAAATACATACTACATGCACATACTACATATTACATATATAAATACATACTACATGCACACACTACATATTTCATATATAAATACATACTACATGCACACACTACATATTACATATATAAATACATACTACATGCACATACTACATATTACATATATAAATACATACTACATGCACATACTACATATTTCATATTTAAATACATACTACATGCACACACTACATATTACATATATAAATACATACTACATGCACATACTACATATTACATAAATAAATACATACTACATGCACATACTACATATTACATAAATAAATACATACTACATGCACACACTACATACTACATATTACATATATAAATACATACTACATGCACATACTACATATTACATAAATAAATACATACTACATGCACATACTACATATTACATAAATAAATACATACTACATGCACACACTACATACTACATATTACATATATAAATACATACTACATGCACACACTATATACCACATATTACATATATAAATACATACTACATGCACATACTACATACTACATATTACATATATAAATACATACTACATATACATAGTCCATAGAAAACATGCTCAAGTGCTGCTAACAGCCACAGTTGTGATGCGCCCAGGTGTTATACAGGAGGTATTACAGAACCCTGTTTTTGGGTATTACAATATTCATGTTTACTGAATTATAATGAGTGAATATTATTATGCATTATGAAACCAAACACACAATCATCTTCTATTGCTTTATTTATTTATTTATTTATTTTTACACCCTGTCATGTCTGGCAATTTTCGCAATCGGAATGGTGATCCGAATGCAGTGATGTACTAAACATATTTGCTTTTACAAGAACAGCTCTATAGGTTTCTATAGCCTACTCTTGTTAATGTTTCTATTTTTATTTTATTTATTTATTTATTCAGCCAGGCCTTACAGGCAATAAAGGAGAGGAAAAAGAGGAGAGAGAGAAAAAGAAAGAAGAAAGAAAAAAAGAAGAAAATAAAATACGTAAACAATAATAACAATAATAATATGAATAAATAAATAAACAACTAAATAAACAAACAAATGAAAGAAAAGAGAAAAAAAGAAGAAAAAAGGAATATATATACACATACATATACATATATATACATATACCTACATATACATATATACATACACATATATCTATATATACATACACATACATACATTCTGTTGCTTTATAAAGTGTTATCCATGTAGTCAAAGTACCTAGAAGCAATCATGTAGGCTGTATTTGCTATATAATACCTTATTCATGTGTTTATACAGTTTTTTAATATAGGATTCATAGAAACCTGTAATAAGTAAGATACAGGTTGTTTGAGTAAGCAGTAAGTTAAGTAATCTCATTACTGAGTACTGAGTTATCTGACAGGCTGCAGTAGGACCAGCCTTGCTGCCTCGGGATGGGCAGGTTGGCCCTCAACCATCACTAGCGATGTTAGCCAATGCAGGCGTCTGTTAGTTGATGTTAGTTAGAGTTCTACTCCAAGTATGTTGAGATATTGCGTTGACAGCAGTCAGGCTAGAAGAGGAGCTCTAGAGAATGGGTGGAAATCAGTCAAGAACTGTATAAAAGTTGTTAAAAATGCTCTAACATCTTCTTCTAAGGGTTAAAAGCTTCTGCGCGGATCACGAGCACCTGTGATATAGCGCCATAACCGGAATTCTAATGAGCCTATCCATATTAAAGTTGGCGTGTATGAACTCGGCAAATCCAGGTAGAGATGACATAAACGTGAGCGATGCTCCGCTCGGAATTTCCCAAAGAATGTTTATGAAAAATTAATACGCAATTTGCATGTAAAGGTGACGTTTAGGCACCTCTGGAATAATGCAGCTCCCACCCTTGTGTAACGACCATAAATGAATCATTAGCATGCGTAATTCAGTGCACGGAAGGTGGGGAGCGAATCCGTCTCCTGCTTATTTGCAGGGGCCGGAGCGATGGCGATGGCGACGAAGGCAATGGTGGCGCTTTGCATTCTTATGAGGAGAAATAATGAATCAAATCACTTTCCATTATTAACTACAGTTCCAAAGGTGAAATCTGGGCACTGTTCTAACAAATGTCTCGGTTTTCCCAGTAGGAGATCATTATGTGTTGAACGCCGTGTCGAGTTCTTTCATTAGAGCTACTACACTTTCAGATGTATTAAAATCATCATCCACTTTTGGTTTATTAAAGCTCAATTTTAGAGCTTTTGAACTAAAAAATCCTAAAATGGGAGCAGCTCCTTATATCTACACTCACTGTCCACCGTATCAGCTTCACTGACCATATAGGAGCTACACTTACAGACTGTAGTTCATCTGATTCTCTGTATACTTTATTACTCCGTTCTTTAATGATCAGGACCCCCACAGGACCACCATAGAGCAGGTATTATTTGGGCGGTGGGTCATTCTCAGCACTGCAGCGACACTGATGTGGTGGTGGGTTATATACGAGTGGACACAGCAGTGCTGCTGGAGTGTTTAAACACTGTGTCCACTCACTGTCCACTCTATTAGATTCTCCTACTACTTGCTGGTCCACCTTGTAGATATAATTTCAGAGACAGATGCCTTCAAGTAGGCCTGCATACATGTGGCCTGCCTGCAATCTTCGCTGCTTGAAAGTGTTTAGCGGGGGGTCTCCCTGCCTGCTAGGTTTAGTAAAAGAGCATGCTATGGTTCCATCACATTGGTGTCAGAAGTAGGATTGGGCTATTCTGTGGACTGGTAGGAACAGCACTACCACAAACTCGAAAGATGATTGGCAAAGAAGAAGAGGGATGAATCCAGCCCAGGAGGCAGCATGGTGAGATGGATAGCAAAGGCAGCGGCTGAGGCAGCATGATGGGGATCAGTAACAATGAAGGACACCTGGGGAATCTTCCGGCATGGTAGCCTGATGCCTTCAAGTAGGTCTGCATATATGTGGCCTGCCTGGCTGCTTGGGTGTGTTGAGCGGGGGGTCTCCCTGCCTGCTATGTTCCATAAAAGAGCATGCTATGGTTCCGTCACATTGGTGTCAGAAGTGGGATCAAGTTCCCCTGTGGACTGGTTAGGAACAGCACTACCACAAACTCAAAGGATGATTGCCAAAGAAGATGCAGGGTTAAATCCAGCCCAGGAGGCAGCATGGTGAGATGGGTAGCAAGGGCAGCGGCTGAGGCAGTGTGATAAGGATTAACAACCATGAAGGACACCTGGGTGAACTTGCAGCATGTGAGCCTGATGCCTTCAAGTAGGTCTGCATATATGTGGCCTGCCTGCTATCCTGGTTGCTCAGAAGCTCTGAGCGGGGGGTCTCCCCTGCTGCTATGTTCCATAAAAGAGCATGCTATGGTTCCGTCACATTGGTGTCAGAAGTGGGATTGAGCTATCCTGTGGACTGGTTAGGAACAGTACTACCACAAACTCGAAAGATGATTGGCAAAGAAGATGCGGGCAGTGGTTGAGGCAGTGTGACGAGAATCAACAACCACTGAAGGACGCCTAGTGTAGGTCATGTTGGTCTGCTTACAGTATATGTGGCCTGCCTGCTATCCTGGCTGCTTGGGAGTGTTGAGCAGGGGGTCTCCACTTTTGCTTTAATCAATAAAAGATCATTAGCATAAAACACTGTTATTTCCTGCATCTCCTTCGTTTACCAGATAGTCACGAGGTCTTGGTGAACAGCTTGGAGAAGAGAACACCTGGTGTATAATCATGAACTACATTATGGGATTAAAGAAATGACTGCACGCTGTAAATTCAAGGGTAAACCTGCAAGAATCAGCATGAACATTCAGCTGCAGCCCCACCTGATACATCCACTCTGCACCTGGACATGTTCACTACATATACTTCCAGCTCTTCCATTTGGCTATACCTGAGCAATGGCGCGAATAATACCATCAATCCTACAATTCTCACAGCAAAGCCCCAAAGAGACACAGGTGCAAGGCTTCAAGTAGCCAATAGCCGGCTCGTTTCAGGATTTGTCATCAGCCTGGAAGCAAGGATAATAGTAAGCTGTGGAACTTACATTAGGTCCCATCGCTATATGACAGCTATAACATCACTACTTGAGCTATAGAAACATTGTGTCTGCATTTGACAGCACTAATACAATGCCGCTGTACATTTTACCCCAAATATCAGAGAATTCTCGATTACCAGTGAGTCTACATATGAAGCGAACACTGCTGTGCATTAAACAGGCATCATAAGATTGGCAACCTAATCAAAATACCCCATGCAAACCACCAAGCGCTGTCAATCCAAAATTGCTATTACAGTAGAAGGCTGCAGTTAGAGTTATTGGTGTTCTTGACTTTCAATGCAAGTTAATGGAACCAGAATTATTTCCAAGTGATTTTGGAGCATTTCTATAGGGCCATTCATAATAAAACCAAATAAACCAATTGCAAGATGTGTGTAGCATAAATGTAGCATGGTTCTCACGCTCTTCACATCCACCATCTTGCATGTGGACGGTAGGGACATGTCCCAACCAATACTTGAGCAAACTTGTTTGATTTATCTTGGAGCTAAGTCGAATTAGGGAGCTATACTTTCACGGAGTGTTGCACAAGACAGTGTTTTTAGTTTGACTCAGTGTCCTCCATCAAAGCAAAGCACCAGACACCACCAGGTTACAAATACTTGAAGATGCTGTGATTTCACTCCCTTCCACCCAGCCAACGTGTCCCACATGGGTTAATGATGGGCCTCTAGTTGGGTCCCCTTTGTGTAACCCAGTTGGGACCCACAAAGATTAGTACATTGGCTTCATATGGGCCCTGTGTGTGTTTTTGTTCATGTGGGTCACAATCTGGGCTGCAAGTGTGGCCCATCTGAACAACTGACCCCCCAGTCAGAAACTGTAACTGTAACTCTGCTGACACCATAAATGTAGCCTAACTGGGCCCCAAGACCCTAATGGTGCCCACGACTGTAGCTAGCAGTGGCACCCTAACTGGATGCACAATGGGTTACCTTGGTTAGACCTGTAGTCTAACTGTAACCATAAATGTAACCCAGCCGGGTCTCCAGCGGTAGCCAAACCATTGGTAAACCAAATGAGGTGCACAAACTGACCCAACTAGGACCAATGACTGTAGCAAAACAGGGGCCCATCGTTAGAACCCAACTAGAGCTCAGAGTTAGAACCTAACTGGGGTTCAAAGTTAGAACCCAACTGGCGCCCAAAGTCACAAACAAACTGGGGTCCAGAGTTACAACCCAACTTGTGCCCAGAGTTATAACCCAACTGGGACCCAAAGGTAAAACCACACAGGGGCCCAAAGTCAGAACCCAACTGGAGCCCCAATTGAGAACCTAACTGGGGCTCAAAGTTAGAACCCAATTGGGGCTCAAAGTTAGAACCCAACTGGGTCCCAAAGTCACAAACAAACTGGGGGCCCAGAGTAACAACCCAACTTGGGCCCACAGTTTTAACCCAACTGGGGCCCCAAGTTAGAATCCAACTGGAGCCCCAATTAAGGACCTAACTGGGGCTCAAAGTTAGAACCCAAATGGAGCACAAAGTTAGCACCCAACAGGGCCCAAAGTCACAAACAAACTTTAGTCCAAAGTCACAACCTAACTTGGGCCCACAGTTATAACCCAACTGCGGCCCCAAGTTAAAACCCAACTGAGGCCCCCAAATGCCACAACAAGCCCACAAAAAAATCCAGATAACTCCTATATGGGGCCCACATGGACATGTTGGCTGGGCAGGCTTGCCTGTCTCTATGTATTGATGCAAGTTTAAGCATCTTCAGGTTCTTGAATAGTGCTTCATAACTAGTATGTTTTATTAATAGCATCATTAGTATAAGCATTTTCACTTCTTATAATTCAGAACATCTACTGACACACGGCATGAAGCATAACAGCCAATTTCCAAGAACTCCATTCATTTTCGCCATAGAGTAAAACCGCACAGACCCAGATTTCCTGGGCATGATGCCGACTATAGAGTGACGCACGGCATCTGAGCTTTATTAGACCTGGGCTAAGTGCCCAGTCAGCCTGGAGTAGATGTGCAAACTCTGTGTTAAATGTTTAGGACAAACCAGCATTACATCACAACTGCAAGGAACCAAGTAGGTCTCTCCAGAAGCTCTACAGGACTTTAAGCTAAGCTTGAGAAGCATTGATTTAAAGGTTTTGGAGAAGCAGAAAGCTTTGTGTGGTAAATATGAATGTAATGATCCTCCTGATTATTTTTTATCACCGCACTGTTTTATCATGTGTAGAATGTGGGTTGAACTGACTTGTGGACTTTACTGCTCAGTGAAGATGCTCTGAGCTTAGTGTAGACTAGTTGCTGATCATACTGGACGCCTCAGAGAACAAGACAGGTGAGGAATCTGGTGATTTCGTGGTCCATATCTTCGGTTCTTTGTGGGCTAGCAATGAAAGGCCATCAAGGCTCATTGGAAAGGACACATCACACTGTACTGAGCTGTGGAGCTTCAAAGATCAGGTATCGAACGTTGTTATCTCCCGTTTTCCAGAAATCTACTATAACAACCAGGAGACAGTTACTCTTATTTTCTCTTATTTTTACAGCACTCCAAATTTCTCCTCCAGGAAGGCCTCCAGAGTCCGAGGAAGGCCGCCTAAGGCCATATCTCCAGTGCCCTGGAGGCCCACAATGCGATCTGGGGCTCGTTGGAATGCACACAGCGTTTGGTTTCATTCATTTTTTAAGTTACATTTTTTTAAATCGACTCGACTTTCATCCCATAGTGGTCGACTTGTTGTCAAACAAAGCTTAAATATATGATATACTATTAATATAGATGTGTAGATGTGTAAAGCGGACAGGTTTAATGTTGACTGACAGAAATGACAAAGATCAGTTATAACTCATTAATAACATAGGCAGAAATGTGATAAGTAAAGTATTGAGCTGTACTATCTGATGAATATGTATATATATGAATATGTAATATATGTAATAAAGCTGAGAATTTTAATTCTGGCTGATGGAAAAAACAAAGTGAGGTCAGCCAAAATCAAAATCTGAACTTAAACCCCATACACAAAGTATTACAAAACAGTTATAACACATTATTAACATAGGCAGTCAGATCTGTAAGATCAGTAAACATCATAATCTGAACTCTAACACAAGCCCTATACAAAGTATTACTGAACAGTTATAACACATTAATAACATGGACAAAAATTAGCTGTTCTCTTTCATGAATATAATTATATATTGATGCTGACAATTTCGATGCTGACTGATAGAAAACACTAAGTAAGATCAGTAAACATCATGATCTGAGCTCTAATATAAGCCCTATACAAAGAATTACTGAACAGTTATAACACATTAATAACACTGGTGAAAGTGAGTTTGTAATGCATATAAATATGTTATGGCATTGACAAATTTTATGTTGACTAATGGAAAACACAAAGAAGGATTCATAGTATTAAAATCTGAGCTTTAACATATGCAAAGTATTACTGAACAGTTATAACTCATTAATAACATGGGCAGAAATTAGCTGTTCTGTGTGATAAATATAAATAAATCTTAAAGCTGACATTTTAATTCTGGTAGAAAACATAAAGTAAGATCAGTAAACATCATAATCCGAGCTCTAACAAACCATATACAAAGTATTACTGAACAGTTATAACACATTAATAACATGGGCAAAGTGAGCTATTCTATCTCATAAATATAAATGTATATGAAAGCTGACCATTTCAATGCTGACTGATAGGAAACACAAAGTAAGATCAGTAAACATCATAATCTGAGCTCTAACATAAGTATACAAAGTATTACTGAGTAGTTATAACACATTAATAACACAGGCAAAAGTGTGTTGTTCTTTGTAATGAATATAAATGTGTTAAAGCTGACTATTTTAATGCTGACTGATAGAAAACACAAAGAAAGAGCCATAATAATAAAATCTGAGCTTTAACATAAACCATATACAAAGTATTACTGAACAGTTCTAACACATTAATAACGTGGGCAGAAATTAGCTGTTCTATGTATTAAATATAAATTATATTATAGCTGACCATTTTAATTCTGAAAGATAGAAAACACAAAGTAAGTTCAGTAAACATCATAGTCTGAGCTCTAACATGAACCATATACATGGTATTACTGACTAGTTATAACACATTAATAACACAGGCAAAAGTGAGTTGTACATGGTAATAAATACAAATGTTGACAATTGTAATGCTGACTGATAGAAAACACAAATAAAAAACCATAATAATAAAATCTGAGCTTTAACATAAACCATATACAAAGTATTACTGAACAGTTATAACACATTCATAACACGTGCAGACGTTAGCTGTTCTATTTGATGAATATGAATTTGTATTAAAACTGAGAATTTGAATGCTGAGTGAGTTATTCTAACAGGTCACTGTTGTTGTGTTGTATCATGTATGTGTTGTAACTGCTTAATAATGATTTTAAGGTTTATTACCTTGTTTATTACCTAATTAATAGCCATTAATAAGCTCACTTTAAAGGTAGCCCTATTCTAAAGTGGTGTAGACTTATAAATTGTTGTGGCCCATCCTGAACCTGGCAGTGGACTAATCAGCGCTAGTATTGATTTAATTGTTAGATAAGTAGCTATTCAAGGCTACCATTCATCCTACGTGAAGAGCTCTGAGCTTTTTCTCTTAGCCTCTGTCCTAACGAACCGAAAGTGTTAGTCTCGGCTCCACCGTGACAAAGAAGTTTGTTCGGCGGAGAGAAAAAAACTTGGGCGCTCCAGGCTGTGAGGCACGGCAGGGAGCCGGTCGTCCTTTTGCGCTAAATAGCCTCATGTTTGCAGGGCTGAAGGCTGAATAGAGCTAACAGAGGCTCTAAAACCTTCACGAAGCCCGGCACAAAGCAGGATTTAGCACAGTGGACCGAGCCAGACAGGACTTGTAGCCTGAGCCGTGAGCTTCAAGGCCGCTGCTCGCTCTAATTGCAGCCCCCGTCGGCGCATCATCTCGCTCTGTTTGTTTTAATTACCAGCGGTTGGGTGTGTAATAGCCTGATTGCTTTCGCGTTGAAGCTACTCCTGATTAAAGGAAGGCAGCCCGCTTCTGGAACATCTGATAGATGCACCCCCATCAGAATCTGATTCAGCCTGCAGTTTTTAAGTGCTCCCTTTTAAGTGTCATTGCAAATTGTTTGTTTACTAATGAACAATCTTTCTTCTTTTCTTTTTTTTTTCTTTTCCTTCCCCGGCAAAGCCATTCTTCCCCATCAAACGCGGCCCGCAGTCAAAGGGAATCTCCGCGCCGGCTAGGCCGTCGTGATGAGAGGAAATGAAACATCAATGCGGGCCAGTGCGTCCAACAAGACCACTCAATAAAGCCCAGAGTATTAGCGGCGAGGTTGAGGTACTTTGGATCTTTCATCTGTTTAATCAAGCCCTTCCTTTACCTCCGTCTTCGCTCGTAGCTAAGAAACCCTCAACGCGCCGCTGGACGAGCCTGGAAACTTGATGGAAAGTGGCGTAGACCCGATTCCTGGAGTCCCACGGGCTTTCCTGTGCTCATAAGCTCCTGCAAGCTCCCGTCAGCTCTCCGCTGAGAAACTGGCGTCGCACACTGTATGAGTCAATCCGTCCTGTCCCCGCCGAGCTGAGCCGAGCCGGTGACACGCGGCGAGGCAGACGCCCGTTTTCAAGCGCTATCTGTCGCGCCTGGCCTGCAGAAGCCACGTCTGTCAGCCGGATGACAAAGGACATTTGTCAGAATAATAAGGGTGACGTTTATTTGTCAGTCCTGAGGCAAGGTGAGTTGCAGACTGATCATTAGAGCTCTGGCCGTGTCTGGCAGCCTGGCGAGCGAGGCGCTCTAAATATTCCCCGAGCTGAAGGGAGGGAAAAAAAAAAAGAAAAAAAGAAAAAGGTCCACTCTCTCTCCCCGGCTGAGGGAAAGGTACATTGATGCCGGCCTTGGTGCCGCTCACAGCGAGCCCCGGCTTAGTGGCTGTAGAGAGGGTGAAGGACAGATGTGTTCCTTGACTCCCTGCCAGAGCTTTACTGTTGGGTGGTGTTCGTAAAGCTACACTTATATAAGCCTTACATGACGACTGATATAAGACACTAGGTACGATAAGAAGTTTCATTTGTTCTTATTATATAGGCTATTATATGGCCAAAAGTTTGTGGACACCACTGTTATTTACTGAGTATAGATGTTCCAGTTGCATCCATCAGCAATGAAGTGCTCAGTGGCCACCTATGACACTAGCCAGACTTCCAAACTACCTCTGGAAGCCACACCAGCATAGGTGTTGGGAGCTTCAGGGAATAAGTTTCAATGGCTCATGGCAGCTGCACACAGGTCTAATGATGCTTTCACATGCCATAAAAGAAAACGTCACTCGGCACTGGACTCATCTGGAATTCCACATCGAGACACTCAGCAAGACTTCCAGTGGTTTATTCTATCTTTGTGGTCAATTGTCAAAAATAGGCAAATTGTCACAGCACGCAGTGGCAGAATTTTCTGTTGTGGCTTCATGGAAAACCGTGGAGTATCCAGTTTGCTGTTTACTGACTGCTGTTTACTGTTTACCCTAATGTTATTTTTACACATTGTTCTGCTATATACACCATCGAGTCACATTATTATGACTACTTCAATGGTGGCAACGCGTAGGTGGCAGCGTTAGGGTCTTTCTGGCATTCTTTGGACCCACTCATCCATTTGGATTTCACTCTCAACTGATTTGGGTCCAAATCCGTTCCTGCAGAAGATCACGTATACTATAGATGCTGATTGCCTTCTCTGGGGTGGATGGGATCTTCCAGCAAGACAATGTAAAGCATCACATGGCTAGAAATGTCCCACATTGGTTGGAAGAGCTGACCAAGTCTACCCTGGATAATTCCCCAGACTTGAACCCAATTGAGCATTTGTGGGACCACCTGGGTGGTGGTGTTGGCTCTATGGATCAGCATGACTCTAGATATCTGTGACAACCTACCAAGACTTTATTGAGTCTCTCACTCCAGACAGACAGCAGCTAGATCTTTATGTACAGCGGCAAGCGTCGACTGGAGTGGTGCAGAACATGCCGCCTCTGGACTTTGTAATGATGAATCCAGCTTCACTTGCTAGCTGATGGACGAATCACAGTGCCAAATATAAAGTTTGTTGGAACTGGGATCAAGGTTCAGGGCTATTTTTCAGTGTAGGCCACTCAGAGACTCTTATATCCACAAAGTGGGGGAACTTCCATATATTAATGTTGATAATCTTTAATTGGCATGGCCAGCAAACTCCAGTAGGTGTGATGGTGTCCACATACATCTGGCCATATAGAAAATACAGTCAGCTGTTGTTGGACTCAATATAGTGTCATGATACAATGTCATTACAAACTGCTAAAAATGTCCCACATTGGTTGGAAGAGCTGACCAAGACTTCCAAGTACTACCCTGGACACCTAATTTACTTGAACCCCATTGAGCATCCATATCCAGCAAGCTGCAGTAGGTGTGGTGGTCATGTGTCCACATACATTTGGCCATATAGGAAAAACATAGTCAGCTGCTATTTGACCCAATATGGTGTCATGACACCATGTCATCACACATGGCTAGAAATGTCCCACATTGGTTGGAAGAGCTGACCAAGACTTTCAAGTACTACCCTGGACCCCTAATTCCCCAGACTCCAGTAGGTGTGCTGGTCAGGGGTCCAAATACATTTGTCCATATAGAAAAACACAGTCATGACACATTGGTTGGAAGAACTGACCGAGACTTCCAAGTACTACCCTGGACCCCTAATTTCCCAGACTTGAACCCATAGGAGCATCTGTGTCCAGCAAGCTGCAGCTGTTATTTGAACCAATATAGTGTCATGATACCATGTCATCACACACGGTTAGAAATATCACACATTGGTTAGAAGAACTGACCAAGACTTCTAAGCATTTCCATGGACACTTGCTTCCCCAGACTTAAACCCAATTGAGAATCTGTGTCCAGCAATCTCCAGTAGGTGTGATGGTCAGGTGTCCACATACATTTGTCCATATAGAAAAACACAGTCATGATACAATGTCATCACAAACTGCTTGAAATGTCCCACATTGGTTGGAAGAACAGATCAAGACTTTCAAGTACTACCCTGGACCCCTAATTCGCCAGACTTGAACCCATAGGAGCATCTGTGTCCAGCCAGCACATACATTTGGTTATATAGAAAAACAAAGCCAGTTGTTATTAGACCCAATATGGTGTCATGACACCATGCCATCAAACACTGCTAGAAATATCCCAAATTGGTTGGAAGAACTGACCAAGACTTCTAAGTACTTCCATGGACACCTAATTCCCCAGACTCCAGTAGGTGTGCTGGTCAGGTGTCCACATACATTTGTCCATATAGAAAAACACAGTCATGACACCATGTCATCACAAACTACTAGAAATGTCCACATTGGTTGGAAGAACTGACCGAGACTTCCAAGTACTACCCTGGACCACTAGTTGCCCAGACTTGAACCCATAGGAGCATCTGTGTCCAGCAAGCTCCAGTAGGTTTGATGGTCAGGTGTCCACATACATTTGGCCACATAGAAAAACAAAGTCTTATGTCATGGAATGACGACAGCATCGACGGTGTCAATTGGAAAAAGCATTTATAAGATTTTTTAGACATTTTGTTTGGGAAAATGAGGGAATGATGCTTCTTGGTCTAGTTTCAGGAATAACATTTGTGGATAACAATGGAGGACAGCTCGCAAAAATCAATTAGCATGAATGTATTTGAGCTAGTCTACTCCACCAATTGTTATCAGTAACTTATAGTATTTGGCGGAACGGAGCGGAATTTTCAGGGTCTGGAAAAGTTGGTGCGGACGGCTTAATACCAAAGCCTTTCTTTCACGGCTAATTGACCGAGAGCTGACACGGTTGTTTGCGTTCCCGGGTTTTTGTTTATTATCCGCATTGGCTGTCTCATTAGACCTAATCGACTTCAACCGCGGGGTTGCGTTTCTGCCTCTCCGTTACTGTAAATTACCCTGATTTTCATGCGGGGTCTCAACGTTCCGCAGAGCTTTTCCCAACTTTGAATTAGTTTGGAAGCGGAAAAAAACCCACCTTTTAACAAGAAAACGGGGGGAAATATTAACATAATTTAATACGGCAATTAAGATAGAAGGAAGGCCAGGGGAGCATGGTGACGTCCCGCCAGGTCCCGAGGGCCGGCATGTCCGTGCGTCTCTCCTGGCCGGGCAAGTTCAGCTCATCTCCAATTAGCTGTGAAAGTTCCCCTGATTAAAACCAGCCCACCAGTCCCCGACCCCTCATTATCCAGGGCCTTGCGTTTTTACACACTGTTTCGCCCGACACTTATCTCTCCCCAGATATACGCTTGACTTTTAATTACCGTGGTCACGGCGGTGCCGCCTGTTGATAAGTTTGATGGACAGGATGGCTTTGGGGCAGAGTGCTGAAGAGTGGATGGTGGAGGAGGAGCACTGAGGAGTGGGGGGTGGGGGGGATTGAAGGGAAGGATTGCTTTAGTTTCTGTTCCTTTCTACTGTGAGACTAGGATGTGATGTCTGCTCTTAGGAGCTTCATATCCCGTTGCTTCGCTCCTTTGTGGCTTCCGGCCCTAAGGGCGGCTTTCCGAAAGATTATCTCCAGAAAAAGAAAAAGGACAGCCTGTGAGTCAAAGCGGTACGTATAACCCAGCACAGCGCCCCCCTCTGAGCAGGTCAGTACATTCACATACACTCAAGTTTGTTTTGTTCTTCTGTAAAACTATCAGGTTTTACAACAGCAGCAAATACTACGTCACTGTTGCTATGGCTGCTAATCTGAAGCCAGTGCTGACCTGGTTAACGCCTACTTTATGCTTCCACTTACTGGCCACTTTATTTGAAACAGCTACCATCCACTCACTGGTCACTCAATGCCCACTTTATTAGAAACACACACTTTGTGCTTCTACTCAAAGGCCACTTTATTAGAAACACCTACCTGGTGCGCCCACTCACTGCCCACTTTACTGGAAACACCTTCCTAGTACTTTTACTTACTGGCCTATTAGTAACACCCACCTTGTGGTTCCACTCAGTGGCCATTTTATTAGAAACACCTAGCTTGTGTTTCCACTAACTGGCCACTTTATTAGAAACATCTACCTTGTATTTCTATTAACTGGCCACTTTTTTAGGAACACCCACCTTGTACTTCCACTCACTGGCCACTTTATTGGAAACACCTACCTTGTACATCCACTCACTGGCCACTTTATTAGAAAGACCCACCTTGCTTTCCCACTCATTGGCCACTTTATTAGAAACACACATCTTGTACTTCCACTCACTGGCCACTTTATTGGAAACACATACCTTGTACTTCCACTCACTGGCCACTTTATAAGAACCACCTACCTTGTGCTTCCACTAACTGGCCACTTTATTAGAAACACTTACCTTGTGCTTTCACTCACTGGCCAGTTTATTAGAAACACCTACCTTGTGCTCCACTAATTGGCCACTTTATTAGAAACACCCACCTTGTATTTCCACTCACTGGCCACTTTATTAGAACCACCCACCTTGTGCTTCCACTCACTGGCCAGTTTATTAGAAACACCCACCTTGTGCTTGCATACACTAGTCACTTTATTAGAAACATCTACCTTGTGTTTCTACTTACTGGCCACTTTATTGGAAATACTGACCTTGTACTTCCATTCAGTGGCCACTTTATTAGAATCACCCACCATGTGCTTCCACTCACTGGCCAGTTTATTAGAAACACCTACCTTGTGCTTACATACACTGGTCACTTTATTAAAAACACCAACCTTGTGCTTCCACTCACTGGCCAGTTTATTTGAAACACTTACCTTGTGCTTCACTAACTGGCCACTTTATTAGAAACACCTACCTCATGCTTCCACTCACTGGCCAGTTTATTAGAAACACCTACCTCATGCTTCCACTCACTGGCCACTTTATTAGAAACACCAACCTTGTGCTTCCACTCACTGGCCAGTTTATTTGAAACACTTACCTTGTGCTTCACTAACTGGCCACTCATTTCCCACTTTATTAGAAACATTTACCTTGTACTTCTACTCACAGGCCACTTTATTAGAAACACCTTCCTAGTACTTCTACTTACTGGCCTATTAGTAACACCCACTTTGTGCTTCCACTCAGTGGCCACTTTATTAGAAACATCTACCTTGTGCTTCCACTAACTGGCCATTTTGTTAGAAACACCTACCTTGTGCTTCCACTAACTGGCCACTTTATTAGAAACACTTATTTTGTACTCCTACTCATTGGCCATTTTATTGGAAACACCCACCTTGTGCTTCCACTGACTGGCCACTTCATTAGAAACACTTATTTTGTACTTCTACTCATTGGCCATTTTATTGGAAACACCTACCTTTTGGTTCCACCGAGTGGCCACTTTATTGGAAATATATACTTTATACCTCTACTAATTGGCAATATTTTTATAAACATTTACCTTGTACTTCTACTCGCTGGCCTCTTTATTGGAAATTACTATGTTGTGCTTCCACTCAGTGGAACATACCGTTTACTCTCTGAACACTTTATTAGAAACACTTATTTTGTCCTTTACTCATTTGACATTTCGTTGAAAACACCTACCTTATTGGAAACCTCTACTTTATACCTTCACTAACTGGCCACTTTATTAGAAACACCTACCTTGTGCTTCCACTAACTGGCCACTTTATTAGAAACACTTATTTTGTACTTCTACTCATTGGCCGTTTTACTGGAAACACCTACCTTGTGCTTCCACTGAGTGGACACGTTTTTTGGAAACGTCTACTTTATACCTCCACTAACTGGCCACTTTATTAGAAATACCAACCTTGTGCTTCCACTGAGTGGCCACTTTACTGGAAACATCTACTTTATACATCCACTAACTGGCCACTTTATTAGAAATACCAACCTTGTGCTTCCACTGAGTGGCCACGTTATGGGAAACCTCTACTTTATACCTCCACTTACTGGCCACTTTGTTAGAAACAAATACAGCTGTATGTCCATTAAACTGCCTACCGTCCACTCAGTGGCCACTTTCTCTGCCACTGAGTTTAAAGTAATGCTGAAAGCTGTACGTGTCATAACTCTGTATATTAGCTATGAGGACTGCTTTAGCGAACAGTCTCTGATAGCGTGTCAAAATCTCGACACTGTTCTACAGCCAACTTTGTTTACACGTCTCCTCCTGTGATGTGTGATCTTGCTAGCTCTCCTGTCGACTGTCAGCATGAACCTGTTTGAACCTGCCTGTTTTTTTTTTTTTACTCCTTCTTCTTCTCTCTTCCACTCCAGTTTCAGACCAGTGGAGCTGTGAGTTTGCTCGCAGGAGCTGCCACCACAGCCTAGTCTCATAATCATCTGCAGATAAAGCTGAAATAAGTCAAACATCCTAGCAAGCCTTTTTCTGTGCTATCTGTCAAACACAATACGATCTGTAGGCTTTTCTGCTGGTGTTTCATGCCGTTAACTCAACAGGAAACTGATATGAAAGGAAACACAGTCCTTCAGTGGAGACAGAGAATCAGTACGCACTTCAGAAGAAGTCACTTTCTTCCAGCACTCCAACTGATGGCTCAGCAAAAACAAACCCATTACCCCAAATCTAGACCATCAGCCCAGAAATACTATGTGGCCAAAAGTACAGACCATCATTAGACCTATATAAGCTTGTAGGGCATCCCATTCCTAAACCATGGGCATCAATACTTGGCCTTATAATGCCTATAACGGCATCCACTTATCTGGGAATGCTTTCCAGAAGATACTGGAATGTGTCTTATGTGTGGGAATTGTGGCCATTCAGTCAAAAGAGCATTTGTGAGGTCAGACACTGATGGTGGACGAGAAGAACTGGCTCGCAATCACCATTCCAGTTCATCCCGAAGGTGTTCAGTGGGGTTGAGGTTAGGGCCCTCTGCTGACCACTGGAGTTTCTGTTTCTCTACACCAAACCCATCAGAGATAGTCAGGCTGAAACAGGGAAGTGTCATTCCCAATACTTTTGGAAATGTCCAACGAAGCATCTTGACCACATTCAATACAAATGTATAGGGAATGCAATTTTAGAGACAGAGACAATCCTCTTTGTCATGTTGCCTTTGGTTTTGTGGTAGCGCCAGTCTGCTCAGGGATGACGTCCCACTTCTGACACCAATGTGGCATCGAAAATGCTTTTCAAGTGAGAACTGCCACCAGCGTTTATTGAACAGCTGGTAAGATGGCAGGTCACATCTACCCACACATCTCTATTGGAAAGCAAAGAAATTGACTATATGTGCTGTAAAGTTTGTGCTCCAACACTGTACAGACATCTGAGTCAGTTAGGTGTCCAACAACATGGAAAACGATTGATTTTGTGGTAGTGTCAGTCTGCTCAATGATGTCATCCCACTTCTGACACCAATGTGGCATTGAAGATCTGTTTCCAGTGACCACTGTTTTACAGAATACAGAAGGCTGTGAGAACTGCCACCAGGTGTATCAAACAGCTGATAAGCTGGCAGGTCACATCTACCCACAAATCTCAACTTGACAGTAAACAAATTGTTTTTATTTGTTTGTAGACTTTGTGCTCCAACACTGTAAAGAAGTCTGAGTCAGTTAATTGTCCAACAACAAGGAAAACGATTGATTTTGTGGTAGTGCCAGTCTGCTCAGGGATGTCATCCCACTTCTGACACCAATGTGGCATCAAATAAAATGCCTTTCAAGTAAACGCTGTTTTATTGGATACAGGAGGCTGTGAGAACTGACACCAGGGGCATTGAACAGCTGATTAGCTGGCAGGTCACTTCTACACACTTAACTCTACTTGACAGTAAGCAAATTGACTATATTTGTTTGTAGACTTTGTGCTCCAACGCTGTAATAAGGTCTGAGTCAATTACGTGTCCAACAACAAGGAAAACGATTGATTTTGTGTTAGTGCCAGTCTGCTCAGGGATGTCATCCCACTTCTGACACCAATGTGGCATCGAAAAATGCCTTTAAAGTGAATGCTGTTTTAATGAATACAGGACGCTGTGCACATTCTTTACTTGGCTGAAATTATTACTTGTTTTTATAAATCAATCACAGTTAAGGAACCCTGAAGTCTGGGGGTCCTGCAGCCACCCCACAGCCCTTCTAGTTTTGTACTGTACAAAGCTAGTTGCTGGAATATAAGTAACAAAAATCTAGCAGCCCTTGATCTTATCATTGTATGGATGGACATTTCAAGTGACCACTGTTTTATTGATTACAGAAGGCTTTGAGAACCGCCACCAGGGGTATTGAACAGTTGGTTAGCTGGCAGGTCACATCTATCCTCAAATCTCTACTTAATAGTAAATAAATTGACTATTTATTTGTTTGTAGACTTTGTGCTCCAACACTGCAAAGAAGTCTGAGTCAGTTAAGTGTCCAACAACAAGGAAAACGATTGATTTTGTGTTAGTGCCAGTCTGCTCAGGGATGTCGTCCCACTTCTGACACCAATGTGGCATCGAAAAATGCCTTTCAAGTGAACGCTGTTTTATTGAATACAGGAGGCTGTGCACATTCTTTAATGGCTGGAATTATGTTAATCAATCAAAGTTAGAGAACACTGAAGTCTGGGGGTCCTGCAGCGACCCCAAGGCCCCCCTAGTTTTGTACTGTACAAAGCTAATTGCTGGAATATAAGTAACAAAAGTCTAGCAACCCTTGATCTTATCATTGTATGGATGGAAATTTCAAGTGACCACTGTTGAATACAGAAGATCTGCCAGCGGTATTGAACAGCTGGTAAGCTGGCAGGTCACATCTACCCATAAATTTCTACTTGATAGTAAATAAATTGACTATGTTTGTAGACTTTGTGCTCCAACACTGTAGAAACATGAGTCAGTTAAGTGTCCAACAACAAGAAAGCCATTGATTTTGTGCTAGTGCCAGTCTGCTCAGGGATGTCATCCCACTTCTGACACCAATGTGGCATCGAAAAATGCCTTTCAAGTGAACGCTGTTTTATTGAATACAGGAGGCTGTGCACATTCTTTACTTGGCTGAAATTATTTTAATCAATCACAGTTAAAGAAGGCCACCTCACAGCCCCCCTAGTTTTGTACTGTACAAAGCTAATTGTTGGAATATAAATAACAAAAGTCTAGCCACCCTTGATCTTGTCATTGTATGGATGGACCTGAATTGTCAGAAGGACAATATACTTTAATCCTACTTCGCTCTGCACTGACAAACCCTTACCTGCCGCTCCCTCTCCTACTTGAACCCCATCACCACAGATACGGAGAGGAAATCTGGCTAAAATGTCATCAGATTGTTTCAGCGTAAATGACCATGATAGCACATGCATAGTAAGGTCGGATTAGCCGCCCTGGCTTTGTCGTGTGTGGGAAGCGCGTCCCAGGCAGCGAAATGTCATCGTGATGACTGCGAGGCAGAATTTACCCACCTCGGCAGGATGGCATTTGAGCCTTTGTCGTTTTGCGGCTTTGAATTGACTGGATGGCGAGGTGGACTCTGAATTGCGGGTGATAACCTCGGGCCGGGGATCAGGACTGAGCTGAGCTATAATATAGCTCAACCTTATCTTCCCACATTGTCGGCGGGTGTCCTTGCTACATAGTCTCCTTCTTCCTTATACCCAGCAAGTGTGCACCCCACACGTCTACAGTGCGAGCGAAGATTCGCACGTCGCTGTTGCAGTTTTATCTGCGATTGCATTAAATTGTCTTGGGGGTCTCTGCCGCTCATGCTGGCAAGGCTTGCACCTTACCGTGTTAAGCGGCATCAGGATTTAGCCTTTTGCTTAATATTCTCTCTCCCAGCTGTCACATGACGCACGCCTTCCAGCTGCCACCATTAACAGCTATCTTAAAATAATACTTACCAGTTCCTTACCCTGCTCACAATGGGATCTCACTCAGTGGTGTGGTTTGCCAACCCGGGGGCGGGTTATGCCTCACATATAAACCCAAATGTATTTATATCGCTGGGAGAAATGTTTTCATTTACACACATTCAAAGTCAGAAAAAAGTTGGGATGGTTTGGAGTTGCAGAGTAAAGTAGTGATTTCCAAATATTTGCTTTGACGCCTCTCTGATTGCAGACATACATCCATCCATTATCTTCACAGAGGGGCTGGAGACAATCCCAGCGCCATCGGAACACACACACACCTACGTTCAGTTTAGAGTGAGGATCCTAACATGCATGTGTTTGGACTGAGGGAGGAAACCAGAGTACCCGGAGGAACCCACTCAAACACAGAGAGACCATACACACTCCACACAGAACCACCCAGACCGGGAATCCAACCCAGACCATCTTACTGTGAGGAGACAGTGCTGACCACTACACCACCATACTGACCACTACACCACCATACTAACCACTACACCACCATACTAACCACTACACCACCATACTAACCACTACACCACCATACTAACCACTACACCACCATACTAACCACTACACCACCGTACTGACCACTACACCACCATACTAACCACTACACCACCGTACTAACCATTGCACCACCATACTGACCACTACACCACCATACTGACCACTACACCACCATACTAACCACTACACCACCGTTCTAACCACTACACCACCATACTAACCACTACACCACCATACTAACCACTACACCACCAGACTGACCACTACACCACCGTACTAACCACTACACCACCATACTAACCACTACACCACCGTACTAACCACTACACCACCATACTAACCACTACACCACCATACTAACCACTACACCACCATACTAACCACTACACCACCAGACTGACCACTACACCACCGTACTAACCACTACACCACCGTACTAACCACTACACCACTGTACTAACCACTACACCACCGTACTAACCACTACACCACCATACTAACCACTACACCACCATACTAACCACTACACCACCGTACTAACCACTACACCACCGTACTAACCACTACACCACCATACTAACCACTACACCACCTTACTAACCACTACACCACCATACTAACCACTACACCACTATGAAACAATACCAAACGTTTTGTGTTTTGCTATATGGTTTAAGAACCTTCCCTGCACCATCGTGCAAGTACAATTGCATTTTGGGACATTTGCAGGTTGAATAAGCCCCCTCGCCCCCTCCCACAAAGCTACAGGCTTTCAAGATGGCTGCTGCTACTGTTTAAAGCATGTTCACAGGAAACAGTACGTCATCCAGGATTAGAAACACACAAACAAGCCTGTTTCAGGTTAGTTAACAGCTCAACACAGTTTAAGGCAAATCTATCACACTTGCTGGTGCCGTGCAAGCTTGTGTTACTCACTGGCTAAATTAGCCTCGTAGCTGCATACGAAATTAGCCTAAGAGAGCAAACTTGAGTCACACCTCGGCTTATTGTTTACACTTGGGTTTTGGGGGGGAGAAACTAAATTAGGCTTTCGGTCCTACTATTTCGGTGGCTCTTTGAAGACATATGCCTTATTTTTTTTCATTTTGTACGCCAGCGAGTCTCCTGAGGAGGCCAGACCTTTGAGGAATTGTTATATGGGAGGGAGAATGGCCAAAGTATTAATTCCCACCTCTTTCGAACAGCAGTCACTATGCTCTGATGCTTTTGGAGCCCCTGAACAATACCTCATATAAAACCTTGCACCAAGACAAGGGAAAAATCTCTTTTAAATGAGGGCATCCATTTTCAGCCCAAAGCCATTTTGAGCCTCCGCTGGACTATTTTTTCTTTTTTTTTTCTTTTCGCTTCGTGAGCTTCTATCCGTTGGCATTTCATCCTCTAAGCTCCCTGCCACCCCATCAGCAACTCCGGTGCCCATTAATCCCTGTTAAACACGTCCAAGGCCGTAGACTGTCAAGCCCTGCCCGCGTCCACATTTGACTTATGGCGAACGAGAAACAGGACAACAGCGCGCTCTCTTAATTAAAACCGGATTGAAGTGTGTCCGCAAAGATACTGTCGCCCAGCTATTAATTCCCTCTGCGCTCATTAGTATGAAGCGTTAATTGATCCCTGAGCAATCTAGTCCACCCAGGATAACTAAATGCTCTGCCTTAATTATGACCAACTACGTACTCATCATATAACAAAGACGTTTTTGCTTCATTAGCGAGGTAGTCATGTGAACCAGGACCCTACATGTGCAGTTGACATGCTCTCCACCCACAAATGCATTCATTCATAGCAACTGTTGCTAGGTTGGACAAGTTTTTTCAACAAGAGTGTGTGTTTTCTGTTTAAGACAATATGACATCTCAATATACTTATATACTCAAAATATTGACTTAACATCTCAAAATAATCACTAATTTCTTTGAGATACTAAGTCAATATCATGAGTTACAAAATTTCAAGAATGTCAATATGTATTTTTCCAGCATAATTAGTCAGGATTATTAGTACGTAGATATTTTGACATAATAAGTAATTTTTTTAAGACAATTTATAACAAAACTTAAATAATAATAATTTTTGCTTTATTAGCGAGGTAGTCATGTGAACCAGGACCTTACATGTGCAGTTGATATCTCCACACACAAATGCATTCATTCATAGCAACTGTTGCTAGGTTGGACAAGTTTTTTCAACAAGAGTGTGTGTTTTCTGTTTTAGACCATATTACTTATATCTCAATATACTTATATACTCAAAATATTGACTTAACATCTCAAAATAATCACTAATTTCTTTGAGATACTAAGTCAATATCATGAGTTACTAAATTTCAAGAATGTCATTATTTAATTTTTCAGCATAATTAGTCAGGAATATTAGTACTTAGATATTTTGACATAGTAAGTCATTTTTTTAAACAATTAATAACAAAATCTATATAATAAAGACATTTTTTGCTTCATTAGCGAGGTAGTCATGTAAACCAGGACCCTACATGTGCAGCTGACATGTTCTCCACCCACAAATGCATTAATTCATAGCAACTGTTGCTAGGTTGGACAAGTTCTTTCAACAAGAGTGTGTGTTTTCTCTTTAAGACAATATGACATCTCAATATACTTATATACTCAAAATATTGACTTAACATCTCAAAATAATCACTAATTTCTTTGAGATACTAGGTCAATATCATGAGTTACTAAATTACAAGAATGTCATTATTTAATTTTTCAGCATAATTAGTCAGGAATATTAGTACTTAGATATTTTGACATAGTAAGTCATTTTTTAAACAATTAATAACAAAATCTATATAATAAAGACATTTTCTGCTTCATTAGCAAGGTAGTCGTGTAAACCAGGACCCTACATGTGCAGCTGACATGTTCTCCACCCACAAATGCATTCATTCATAGCAACTGTTGCTAGGTTGGACAAGTTCTTTCAACAAGAGTGTGTGTTTTCTGTTTAAGACAATATGACATCTCAATATACTTGTATACTCAAAATATTAACTTAACATCTCAAAATAATCACTCATTTATTTTAGATACTGTGTCAATATTTTGAGTTACTTAATTAAAAGAATATCATTCTTTAGCATAATTAGTCAGGATTATTAGTACTAAAAAAGTTTGACAAAGAAAGTCAATTTATATAAAATTGATATAATAAAGTCATTTTTGCTTCATTAACGAGGAAGTCATGTGAACCAGGACCCAACATGTGCAGTTGACATGCTCTCCGTCCACAAATGCATTCATTCATAGCAACTGTTGCTAGGTCGGACAAGTTTTTTTTAATAACAAAAGTGTTTTTTTAATTTTAGACAATATTACTTATATCCTCCAAATACTTATATTCTCAAAATATTGATGTATCATCTCAAAGTAATCACTCATTTCTTTTACATACTAAGTCAATATCATGAGTTACTAAATTTGAAGTCAGGTATATTAGTACTTAGATATTTTGACATAAGTCAATTTTTTGAGACAATTTATAACAAAACTTAAATAATAAAATCAATTTTGCCTCATTAGCGAGGTAGTCATGTGAACCAGGACTCTACATGTGCAGTTGATATGCTCTCCACACACAAATGCATTCATTCATAGCAACTGTTGCTAGGTCAGACAAGTTTCTTTATAACAAAAGTCTGTTATTTTAATTTTAGGCATTACTTATTTCCTTCAAATACTTATATTCTCAAAATATTGACGTATCATCTCAAAGTAATCACTCATTTCTTTTAGATACTATGTCAATATTTTGATTTATTAAATTTCAAGAATGGCATTAAGTCATTTTTCAGCATAATTAGTTAGTAATGTTAGTACTTAGATATTTTGACATAGTCAAAGTCCATTTTTGAGACAATTCATAACAAAATTTATATAACAAAGACGTTTTTGCTGCATTAGTGAGGTAATCATATAAACCAGGACCCTACATGTGCAGTTCAAATGCATTCATTCATAACAACTGTTGCTAGGTTGGACAAGTTTTTTTATAACAAAAGTGTGTGTTTTTAATTTTAGACAAGTTTACTTATATCCTCAAAATACTCATATTCTCAAAATATTAATGTATGATCTCAAAATAATCACTAATTTCCTTGAGATACTATAATGAGTTACTAAATTTCAAAATTGTTAGTCATTATTTTAACATAATTAGTCATAATTATTAGTACGTAGATATTTTGACATAGTAAGTCAAGATATAATTATTTCAAGACAATCTATGATTATTTTGTGATATTACTTCAGTATGGATAGAAAATTAGCAACTCTGTAAAATTAAGTTAATATTTTGAGAAAAGAGTTAAAACTTAAAAATTTCAATAGTCACGATATTTCGAAAAAGTCACTCGTTCAAGAAAATGAGTCATTATTATGATATAGCACGTGCAGTAATTATTTTGGGATATCAAGTCTATTGTTTAATACTGTAATTAATTGGCACATTTGGACAATATTTTCAAACAATTATCATTTTGTGATATGTTGAACCTTTAAGGAAATGTATTAATATTTTAAGAATCAGTATCATTATTTTGTGATAATAAGACATTAGATATTAAATGAATATTTTGTGGACTCAAAATGTGAAATGTATCATTGTTTTGTATTGTTAAGTGAACATTAAAAATCATATTTTTAGATGTTTATTACTATTTAAGAATCTTAATTAGATATTAATTCTGTTTCATAAAAACTACTAATTACTTTTAGATTTTAAGAATATTTTAAGAAGATTTGATTATTATATTGTTGTAAAAGTCAATATTTTTAGATAGTTAATCTATATTTTGATAACATATTATTATATGATAAATTTTGGGAAGGTGGTCATGTAGCAGATCAAAGAAGACCAGAATTGTCTCAGAAATTGATTGATGCAATCAGATTTGCAATATCTCTTGTGGTTTAAACGTTATCATATATAACATATATATAACGCTGTCCATGGTGCTGAACTGTGCCTTCAGATATGTGTTCAGAACCAGGGACAGCACACTGAACATGTTCCCCTTCACCCGTTACTTGCTGGGGTATGTCATTTTCCCTTTCATTAGTGAAAATAAAAGGGTGTCCTGAGACTTTTGACTCACCCTGTACTTTATATTATATAAAATATGAATTCAATTGTTCATTATTGTGAGATATTAAGTCAATATTTTAAACTAAAGTAAGTCATTATTTAGAGATATCATATCAGTATTAATACATACTGCTGATTGTATATAATATAGGTGTGAATGGGCTTCTATAGTAAGAACAGGATACACAGGGTTTACTTTCTTTCAGTTTAATTATTAGGATTAACATGCTGGCTTGCCTAGTTTGGATTAGTCAGCACAGCCTAGCTCTATGGACTGACTGCATGACCAACGTTCTCTAAACAGTTTGGTGTCCAAACTCACAGCAGCCAATACAGAAGGGCTCAACTATGGGCCGAACATGGACCATTAATTTACATGGCGTACCAATATAACCGTGCCGTGTTGTCAGAAACTAGGACTCCGCCGCTCTGTATGCGGGCCCCGTCTCCTCTGTCAGGTACGCACTGAATCTATCTCGAGAAAGTGTCTTTCCAGAGATATTAGCAAAGCAGATTTATGGACGATATTTTTTCTCGGGGAACACAAAACACAAAGCCCGCCATCGTTCATACGGCCGAGCCTTTTAAATCAGATGAGTTTTATGAGCCCTGAATGCAAAAACACAAAAGCCATTATTTTAAGGCCATTATTTTATTGGTGGTGGTTGGGGGGGGGGCATAGGAAGGGTGGTTCTGAAGCAGACATATACTTGAAAAATGCCATTACTTCTGAGACAGTGAGCCGGTAAGCAGCTGCTTTGTGAGATGATGGGTTAAAATAGGCCCAGCCCATTAAGATCCATTAGACCTTCCCTGAGCAGAACCAATCATCCAGATGAACGTTAGTAACAGGTTCAGCGGCGTGACAGCTATTTATCCAGGAACCTTACATCTGCTTATCGTCTGTCATGGCAGTGAAGGTGTCATCTCTGGCCACTTTATTGGAAATCCCTACCTTGCTAATGCATTGGAGCTCTATTCGTGATGGCCGTTCTCTGGACCTTCATCAGTGCTCCGTTTCTGAACATGGAGCCAACCTGGGCCAGATGTTTGCTGGTGTTGGAACGCTCTCAATCTTGAATGCTGCTGCTGGAGCGTTTAAACACTTCAGTGTCACTGCTGGACCAAGAATCGTCCACCAACCAAAACTATCCAGACAACAGTGTCCTGTGGGCAGTGACCTGTGACCACAGATGAAGGACTAGAGGAACACAAACTGTGCAGCAGCAGATGAGCTACTGTCTCTGACTTTACATCTACAAGGTGGACCAGCCAGCAAGGTAGGGGTATCTAATAGAGTGTATATATATATATATATATATATATATATATATATATATATATATATATAGTGGTGTGTAGTGGTACATATATATATAGTTTGTGTTCTGGTCCTTCATCAGTGGACACAGGACGCCGCCCACAGGACACTGCTGTCTGGATAATTGTGGTTGGTGGACGATTCTCAGTCAGAGACAGTGAGGAGGTGTTTAAACACTCCAGCAGCAGCACTGCTGTGTCTGATCCACACACACCAGCACAACACACACTAACACACCACCACCTCGTCACACAGCATCACTGAGAATGACCCACCTCCCTAAAAGCACCTGCTCTGTGGTGGTCTTGTGGGGGTCCTGATCATTAAAGAACAGAGTTATAAAGTATACAGAGAATCAGATGAACTACAGTCTGTAAGTGGAGCTCCTGTATGGTCAGTGGAGCTGATACAGTGGACAGTGTGTGTAGAAATCAGGCAAGTCATGTGGCGTAAGTACAAAGAGCTGATTATTCATCACACACGACAGACGCTACAGCAGCAGTGGTGCATTTAGTTATCTCATGTTCAGCTGCTTACATGAAGAATTTATACATCACAATAGCTTTTTTATGGCGAGAAAAAAAAACCTGGGCTCCGTGGCTCCACTCAGGCACAGCTTTGTAGTAAAGGTTTCTATTATAGTGCATTGGGATGTGGGAATACATTACAGTGGGTGTGGGGGGGGACGGGGGGGTGAGAAACTGCTGACAGTAACTTTGATGCGGGATACGACTCACAAATAAAAGGCAAGGCTGATCTGAGTTTGATGGTGTGTGTGAGTGCTTGTTTTTGTATATTTTCAGGACAGGGTCGTCCAGCCTGGAAAATTGTAGTGAAAGGGTCTCTAACTTTCTGAACACCAATTATTTGCTCAAGCTGCAAACTCCAAACCACCTTTTCCGGATACTGAGGATATGGTTTGGTATCACCTACATTAGGGCTGGTCCACCTTGTAGATGTAAAGTCAGAGACAGTAGCTCATCTGCTGCTGCACAGTTTGAGTTCCTCTAGTCCTTCATCAGTGGACACAGGACGCCGCCCACAGGACACTGCTGTCTGGATAGTTTTGGTTGGTGGATGATTCTCAGTCAGGCAGTGACACTGAGGAGGTGTTTAAACACTCCAGCAGCAGCAGCACTGCTGTGTCTGATCCACTCAGACCAGCACAACACACATTAACTAACACACCACTGCATTAAACATTAAAGCCACCTCCTTCTATCTACACACACTGTCCACTGTATCAGCTCCACTGACCATACAGGAGCTCCACTTATAGACTGTAGTTCATCTGATTCTCTGTATACTTTATTACTCTGTTCTTTAATGATCAGGATGGTTAGAAATCTTGCTATTACTGTTATACTCATAGTGTGTTACATGTCTTGTTAATGTTGTTTTATATATATATATATATATATATATATATATATATATATATATATATATATATATATATATATATATACCAACATTAACAAGACATGTACTATACACTATATATATATAGTGTATAGTACTCATATATAGAATAGCACATATTCATATTTACTATATGTATGTTTTGTTTATGTTATTATATACAACAAGATTTTATTGATCTTATTCTTTGTGCCAATGTAAGTCAGATGCACACACACTCTTACACACACACATAGCCCATTTTCACACTTCCGTTTTCAATGTGATGAGGTTTTCTCACATATGATTGCATGAGGCGCGCACACACACTCTCACACACACACACACACACACCGGAGGCTGGTCCACAGTGTACGAGTGCCGGGCTCTCCTCAGCGAGAACTCGCTACTGTCGCTCTGTAATAAGACACATTAATAAATGAAGGGACGAGCACGTCTGTTGTATGACAAGAAGAGGAAAGAACCAAAGCAGCATTCAGCGCCTGAAAAATTTAACAGCCGCTAAATCACTCCCGCCCGCCCGGCAGCTCATTAGAAGTGTTACTGTCCACCTTGCTCTCTTTCTTAATCAGCCTCTCACTCTCTCTCTCTCACTCTCTCTCCATTAGGAAGCTGATTTAGGAGGGGCCTGCGAGTGGGTGAGTGACCCACCCCTTCTGGAGGTCCATTGAGGTAAAACTGATCACATCCTGTCTGTAGGTCATTAAAGCTGGGCGTGATGCATCTACACACTTTTAGAAGGGACCCAGATTAAGACCCTCTTAGTGCATTAGTCTGTGCACACGCAGCACATGGTGGATTTTAGGGTTGGGTTTATTGGTGAGTTTAAGTTTAACAGACTGTATGAGTATCACTTATTTTCATACATTCTTAATATTAAAGGAACTCTATGTAATACTCATAGCAAACATTTAAATACTGGAGAGAGTTGTCCAACCCCGCCCCCTCCTCCCCAGACCCAAAGCTTGACTAGGTTGCCAGGTTGAGGACACTAAATATACACAAACAAGTCAAAGACAAGCTGAATTCCACACTTTTACAATGGAAGGCATGACGAGTCCTACACTATGAATCCTATACAGATTCTTATAGCTCTGTTAATGATAGCTATGCACGGGAGCCAAAGCCAAAGCCAAAGCTGCTTGTAGTCGAGGTAGTAAACAGCCGTGGCGCGTCTGCTCCTCCGGTGTGACCGATAGCAGTTAACATTAGCATGACAGCATTAACCAGCACTACCACAGAGTACTGTTGCCACAGTAGCTTTGGTTACAGGCTGCAAGGTAGGGTTCCGGTCACGAGACGCTAGTGACTTCAATAGATCGATAGAGATAGAGAGTCCAGAAAACTACTCAGTTATGATTCCAGAACTTTCCTTGTGATGAAATAGAGAAGAGGAAACGGCGGCAGTTGATAAGTGTTAGCTCTAGTGTTTGTTGGTCCTCACTCAACAAATTGGTCCTTTGTGGATTTTCTTGGGCTGAATTTGTTGAATCTTGTAAAAAATATATTACATATTGCTCCTATAAAGGTTCCTGGCTTGAACATACCACCATACTAACCACTACACCAACATACTAACCACTACACCACCGTACTAACCACTACACCACCATACTAACCACTACACCACCATACTAACCACTACACCACCATACTGACCACTACACCACCGTACTAACCACTACACCACCATACTAACCACTACACCACCATACTAACCACTACACCACCATACTAACCACTACACCACCATACTAACCACTACACCACCATACTAACCACTACACCACCGTACTAACCACTACACCACCATACTAACCACTACACCACCATACTAACCACTACACCACCATACTAACCACTACACCACCATACTAACCACTACACCCCTATACTAACCACTACACCACCATACTAACCACTACACCCTTATACTAACCACTACACCACCTTACTAACCACTACACCACCATACTAACCACTACACCACCGTACTAACAACTACACCACCATACTAACCACTACACTACTATACTAACCACTACACCACCATACTAACCACTACACCACTATACTAACCACTACACCACCATACTAACCACTACACCACCGTACTAACAACTACACCACCATACTAACCACTACACCACTATACTAACCACTACGCCACCTTACTAACCACTACACCACCATAATAACCACTACACCACCGTACTAACCACTACACCACCATACTAACCACTACACCACCGTACTAACCACTACACCACCGTACTAACCACTACACCACCATAATAACCACTACACCACCGTACTAACCACTACACCACCGTAATAACCACTACACTACCGTACTAACCACTACACCACCATAATAACCACTACACCACCGTACTAACCACTACACAACCATACTAACCACTACACCACCGTACTAACCACTACACCATCGTACTAACCACTACACAACCATACTAACCACTACACCACCGTACTAACCACTACACCACCGTACTAACCACTACACCACCGTACTAACCACTACACCACCATAATAACCACTACACCACCGTACTAACCACTACACCACCGTAATAACCACTACACTACCGTACTAACCACTACACCACCATAATAACCACTACACCACCGTACTAACCACTACACAACCATACTAACCACTACACCACCGTACTAACCACTACACCATCGTACTAACCACTACACAACCATACTAACCACTACACCACCGTACTAACCACTACACCATCGTACTAACCACTACACCCCCGTACTAACCACTACACCACCGTACTAACCACTACACTACCGTACTAACCACTACACCACCATACTAACCGCTACACCACCATACTAACCACTACACCACCATACTAACTACTACACCACCGTACTAACCACTACACCACTGTACTAACTACTACACCACCATACTAACCGCTACACCACCATACTAACTACTACACCACCGTACTAACCACTACACCACTGTACTAACTACTACACCATGGTACTAATCACTACACCACCATACTAACCACTACACCACCATACTAACCACTACACCACCATACTGACCACTACACCACCGTACTAACCACTACACCACCATACTAACCACTACATCACCATACTAACCACTACACCACCATACTGACCACTACACCACCATACTAACACCTACACCACCATACTAACCACTACACCACCGTACTGACCAATACACCACCTTACTAACCACTACACCACCGTACTAACCACTACATCACCATACTAACCACTACACCACCATACTGACCACTACACCACCATACTGACCACTACACCACCGTACTAACCACTACACCACCATACTAACCACTACATCACCATACTAACCACTACACCACCATACTGACCACTACACCACCATACTAACAACTACACCACCATACTAACCACTACACCACCGTACTGACCACTACACCACCATACTAACCACTACATCACCATACTAACCACTACACCACCATACTGACCACTACACCACCATACTAACAACTACACCACCATACTAACCACTACACCACCGTACTGACCACTACACCAACATACTAACCACTACACCACCGTACTGACCACTACACCACCATACTAACCACTACATCACCATACTAACAACTACACCACCATACTGACCACTACACCACCATACTAACCACTACATCACCATACTAACAACTACACCACCATACTAACCACTACACCACCATACTAACCACTACACCACCGTACTGACCACTACACCACCATACTAACCACTACACCACCGTACTGACCACTACACCACCATACTAACCACTACACCACCGTACTGACCACTACACCACCGTACTAACCACTACACCACCATACTAACCACTACACCACCATACTAACCACTACACCACCATACTAACCACTACACCACTGTACTAACCACTACACTACTGTACTAACCACTACACCACCGTACTGACCACTACACCACCATACTAAC
Source organism: Megaleporinus macrocephalus (assembly GCA_021613375.1). Lineage (NCBI taxonomy): Eukaryota > Metazoa > Chordata > Actinopteri > Characiformes > Anostomidae > Megaleporinus > Megaleporinus macrocephalus. The sequence goes on from CM038723.1 coordinate 5,403,742, forward strand.
CACTACACCACCGTACTGACCACTACACCACCATACTAACCACTACACCACCGTACTGACCACTACACCACCATACTAACCACTACACCACCGTACTGACCACTACACCACTGTGTACAAATAGTGTAAATATTACAGACATGCGAGGAGGCGCAGCGACTCCAGTTGCTTACACTCAACTCAGAGTGCAGAACTCAACACACAGGTGCACCAGGAGGGAGATCTAGCAATTAATTAAGCCAGGAGTGGTGTGTGTGCGTCCGTATGTGTCGATGTGCACGTGTGTGTGTGTGTGTGTGTGTGTGTGGACACAGAGGCGTGACTCGTAATTAATTAAGTCACGGCGTGCGCTGAGGGTAATAAGATGGCTTTATTGCGAGCACGCCGCCGATGTTTACAGTCAAACGTGACACCTGCGTGGCAGCGAACCCGCGAGACAGAAAACAACTATTAAGTGCAACTGTTTGGTGGATGCGAGCGGGGGTTGAGTGTGCGTGTGCGGTCGGGTCTGTTGAGCCAACACACGATTGCAATCACACCGTTTGTTGCGTAGGCCTCAGCCCGCAACCTCTCATGCTACTGTAATCGTTGTGATTATGCCGCAGCCTGTAGGATGTTATTGTCGGCGTCGTGCTTCAGGTGTGCTTTTTTTACAGTAATGGCAACCACTCAAGCTGGGTGAAGACACGCACGCTGTCAAAACACAGACAAACACAGAAGATACTGGAACACAGCCTGATCCTATATATAGATTAGATGGTAGATCAGCCATAACATTAAAACCTTATATCCTTATATCTCCACTCACTGTCCACTGTATCAGCTCCACTGACCATACAGGAGCTCCACTTACAGACTGTAGTTCATCTGATTCTCTGTATACTTTATTACTCTGTTCTTTAATGATCAGGACCCCCACAGGACCACCATAAAGCAGATACTATTAGAGAGGTGGCTCACGTGGTGGTGGTGTGTTATATATATATAAAGATTTCTAAATATATAATGCATATGTACTGTGTATGTGTAATGCAAAGACATTAATATAATATATATAATATAAATATATGCTGTAAAATATTTAAAAGCTAAATATATATATACAAAATATTGTCCATTTCACAATTAATGTAAGTGTATCAGATGATTTTTAAAGAATAAAAATGTTTGTATTAAAGTCTATTTTTGTATAGAGACTTATTTTACATATAGTCTATTATCAGTAATTCTCAGTCCTCTGTCTAAATCTCCTGGTACGACCACCAATCCAAGTTAAGGATGTTATTGGACTAATTGGTTGTTAGGACACTCTTGCTCAATTGTGATCACAGCTAAAAAACATTCTACTAATAAGTGAGTATAAAAGGGAACAACATTCTAGGTTAGTTTAGTATCTGAAGATCAGCAGTTGATGGCTTGCTGACCGACTCACAATGACCAGAAAGAAACAACTTTCTTTCGAGACCCATCAGTCCATTGTTGTGTTAATGAAGAAGATACTCCATTAAAACAAGAACATTTCACTGTGATCCCAAACTTTTGAGCGGTAGTGTATGTAAGTACAAAATAATAATAACCTTTAATAAATGTGTAATACAGTTTTAAAAACCTAACATACAGCAGCATTTGCAATACATTTAAAACTATCAATAATATTACCTCTAATATTAATATTCAATCATATATAGCAGAATTACTATAAATAAATGTATAATATTCTACGTATGTACAATATAAAGACATATAAACCTATAACACTCTATATATAACAATATATCAGCTCCACTGACCATACTGGAGCTTATGGTAGTTCCAGGATTTCAGACTGTAGTGTATCTGTTTGTCTGTATACTATGATGACAGTGTGTATTAATGATACCGAAGGCCTGAAAACAAAGCCCCTGCTCAGGCATGCTAAATGATGATTTAACCACCGCGCCATCATTCCATACGTTCGTTTCATATACTCGCCCCCTTCGGTTCCCCTTATTAAGACCATTATTCATCCAGGGATTGATTTTCTCCGTACTCTCTGTATTTCAGCTTTATTGGTTTAATACCGAGTGCTGCAATTCCCCTATGTCACTTAGCTTGTAACGACATGCTTATTAAGGCTTTAAGAATGCATAGCGCACGTATTGATTCAGTAACGCAAATAAAAGCTGGGTGAATATGTGGGTTTCAATGCATCCAAAGCCCCAATTAAAAGCTGAAGCAGTCACTCGGCTGAGTTAGCTAGCAGGCCATGGTGCAAATTAAATACACTCTTAAATAATAAAGTTTCGATTGCTCCATACCTTTCAACTCTCCACTCTTCAGCTTCCTGTTCAGGTATTTCTGCTCCACCTTAAATGGTGCTGCAGTACTCTGTTCATGTAGTAATGCTCAGGGTTTAGTACTCAGAACTATACATACCCTGAACCTGCTTTTACAGAAGAGGGAGGATAAAACAGGCCAAGCTCCAAATCCTACACTGTCACTGTTAACAGACTGGTTAATATTTACACCCCCAACATTTACACACAACCACAACAACAACCAACAACCAGAACATTTACACACAACCACAACACCAACCAGCAACCAGAACATTTACACACAACCACAACACCAACCAGCAACCAGAACATTAACACACAACCACCACACCAACCAGAATATTTACACACAACCACAACACCAACCAGCAACCAGAACATTTGCACACAACCACAACACCAACCAGCAACCAGAACATTTACACACAACCACAACACCAACCAGCAACCAGAACATTTACACACAACCACCACACCAACCAGAATATTTACACACAACCACAACAACAACCAGCAACCAGAACATTTGCACACAACCACAACACCAACCAGCAACCAGAACATTTACACACAATCACAACAACAACCAGCAATCATAACATTTACACACAACCACAACACCAACCAGCAACCAGAACATTTACACACAACCACAACAACAACCAGCAATCAGAACATTTACACACAACCACAACACCAACCAGCAACCAGAATATTTACACACAACCACAACAACAACCAGCAACCAGAACATTTGCACACAACCACAACACCAACCAGCAATCAGAACATTTACACACAACCACAACAACAACCAGCAATCAGAACATTTACACACAACCACAACACCAACCAGCAACCAGAACATTTACACACAACCACCACACCAACCAGAATATTTACACACAACCACAACAACAACCAGCAACCAGAACATTTACACACAACCACAACACCAACCAGCAACCAGAACATTTACACACAACCACAACAACCTGCAACCAGAACATTTACACACAACCACAACACCAACCAGCAACCAGAACATTTACACACAACCACAACACCAACCAGCAATCAGAACATTTACACACAACCACAACACCAACCAGCAACCAGAACATTTACACACAACCACAACACCAACCAGCAACCAGAACATTTACACACAACCACCACACCAACCAGAATATTTACACACAACCACAACAACAACCAGCAACCAGAACATTTACACACAACCACAACACCAACCAGAACATTTACACACAACCACAACACCAACCAGCAACCAGAACATTTACACACAACCACAACAACCTGCAACCAGAACATTTACACACAACCACAACACCAACCAGCAACCAAAACATTTGCACACAACCACAACACCAACCAGCAACCAGAACATTTACACACAATCACAACAACAACCAGCAATCAGAACATTTACACACAACCACAACACCAACCAGCAACCAGAACATTTACACACAACCACAACAACAACCAGCAATCAGAACATTTACACACAACCACAACACCAACCAGCAACCAGAACATTTACACACAACCACAACAACAACCAGCAATCAGAACATTTACACACAACCACAACACCAACCAGCAACCAGAACATTTACACACAACCACCACACCAACCAGAATATTTACACACAACCACAACAACAACCAGCAACCAGAACATTTACACACAACCACAACACCAACCAGCGACCAGAACATTTACACACAACCACAACACCAACCAGCAACCAGAACATTTATACACAACCACAACAACAACCAGCAACCAGGACATTTACACACAACCACAACAACAACCAGCAACCAGAACATTTACACACAACCACAACACCAACCAGCAATCAGAACATTTACACACAACCACAACACCAACCAGAACATTTACACACAACCACAACAACAACCAGCAACCAGAACATTCACACAACCACAACACCAACCAGCAACCAGAACATTCACACACAACCACAACACCAACCAGAACATTTACACACAACCACAACAACAACCAGCAACCAGAACATTCACACAACCACAACACCAACCAGCAACCAGAACATTCACACACAACCACAACACCAACCAGAGCATTTACACACAACCACAACAACAACCAGCAACCAGGACATTTACACACAACCACAACACCAACCAGCAACCAGGACATTTACACACAACCACAACACCAACCAGCAACCAGAACATTCACACACAACCACAACACCAACCAGAATATTTATACACAACCACAACACCAACCAGCAACCAGAACATTTACACACAACCACAACAACGACCAACAACCAGAACATTTACACACAACCACAACAACAACCAGAACATTTACACACAACCACAACACCAACCAGCAACCAGAACATTTGCACACAACCACAACACCAACCAGAACATTTACACACAACCACAACAACCAGCTACCAGAACATTTACACACAACCACAACACCAACCAGAACATTTACACACAACCACAACATCAACCAGCAATCAGAAATGAGCACAGCTCATTTAGTTATTCATGAGCCTGATTGTGGGACCAAATCAACTGGTTGAACAATGTCTATGTATAACAATTTAAATGCTCTGTATATGCCTATATGGCAGCTTTACTGTAGCCTTACTGTAATTGCATTGACGTAGGAACCGAGGGGGATGGGGGGGACGTTTCCCACCCAATATCAAAAACAGGTAGTTTTGTCCCACCTAAAAAATAAACCACAGAAAAAGTGGAAACTGTTTAAAAGACTTTTATTTTAAAAGCTTGTTCTGGCAGCCTTCACAATTCACACACTGTGTTTGTTGTTAGTAACTGGCTCTGGTTGTTAGGTGGTCTGGGTTGTTTAGTGTTGAGATGCCTGTTCAGAAATATCCTGAATAGCAACGATGACCATATATACTGTAATAAAACAGCTTTAGTATAATGTGTTGTTATGGTAACAGACTAGGAGGGTTTGGGTTAGCTAACGTTTATATTAACTTTAGTCAGAAAGCACTCTGAAACGTAAAGTTACATTACTCTCTGGACACGCCCCAAACTGCAGACTGCTACTACACTACATACAAAAAATAAAATATAATAAATAAAATAAATAAATTAATTAATTAATAAAAGGACTCCATCTTTAGTCATGCTTTCAGTTGTGCAGTATGTAAGATTCCAGAGGGTGCTGTTTGGGACACAGCCTTACTGTCTACTAACTAACAACATCTTATATCTTAAAAGTTTAATAATTATACTGACTAAACCATATCAATGCAAACTTTAGGAGATGTGACGTTAACAGCTAGCTTTTTCTTGAGTTTTACGAGAAGTTTCAGCTGCACCAGCTCGCGTCTCCTCATCTAAGAACTGATTTAGATTATCTTTCTTTATTTTATGAATGAACACAATACAAGCACGTCCTACACTGACTGAATGAGCTGAAAGTGTCTTATCTCAGCTAAGCCGAATATATTTTGTCGCTTAAATGCATAGAAAGAGTTTAAACAATTTAATAAATTAAAAAGAAACATCAGTCTGTAATCTCCAGTATGATTTTGATCCCTGTAAAGGGATGATGGTGCATATTTCAAAAGGTTGGCAGAAAATACTGTATTATTCTGTTAAATTACAGTTATTTGCTGTTATTGGGCGACTTTATCTGCTGTTATTGGTGTTTCACAATTATTATAAAAAACAGTAAGATACTGTTGTATATCCACCGTAAATTTACAGCAATTCATTACAGTGTAGACTGAATATGACATAGTAACTCCTTTATAAGCATGTAATAAACAAGTTATAACCATCTGTTCTTTTTTTATATAGGACGAGTGTGAAGAACTTTAGCAAAGCTTAGAAAAACTTTGCATATTGACTCCAATTTTTAAGCCAAAGGTCACGTAGGAACCTCTATTTGTAAGAGAAAATTCTTCTAAGCGAATGGTTTTATTCCAGAAAGCACTCCCGGTGACGCTCCTCGTTCATACATCTGTAAAATTCCTCTCTGCTGTTGTGCAGTTGTCCTCCCTCGTGCTGTGCCTTTGTTTTTTCTTGTTTTTTTTTTCTCCTGCGCTCCATTCGAGTAAAAAATGCTTTTTCTTCATCAGCGGCCCTGATTGAATCACCTTCAGCTCCAATAACCAAGCAGAAAATGTGATGGAGGGATGGCTGGAGAAATGGGTTAAGTGCTGCGGGTTTAATGGAAGACGGCGTAGGAGATCTCTTCGGCGGCGGCAGGCTCCGGCGCTGAGCGTCATTGTTTTTTCATCAGGCGGCCACACGTTGTTTACCGTGTATTCTCTTTGTCCGGCGGCGCGCTCCGAGTAGCAACGCCGACCTATGTGTTCTGAGCGTACGCCATCAAAGCGTGAAATGATCGAATTTTCCCTTCACCACAAAGAGAGCAGTCGATCAGCCGAGACGTGTTGGGCATCTGAAGTTCTCCGCTTTAGTCTGGAACGGCAGCTACAAGTAATGGAAGCGCACTCTTTTGAAGAACAAGCATGTATAAGTACATCAGTAGTAAAGAGAATACTGAAAGTGCCCTTTTACTAACCAGCCCTGTTAGTGATTCTGGAGAACGTTCGCTGATGTTTGAAACAGCACACACCTCTCCCTTCAGTCCTCCTTCAGAAGCTCGGCCCTCCGATCTCTCGGATGAGCGCTGCCAAAACTAACAACACTAGAAAACTCGTGATTTTTTTTTTTTCATGGTGTAGCGATTATTCTTGTGCTCCCGTTTCTTGTTTAGATTTTTCAGTTCCACCTTAAATGGTGCAGCAGTAAGGATCATTCTGGTGCCTCAGATTTTTCAGTTCCACCTTAAATTGTGCAGCAGTTAGGCTCCATTCTTGTGCCTCAGTTTTTTTCTGTTCCACCTTAAATGGTGTGGCCATTAGGCTTTATTCTGGCGCTTCAGGTTCTTATTCTATTTTTTCTGTTCCACCTTAAATGTTGTAACAGTTAGGCTCTATTGTGGTATCTGAGCTTCTTGGTCTATTTTCTTTGTTCCACCTTAAATGGTGCAGCCTTTAGGCTCCATACTGGTGCCTCAGCTTTTTGTTTAAAGTTTCCATTCCACCTTAAATGGTGTAGCAGTTAGGCTCTATTGTAGCACTTCAGGTTCTTGTTCTATTTTTCATGTTCCACCTTAAATTGTGCATCAGTTGGACTTCATACTGGTGCTTCAGGTTCTTGTTCTGTTTTTCCTGTTCCACCTTAAATAATGCAGAAGTTGGGCTTCATACTGGTGCCTCAGCTTCTTGGTTCAAGTTTCCTCTTCCACCTTAAATTGTGCAGCAGTCAGACTCCTTTCTCGTGCTTCAGGTTCTTGTTCTGTTTTTCTCAGTTCTACCTTAAATGGTTCAACAGTTAGGCTCCATTCTGGCACCCCAGCTTCTTGTTCTATTTTTCCTGTTCCACCTTAAACGGTACAGCCGTTAGGCTCCATTCTTGTGCGTCAGCTTCTTGGTTGAAGTTTCCTTTTCCACCTTAAATGGTGCAGCAGTTGGGCTTTATACTGGTGCTTCAGGTTCTTGTTCTGTTTTTCCTGTTCCACCTTAAATGGTGCAGCAGTCCGTCTCCATTCCTGTGCCTCAGCTTCTTGTTTGAAGTTTTCTGTTCCACCTTAAATAATGCAGCAGTCAGGCTACATTCTGACACTTCAGATTGGCCTATTTTTTCAGTGCCACCTTAAATGGTACAGCAGTTGGATTCCATACTGGGGGTCAGCTTCTTCATTGAAATTTACTGTTCCACCTTAAATGGCAGCATATGGCAGCAGATAAAGGCAGCATTTATTAACATCATGTAAGGAGGATCATCTCCAGTAAGCACTGTCGCCTCACAGCAAGAGGAGCCTGGGTTCGATTCCCCGGCTGAGAGAGCTTTCTGGGTGTAGTTTGTTCTTCAAAGACATGGAGCCAGGTGAGTTGAAGATACAGAACTGTGAGTGGGAGAGTCCATTGTTGGTTCTATCTTCTGGGATAGACTCCAGGGTTAGGTTCCAGCTGGGTTAGGCTTCAGCTGGGATAGGCTTCTGCTGGGATAGGCTTCAGCTGGTATAGGCTTTAGCTGGGATAGGCCCAAGCTGTAATAGGCTTCAGCTGGGATAGGCTTCAGCTGGGATAGGCTTTAGCTGGGATAGGGTCCAGCTGGGATAGGCTCTAGCTGGGTTAGGCTTCAGCTGTGTTAGGTTTCAGCGGGGACAGGCTTCAAGCTGGGTTAGGTTTCAACTGGGATAGGCTTCAGCTGTGTTAGGTTTCAGCGGGGACAGGCTTCAGCTGGGTTAGGTTTCAACTGGGATAGGCTTCAGCTGGGATAGACTTTAGCTTGGATAGGGTCCAGCTGGGATAGGCTTCTGCTGGGATAGGCTTCAGCTGGTATAGGCTTTAGCTGGGATAGGCCCAAGCTGTGATAGGCTTCAGCTGGGATAGGCTTTAGCTGGGATAGGCTTCAGCTGGGATAGGCTTTAGCTGGGATAGGGTCCAGCTGGGATAGGCTCTAGCTGGGTTAGGCTTCAGCTGTGTTAGGTTTCAGCGGGGACAGGCTTCAGCTGTATTAGGTTTCAACTGGGATAGGCTTCAGCTGTGTTAGGTTTCAGTGGGGACAGGCTTCAGCTGGGTTAGGTTTCAACTGGGATAGGCTTCAGCTGTGTTAGGTTTCAGCGGGGACAGGCTTCAGCTGGGTTAGGTTTCAACTGGGATAGGCTTCAGCTGGGATAGGCTTTAGCTTGGATAGGGTCCAGCTGGAAGAGGCTCTAACTGGGTTAGGCTTCAGCTGTGTTAGGTTTCAGCGGGGACAGGCTTCAGCTGGGTTAGGTTTCAACTGGGATAGGCTTCAGCTGTGTTAGGTTTCAGCGGGGACAGGCTTCAGCTGGGTTAGGTTTCAACTGGGATAGGCTTCAGCTGGGATAGGCTTTAGCTTGGATAGGGTCCAGCTGGAAGAGGCTCTAACTGGGTTAGGCTTCAGCTGTGTTAGGTTCCAGTCGGGACAGGCCTTAGCTAGGATATGCTCCAGTGGGGATAGGCTTCAGCTGGGATAGGCTTCAGCTGGGATAGGCTTCAGCCTTTAAGACATATATATAGATGTTTTATTTACTCAGCAAAACATTTTTTATAGATTCAACCAGTATTAATAGAGTAAGTAGTGCTTTTCTATACATCAGTGTGTTTATTTAACCCTTTCCAAGCTTCTCCTAAACAACCCAGTATTATTATCAGTTCTCATCTAATACCTGCTTTGACTGCTCAGTACTTCATTAAGCTAAATCAAGATTGCTGCTGAAGGAACTGAATACATTCATACAATGTCTGGGGCATCCAGGAGAAATCTGGAACCTAACTTTGTTCTTCACCTTAAATTTTGAAGCAGTTAGGCTCTATTGTGGTATCTCAGCTTCTTGGTCTATTTTTTTTTGTTCCACTAAATGGTGCAGCCTTTAGGCTCTATTCTGGTGCCTCAGCTTTTTGTTTAAAGTTCCCATTCCACCTTAAATGGTGTAGCAGTTGGGCTTCATATTGGTGCTTCAGGTTCTTCTTCTGTTTTTCCTGTTCCACCTTAAATGGCGCAGCAGTAAGGCTCCATTCTTGTGCCTCAGCTTCTTGTTTAAATCAAGATTGCTGCTGAAGGAACTGAATACCTTCATACAATGTCTGGGGCGTCCAGGAGAAATCTGGAACTACACTTTGTTCTTCAAACTGGAGCTCAAGATATGATCTACTTCTCTCACAATAAGATATTCATGTTACTTTGTATTGTATGTATGATTATTTACATCTGTTCTAATCAGATCTGCTGTTCTTACTGGTGAACATACACTTACTGAGAAGATAAAGACTTTTAAACTATCAGCCTATGAGCCTCAGACTGTTGCACAGTAGTGTATATATCTCTTTATAAATAGTGTCCTATTAGTCTATACAGGTCTCTCAGCAGAAGAGAGTAAACATCCCATTTACCATCAAGTCAACTATGGATACGCAAAGTATGCACTCGCTCTCTCTGGGAAAGGAGTAGAGATGTCAGGCAGGTACGAACAGGCTGTGTTCACCAAACCATTAAATTGCATGGACTGTGGACCGGCGGAGGAGCCTCTTCCTGCACGCTGACCCAAAAATCCTGCGAGAACAAAGGCGGTCTTCTCGTCCCCTAAAAGACGCCTGGGCCCGACCAAGCGAAGCATACAGTGTACTCTCTCCCCCAGATGTATCAGATGTCTCAATTATAATAAGGACCATTCATCAAACGAACTGCGGGCCATTCAGAAAACGCAGGCAAAAAACAGGACGCCACTATTATGAGTGACCTTCATTACCATGGCAACTCCTGTCCTCTGACTGACAGCAGTAAAGGAATAGGCCTGCGTTAATATTATGGGATTCTTGCCAAATTCTGATTTTTGCTCTTGTGATCTTCTCCTTATGGCTGTAAGTGACCCGTATGGCTTTACTGTGAGAACACCTGTTCCAAGAAAAAAGCCGCACACATTTCCAAAATCAACACGAGCACCACACATATCAAATCTGATCAAACAGTCCTTCCAGTGTTTCAGTTCTTCTTTTTTAAGTTACCTGCTGCTGATATGACTTTGATGGCTTTAATCTTGTATACACAAAATAGAAATATTGATACAAATGTGTATTCTGAATCAGAGACTAAACCCACGACTTTCTGGTTCAGAAGTTTCCTGTCTTGGTTTGGGTTTTGAATTTCTAGTCTAGATTTTAGGCTTAAATTCTAACTTTCCTGTCTTGTTTTGGGACGTGACTAATAACTTCCTTGTCTTTTTTGGGATGTGACTAATGACTTTCCTGTCTTGTTTTGGGATGTGACTAATAACTTTCCTGTTTTGTTTTGGGATGTGACTAATAACTTTCCCCTCTTGTTTTGGGATGTGACTCATAACTTTCCTGTTTTGTTTTGGGATGTGACTAATAACTTTCCCCTCTTGTTTTGGGATGTGACTCATAACTTTCCTGTTTTGTTTTGGAATGTGACTAATAACTTTCTTGTCTTTTTGGGATGTGACTAATAACTTTCCTGTTTTGTTTTGGGATGTGACTAATAACTTTCCTGTTTTGTTTTGGGATGTGACTAATAACTTTCCTGTTTTGTTTTGGGATGTGACTAATAACTTTCTTGTCTTTTTTGGGATGTAACTAATAACTTTCCTGTTTTGTTTTGGGATGTGACTAATAACTTTCCTGTTTTGTTTTGGGATGTGACTAATAACTTTCCTGTTTTGTTTTGGTATGTGACTAATAACTTTCCTGTCTTGTTTTGGGATGTGACTCATAACTTTCCTGTTTTGTTTTGGAATGTGACTAATAACTTACCTGTCTCATTTTGGGATGTGACAACTAACTTTCCTTTTTTTTGGGATATGACTTATAACTTCCCCCTCTTGTTTTGGAATGTGACTAATAACTTTCCCCTCTTGTTTTGGAATGTGACTAATGACTTTTCCCTCTTGTTTTGGAATGTGACTAATGACTTTCCTGTCTTGTTTTGGGATGTGGCTCTTGACACACCCCTCATGTTTTGAGATGTGACTTTCCTGTCTCATTTTGGGATGTGACTAATAACTTTCCTGTCTCATTTTTGGATGTGACTAATAACTTTTCTGTCTTGTTTTGGAATGTGATTCATGACTTTCCTGTCTTGTTTTGGGATGTGACTTTTGACTTACCTTTCTTGTTTTGGGATGTGACTAATAACCTTCCCTTTTTTGTTTTGGGATGTGACTAATAACTTTCCTGTCTTGTTTTGGCATGCGACTAATAACCTTCCCATTCTTGTTTTGGGATGTGACTAATAACTTTCCTGTCTTGTTTTGGCATATGATTAATAACCTTCCCATTCTTGTTTTGGGATGTGACTCATGACTTTTCTGTCTTGTTTTGGGATGTGACTAATAACCTTCCCATTCTTTGTTTTGGGATGTGATTAATAACCTTCCCCTCTTGTTTTAGGATGTGACTAATAACTTTCCTGTCTTGTTTTGGAATGTGACTAATAATGTTCCTGTCTTGTTTTGGGATCTGATTCATGACTTTCCTGTCTTGTTTTGGGATGTGACTAATAATCTTCCCTTTTTTGTTTTGGGATGTGACTAATAACCTTTCCTTTTTTGTTTTGGGATGTGACTAATAACTTTCCTGTCTTGTTTTGGCATGCGACTAATAACCTTACCATTCTTGTTTTAGGATGTGACATAACTTTCCTGTCTTGTTTTGGGATGTGACTAATAACCTTCCCATTCTTGTTTTGGGATGTGATTAATAACCTTTCCATTCTTGTTTTGTAATAAGACTAATGACTTCCCATTCTTGTTTTGGGATGTGATTAATAACTTTCTTTTCTTGTTTTGGGTTGTGAATAATAACTTTCCTGTCTTGTTTTGGGATGTGACTAATAACTTTCCCGTTTTGTTTTGGGATATGACTCATGACTTTCCTGTCTTGTTTTGGAATGTGACTAAAAACGTACCTGTCTCATTTTGGAACGTGACTCATAACCTTCCTGTTTTGATTTGGGATTTGGGTAATGACCTTCCCATTCTTGTTTTGGGATGTGACTCATAACTTTTCTGTTTTGTTTTGGGATGTGACTCTTGACATGTTTTTCATGTTTGATTGATGTCACTGGATGATAGTGGCACAAATAGGAGATAAATCTATTTTATCTGTGTATGTCTCTGCACAGACGTATGGCTGCGTATTGGACATGTATCTGATCCGGGAGCTCATGTGAAAGTGGTTCAAATCTAATTGAGTTTTTGTTTCAGAGAGGGATGATGTCACATGCTGCACGATGTCTCTAGTGTTGCAGCAGCAGCTTGTAATGAACATGAACCCGCGGCTGAATCCGCTGCACCTGTGACGCTTATAATTCAAAGGCTTAATTTGAAATTTCCTGCACTAATTCCCCATCTCTCCCGCCGTCTACCTCTGTCTGTTTCCGCCGCTCGCCTGCACCCAAAACGTCAATTTAGATGAAACGGGCTCCGTCCCTGGTGTGCGGCACCCCCGCCCCACGCCCTCTTACCTTCTCCCCTTCAGCGAGGAGGGGAGGTTCATCTGTCATCTCCATATCCGCACCCACACCCGCTCCTCCGCCGACTCCTCCTGCGGCCCCGTTCCTCATTCTCTCCCAGCACATCTCTGTTTCATCCCTCTTTCTTGTTACGGATATCCAATCCTTCCTGTTGAAGATGATCGAGCAGAAGGTCGCCATAGCTTATGTTCAAACATATGTCAGACTATTATAAGTACATTAGAATAGAGCTACAGGAATAGTATGATCACGAGGGTCTATATCTCCGGTCTGTATCTCCAGTATGTATTATCACATCTTTCTCTAAAGAACTGCTTCCTTAATGATCAGGTTTAAATGAGAAGTTTAAAGTGTTAATTGTCTTTGAAGTTGAAAGAAATATTCTACTCAGGGGTATCAGGGGTGTCCAAGCACCAATAGAGGCTTGTTATTTTTATTACTGATGCTATTATGATAGTGTTATAGTGTATTGTAGTATTATAAGTAGCAGTAGAACTGAGTGTGTGAAATACCTCAGGAGTCCCAAGTTGGGTGGCTATTCCATTTTCAAAGGGGTCTTGTTCGTGGTTACAGTTGCTCTTTGTAGATAAACTGGGTGAACCCATTAGCTACAGCACCACAGTGACACAGAGCAGCATTGCTAGTTAAGGAAACCAAATACAGCTGTTCTTGAAAAGATGTGAATGTGACTAATAACTTTCCTGTTTTCATTTGGAATGTGACTAATAACCTTCCCTTTCTTGTTTTGGGATGTGACTCATAACTTTCCTGTTTTCATTTGGAATGTGACTAATAACCTTCCCTTTCTTGTTTTGGGATGTGACTCATAACTTTCCTGTTTTCATTTGGAATGTGACTAATAACCTTCCCTTTCTTGTTTTGGGATGTGACTCATAACCTTCCCTTTCTTGTTTTGGGATGTGACTCATAACTTTCCTGTTTTGATTTGGGATGGGACTAATAACCTTCCCTTTCTTGTTTTGGGATGTGATTCATAACTTTTGTGTTTTGATTTGGGATGTGACTAATAACCTTCCCATTCTTGTTTAGGGATATGACTAATAACTTCCCATTCTTGTTTAGGGATTTGACTAATAACTTTCCTGTCTTGTTTTGGGATGTGACTAATAACTTACCTTTGTAAAGGCTGCATAACGTCCCCGATATTAAAGTCTTAGCTTTATTTGTGATGGAAGCAGAGCCGCAGTCATTTCTACCTGAAATCACAAAACCTTAATAAACATGTAATTACTGTTTTGGAAAATAAAGTGATGTCCTTAATGAATTTGTACTGGACATGAAGACAATGCCTGGTGGTCTCTGACTTCTGCACTGTACTTTGTTTCATTACTCTGAGTTATACACAATAATAGATCAATCAAAGTGGTGTAGAAATGCTTATAACATTTTAGTTACTTACTTAATTAAGTAATAAGCAGTAAGATTATTAAGGCTTTACTAACACTGTCAATGTCAGGTGCTTTTTCCACAGTACTACATTTCACTAATTGGAATTTGTACACAATAATAGACAAATCAGAGTCCTTTGTAAATGTTTAATACACTTTACTTGTTAATTTAGCAGCCAGTTTATTAAGGCTTTATAAAGGCTTTATAAACAGCCTTCATTGGTAAAAGTCATTGGTAGGTGATCCGACATTTGCACATCATTACATTTCATTACTTGGAACTGTGCACAATAATAGACAATTCAAAATGCTTTAAAAATGTATAGTACACCTTAGTTACTGCTTAATAAAGTAGTAATAAGCATCCAGTTGTTTAAGTTATTTAAGGCTTTATGAACCTTAAATCAATGCCAGGTTGTCTCTGAATTTTTCACATTACTGCACTTCACTACTTGAAGTTTGTACACAATAACAGACAAATCAGAGTGCTTTAGAAATGCTTATTACACTTAAGTTACTGCGTATTAAAGTAGTAATAAGCAGCCAGTTATTTAAGTTATTTAAGGCTTTATGAACCTTAAGTCAATACCAGATGGTCTCTGACGTCTGCACTGTACTATGTTTCATTACTCTGAGTTATACACAATAATAGACAAATCAAAGTGCTGTAGAAATGCTTATTACACATGTCACTGCTTCATAAAGTAGTAATAAGCAGTCAGATTATTAAGGCTTTATAATGTTGTCAATATCAGGTGGTCCTTTTTCACAGTACTACATTTCACTGCTTAGAGTTTGTGCACAATAATAGAAAAATCAACGTGCTTTAGAAATGCTTATTACACTTTAGTTACTGCTTAATAAAGTAGTAATAAGCAGCCAGTTATATAACAAGGCTTTGTAAAGGCTGCGTAACGTCCCCGATATTAAAGCCTTACCTTTATTTATGATGGAAGCAGAGACGCAGTCATTTCTACCTGAAATAACAAAACCTTAATAAACATGTAATTACTGTTTTCTAAAATAACGTGATGTACTTAATGAATTTAGACTGGACATCAAGACAATGCCAGGTGGTCTCGGACTTCTGCACTGTACTATGTTTCATTACTACACAATAATAGACAAATCAAAGTGCTGTAGAAATGCTTTTTACACTTTAGTTACTGCGTTATAAAGTAATAATAAGCATCCCATTAATTAAGGCTTTATTTAGCCTTTAAAACATTACGCAAATTCCTTTTGTACAGTACAGCTTTGTACACAATAATAGACAAATCAAAGTGCTTTAAAATGTATAATGCATGTTATTTACTGCTTAATAAAGTAGTAATAAACAGTCAGATTATTAAGGCTTTATAATGTTGTCAATATCAGGTGGTCTTTTTTCACAGTACTACATTTCACTGCTTAGAGTTTGGGCACAATAATAGAAAAATCAACGTGCTTTAGAAATGCTTATTACACTTTAGTTACTGCTTAATAAAGTAGTAATAAGCAGCCAGTTATATAACAAGGCTTTCTAAAAGCTTTGTAAAGGCTGCGTAACGTCCCCGATATTAAAGCCTTACCTTTATTTGTGATGGAAATAGAGCAGAGCCAGAAATAACACAATACGCAACCCGTTTGCTCTGCTGACTCTTTAAAGCCACTCTGTGAAGCTGACAAGCGTTCAGTTCCATAAACCTGATCAGCACTAATTCAATTCCCTTCAATTAGAGCTCATTCAGACCACGCTGCTCACAACACACTTAGTCACGGAGCGGCAACACAGCTCCTTCTTTAAAAGATGAAATAGGTCGATAGCAGGGAGCAAGATGAGCAGAGACAGACGGCACGAGCGAGAGAGAGAGAGAGAGAGAGAGAGAGAGAGAGAGGATTGATTCTGTATGATGAGAAGCTATTCTTTGATGTTGTTTGTTTGTGTGTCTGTCATTTGAATATCTCTCGGAGCGCGCTCTGCCTGGACACACACTCTGTCTGGCGGCGGCTTTTGTGTGTGAGCGATCAAAGCAGGTGGCTCAGCGCGATGTGTTTGTTAATGACATCCCGCGTTTAAGAAGCTGTCAAGCCCGCCGCTTGCTGCACGGAGAAGACCCGCATATACGATACTGTACGCAGCGCGGCGGAGTGAAGTGTCTGTTTGCTTTAGGATTTTTTAAGCTCAGGAGTGAAATACTTCACCCCACTGACCTTCACATACTTCTCCTCACACACAGATGCATCCTTTCAGAGCATCCATAAACTGAAAAAGAGAATATCTATAGCTATTTTGGGTCATTTCTCTGTATAATTCTGAGCAGAGCAGCAGAGAAACAGAAATATTCAGCTAATTAAAGGTGCAATTAAACATTCGGTCAATTAAAGGAGCGATATGCGATTCTGGTGAAAGATTGTTGATGCTTAAACTTCACAGTAAAACATATACACCCCTCCATTCATTGCTCCTTCAGAAGGTCCACCCCTGAAATTCATGGATGTGCATGAAAAAATGCCACAATGAACTGTGCTTGAAAATGAAAATGCTTATTACAGTTACTGCTTAATAAAGCAGTAATAAGCTGCCAGTTATTTGCAGTTTTATAAAGGCTTTATGAATATTAAGTTAACTTTCGTACAGGGGTGCATTTCATTATTAGGAGTTTGTACACAATAATAGACAAACCAAAATGCTGTATAAATGCTTAATACACTTTAATTACTGCTTAATAAAGTAGTAATAAGCAGCCAGTTATTTACGGCTTTATAAGGGCTTTATAAACATTAAGTTAATGCCTTTCATACAGTTGTGCATTTCATTATTAGGAGTTTGTACACAATAATAGACTAATCAAAGTGCTTTAGAAATGCTTAATACATTTTAGTTACTGATTAATAAAGTAATAATTAGCAGCCAATTAATTAGGGCTTTATAAAGTCTTTATAAACATTAAGTTAACGCCTTTTGTACAGGTGTGCATTTCATTGTTTGGAGTTTGTACACAATAATAGACATATCAAACTGCTGTACAAATGCTTAATACACTTTAGTTACTGCTTAATAAAGTAGTAATAAGCAGCCAGTAATTTACGGCTTTATAAAGGCTTTATAAACATTAAATTAATGCCTTTCGTACAGGTGTGCATTTCATTATTAGGAGTTTGTACACAATAATAGACTCATCAAAGTGCGTTAGAAATGCTTAATACACTTAAGTTACTGCTTTATAAAGTTGTAACAAGCAGCCAGTTAATTAGGGCTTTATAAAGGCTTTATAAACATTAAGTCTTTGGTCGGTGTGTCTGACTTTTGCACAGCATTACATTTCACTACTTGGAGTTTGTACACAATAACAGATAAATAAAAATGCTTTAGAAATGCTTATTACATTAGTTACTGCTCAATAAAGTAATAATTAGCAGCCAATTAATTAAGGCTTTATAAAGGCTTTATAAACATTAAGTTAATGCCTTTTGTACAGTACTGCATTTCAAATGACCCATAGAAAATGGACAAATACCACAATATAATGAAGAGTGGACAACAACACTGTAACCAGTGTAGCTAATGTTGGTATTAGGATGTGGGTGGGACTACAGTTGCAGTTGCTAACTGGTTGCTACCAGGACAATACAATATTGACCTACTGGGTCTATAAAACAGCAGAAATATGTTAATGCTCTCCACCAGGCAAGCAGAGACAGAGCGACCCCCCCTCTTCCCTACACGTCTTTCAACTCTGAAGCCAAGCCAAGTCATCTTCTGATTGGCCAGCTTCTTGTTAATGGTGTTTAAATGGTGCTTAAATGGTGCAGGACAGCCATGATGGTGCCTCAGTCTACCTGGCTCGATGTTAAAATGTTCCAGTTCTTCCAGATTTTTTTTCCCACTATGGACACATAGCAGACCACTAGATGACCATCAGACTCTGAAAAATCCCAGACTCTGGGATTAAGATCCAAGGATATTTGATTGGCCAGGTTTCATAAGTGTTCATGGTTCCATATAGAACCACAGTCTTTACTAAAGAAACCTTGATGAACCATTTTTGGGCAACCATGATACACCTTATTAGACAGTCCTACCTTGTAGATGTAGTCAGAGATGATAGGGACGATGTAGAGACGTAGAGAAGACAGCTCTGGTCCACTGTAAATGGTGCAGGAAAGCCATGCTGGTGCCTCAGTCTACCTGGCCAGCTCATACGTTCCAGTTCCTCCAGATGTTTTTTTTCCAGTATGGACACATAGCAGACCACTAGTGGACCATCAGGAGATATTCACTGTCTCTGAAAAAGGATATTTGATTGGCCACGTTTCACAAGCGTTCATGGTTCTATATAGAACCAGTATCCTTACTGAAGAACCCTTGAAGAACCATCATTTGGGGAACCATGACCCACACCTACCTTGTAGATGATAGCTTATCTGCTGCTGCACAGTTTGTGTTCTCTAGTCCTTCATCATTGGCCACAGGACGCCGCCCACAGGACACTGTTTTCTGGATAGTTATGGTTTGTGGACGATTCTCACTCCAGCAGCAGCACTGCTGTGTCTGATCCACTCACACCAGCACAACACAACAAGTATACAGAGAATCTGATGAACTACAGTCTGTAAGTGTAGCTCCTATATGGTCAGTGAAGCTGATACAGTGGACAGTGAGTGGAGATACAGGTCAGTATCTGTGATGCGATTATGAATCTTTAATAATAAGTATTATTACTGCTACTGTATTACTATAACATCAGCACTGCTGGGAAAGGAAGGGGTTTCCAGTATTGTGGCCAGTAGAGTGTAAAGACAAAACAGAAGACGTGTCTACTCGGGACACACACCCATAATTACTGTCTCTGAGATTAGATGCTCAGTATTTAACCCCTCAAACTGACCACCGCCACCATCGTCAGCTTCCAGTCAGAGCTGGTGAGCTTACTGGTGGATATCTCCCACCAGTAAGCTCATACGTGGGTTATTAATCAATGCACTGGAAACCTGGAGCTGTAAAACATTCATGAAGCAGGTTGCCGCGGCGAGGACGGCTTCATAAGAGCATCCCTGAAGTTTACTCTTCCGATTCTATTTCTGCCTCAACGTGGTTTCCGGGGGCGAGTCGCTCCGGAGAGAAAGTTAAGTTTGGCTCTCGTATTGACACGACGGGACACAATTATCCGTGACGCCGGCGCTCCACTTTCCAGGCGCCCACCGGCGGACAGAGCGTGTCAGGCCCTTTTGTCCAAGCCTGAAAGGCATAAACACGGATTTGGAGCGCTGCTAGCTCGGCATCTCCTCCGGCCCACGTGACTCGGCCCAAACAGCTAATTAGAGGCAGCCAAGCCTGCTGGGTTACCAAGCAACCGTGCCGGAGGGGTAATGGTGAGATCAACGGCTTGGCGGAGCCCCCCGCGCAGCACCCCTGCGCCCGCTCACACCTGCTCTGCTCCACAGCTGTGTGGCTCAGGGGCGAGTCAGGGGACACACGCGTACACACATCTCCTGCGTCTCCCACACCGCCGGGGTCGCGGACACGTGCCCGGCTTCCCCGCAGCGCTCCGAGACACGGAGTGAGAAAAGAGGAGACGTAGGAGTTCGTGGCAGGCGGGTGAAGCTGAGGTGGTAGGTGGTTGTACAGGTCAGCGCGTCGGAGTCTTGAAATGATGGTGCCATGTAAAAGTCAGAGGTTTACATGGGTGTGAAAGGATGTGCTGCTGTCATGCAGACTGAACTTTGGGGGCTGTAGTAAATGGTGGGCACAAACTACATACATAGCGAATGTGAAAAAGTTTGGAATTATGAATTATTGGTTCAATATGTCATCGCTGCATAAAGAAAAACACGTGACTCAATATTTATCGATTTTTTCTTTTCTGCCTCATTTTATCGAGGCAGCAGCCATTTACATAGTATGGAGATTTCATGCTGAATGGACCAATAGAAGTGCTCCAAAATAGCTTGGAAAGAATTCTGGTTCCATTGACACATAGAAAGTAAAGAAGGTTTTGGGCCTCTCCTGTAAAGCAACTCAGCTCTCAGACATAAGCAGCACCAATGCTACGCTGTCAGTCAAAAGTTTGGAGACGCCTGTAGAGGTTGTTCTAATTTGTACTATATTAATTGTAATAATATTAATGAATAAGGATGAAAAGATCAGAACTATAAAATAAGACGTATGGAATTATTCCTGGAGCAGAACATCTTTATCCAATAGCTGAGTGTCCATGGATTTTGGATGCATTCAAGATAGTATATGGAACTGTTTTGTCGGAAGTGCCATCCCTGGAGATGCCACAGCCATCCGTGGCTGGAAGTCTAGGAGAGATGAATAGACAACTTTTCCTCATCTCTATCCAATGAAGTGGAAGTCGTTATAATAGGGAAAACATTACAGTAGTGGAAGTAATCCGTTTTTCCATGAACGACATGAATTCTAAACAATTATAAAGGAAAACATGGATGTGTGAAAAGAGCCGATAGGCTTCGGTCTCACCATCCAGGAGCGCATCACTCAGGGATGCGGTAAAGTATTTAAGCTGGGCAATCAGCAAATGAGACTTGATGATATTCACATATACACTATTAGTCAAAAGTGTAGACACACCTACCCAAGAAATGAAAAGTGTTGACGTTCCCTTCACAGCCTGGAATGCTGAATTTCTCCACCACGGTTCTGGTTGCTGGTTGGTGTTGTGGTTGTGTGTAAATGTTCTGGTTGCTGGTTGGTGTTGTGGTTGTGTGTAAATGTTCTGGTTGCTGTTTGTTGTTGTGGTTGTATGTAAATGTTCTGGTTGCTGGTTGTTGTTGTGGTTGTGTGTAAATGTTCTGGTTGCTGGTTGGTGTTATGGTTGTGTGTAAATGTTCTGGTTGCTGGTTGGTGTTGTGGTTGTGTGTAAATGTTCTGGTTGCTGGTTGTTGTTGTGTGTAAATGTTCTGGTTGCTGGTTGTTGTTGTGGTTGTGTGTAAATGTTCTGGTTGCTGGTTGGTGTTGTGGTTGTGTGTGAATGTTCTGGTTGCTGGTTGGTGTTGTGGTTGTGTGTAAATGTTCTGGTTGCTGGTTGGTGTTGTGGTTGTGTGTGAATGTTCTGGTTGCTGGTTGGTGCTGTTGTTGTGTGTAAATGTTCTGGTTGCTGGTTGGTGTTGTGGTTGTGTGTAAATGTTCTGGTTGGTGTTGTGGTTGTGTGTAAATGTTCTGGTTGCTGGTTGTTGTTGTGGTTGTATGTAAATGTTCTGGTTGCTGGTTGGTGTTGTGGTTGTGTGTAAATGTTCTGGTTGCTGGTTGTTGTTGTGGTTGTATGTAAATGTTCTGGTTGCTGGTTGTTGTTGTGGTTGTGTGTAAATGTTCTGGTTGCTGGTTGGTGTTGTGGTTGTGTGTAAATGTTCTGGTTGCTGGTTGGTGTTGTGGTTGTGTGTAAATGTTCTGGTTGCTGGTTGGTGTTGTGGTTGTGTGTAAATGTTCTGGTTGCTGGTTGTTGTTGTGTGTAAATGTTCTGGTTGCTGGTTGGTGTTGTGGTTGTTTGTAAATGTTCTGGTTGCTGGTTGGTGTTGTGGTTGTATGTAAATGTTCTGGTTGCTGGTTGGTGTTGTGGTTGTGTGTAAATGTTCTGGTTGCTGGTTGGTGTTGTGGTTGTGTGTAAATGTTCTGGTTGCTGGTTGGTGTTGTGGTTGTATGTAAATGTTCTGGTTGCTGGTTGGTGTTATGGTTGTGTGTAAATGTTCTGGTTGCTGGTTGGTGTTGTGGTTGTGTGTAAATGTTCTGGTTGCTGGTTGGTGTTGTGGTTGTGTGTAAATGTTCTGGTTGCTGGTTGTTGTTGTGGTTGTGTGTAAATGTTCTGGTTGCTGGTTGGTGTTGTGGTTGTGTGTGAATGTTCTGGTTGCTGGTTGGTGTTGTGGTTGTGTGTAAATGTTCTGGTTGCTGGTTGGTGTTGTGGTTGTGTGTGAATGTTCTGGTTGCTGGTTGGTGCTGTTGTTGTGTGTAAATGTTCTGGTTGCTGGTTGTTGTTGTGGTTGTGTGTAAATGTTCTGGTTGGTGTTGTGGTTGTGTGTAAATGTTCTGGTTGCTGGTTGGTGTTGTGGTTGTATGTAAATGTTCTGGTTGCTGGTTGGTGTTGTGGTTGTGTGTAAATGTTCTGGTTGCTGGTTGTTGTTGTGGTTGTATGTAAATGTTCTGGTTGCTGGTTGTTGTGGTTGTGTGTAAATGTTCTGGTTGCTGGTTGGTGTTGTGGTTGTGTGTAAATGTTCTGGTTGCTGGTTGGTGTTGTGGTTGTGTGTAAATGTTCTGGTTGCTGGTTGGTGTTGTGGTTGTGTGTAAATGTTCTGGTTGCTGGTTGTTGTTGTGGTTGTGTGTAAATGTTCTGGTTGCTGGTTGGTGTTGTGGTTGTTTGTAAATGTTCTGGTTGCTGGTTGGTGTTGTGGTTGTATGTAAATGTTCTGGTTGCTGGTTGGTGTTGTGGTTGTGTGTAAATGTTCTGGTTGCTGGTTGGTGTTGTGGTTTTTTGTAAATGTTCTGGTTGCTGGTTGGTGTTGTGGTGGTGTGTAAATGTTCTGGTTGCTGGTTGTTGTGGTTGTGTGTAAATGTTCTGGTTGCTGGTTGGTGTTGTGGTTGTGTGTAATTGTTCTGGTTGTTGTTGTGTGTAAATGTTCTAGTTGCACATTGGTGTTGTGGTTGTGTGTAAATGTTCTGGTTTGAGGTTCAGGGTATGTACAGTTCTGAGTACTAAACTCTCAGTATTACACTATATTACACTGTACATACAGTTTTCTATACAAGGCCTCCCCTAAGGCTGTTTTAAAACTCAACTCAACTCAATCAAAAGCAGTTTGCAGGCCGAGGCTGCTGCGTCATGACGACGGGTTCCTACAGACATGTCAGACTTCGCATCGTGCCTCAGTTGCTATGAGGTCATTTCAAGCGTTGGCTCTTCTCTGTGTACTTGCCTCACAGCTCATTGGCCGCTCCACAACAAAAGGAAATTATACGAAACGTGGCCATTAGCCATACGCCGGGTCAGGAGTGAGCGCACTTGAACCCATTAGCCGCAGCGTTGCGTGCGTGAGGCGGGAGGCAGGGTCTGAAGGCTGGGTTTGAACCTGCAGGAAGGAGCTTTCATCCCCGTCGCGTGGCGTCTCCTCTGCCCTGCCGAGCCTTTTGAGGCTAATTAAAACGAAAAGCAGATTTACGGGTGGGCTCCCTCCTGTCACTTTCGCTCGGCCGCCCGGGCCGTGACTTTCACCTTGAGGGACTGGTGCCTGTTAGTCACGGCTCTTCCAGCGCAGGACTCCCGGCCACTCGCTAAAGCCGCACCCCCCTCCCCACCGCCGCCCGCTGTACTGCCGTCACCCACCTCCCAGCTAAAAAACCCCTCCACTTCCCCACCCCCCGAAACTCTCCCAAAGCCAGCAAGCCTTCTCCAGCAGAAAAGCTCATGACCCTCCCTGACAAACGCGAGTGCCCCCCATGCGAGGCAAAGCTAACACAACAGACAGGGCTGCCTCAAAAGCTGTTACACTGAGGCTGAGTTTCTAGAGCTTGTCGTACTGATTGCCTTTGTAACTGAGTCTGATACAGAACACGCTGATGAGTCATTTAGGAACCAGAGGAAAACCACACCATAAAATAGATTGTTTTATATACAGTCCTGTGCGGAAATGGTAGCGCCCTCTTCAGGGGGCATGATTTGTTGATTTCCCAAGTGAAACTAAGTAGAGATGCATTGATTTGGCCAACACTGAGCCCCAATCTGTTATCAGGGCTTCTGTTGATTAGATTTAATGTCTGCATGACTGTATGAAGACTAATAAAAATAAGAATGAAGTATTATTAATATACTGCAACAGTATATGGACCCCTATATAAGCTATCAGACACTATTATACTCTGGACCCCTATATCAGCTATCAGACACTGTTACACTCTGGACCCCTATATCAGCTATCAGACACTGTTACACTCTGGACCCCTATATCAGCTATCAGACACTGTTATACTCTGGACCCCTATATCAGCTATCAGACACTGTTATACTCCGAACCCCTATATCAGCTATCAGACACTGTTATACTCTGAACCCCTATATCAGCTATCAGACACTGTTATACTCTGAACCCCTATATCAGCTATCAGACACTGTCATACTCTGGACCCCTATATCAGCTATCAGACACTGTTATACTCCAAACCCCTAAATCAGTTATCAGACACTGTTACACTCTGGACCCCTATATCAGCTATCAGACACTGTTACACTCTGGACCCCTATATCAGCTATCAGACACTGTTATACTCTGGACCCCTATATCAGCTATCAGACACTGTTATACTCTGGACCCCTATATCAGCTATCAGACACTGTTATACTCCAGACCCCTATATCAGCTATCAGACACTGTTATACTCCAGACCCCTATATCAGCTATCAGACACTGTTATACTCTGGACCCCTATATCAGCTATCAGACACTGTTATACTCTGGACCCCTATATCAGCTATCAGACACTGTTATACTCCAAACCCCTATATCAGCTATCAGACAATGTTATACTCCGAACCCCTATATCAGCTATCAGACAATGTTATACTCCGAACCCCTATATCAGTTATCAGACACTGTTATACTCCAGACCCCTATATCAGCTATCAGACACTGTTATACTCCAGACCCCTATATCAGCTATCAGACACTGTTATACTCCAGACCCCTATATCAGCTATCAGACACTGTTATACTCTGGACCCCTATATCAGCTATCAGACACTGTTATACTCTGGACCCCTATATCAGCTATCAGACACTGTTATACTCCAAACCCCTATATCAGCTATCAGACACTGTTATACTCCGAACCCCTATATCAGCTATCAGACACTGTTATACTCTAAACCCCTATATCAGTTATCAGACACTGTCATACTCTGGACCCCAATATCAGCTTTCAGAAACTGTTATACTCCGAACCCCTAAATCAGTTATCACACACTGTTATACTCCGGACCCCTAAATCAGTTATCAGACACTGTTATACTCCGGAACCCTACATCAGTTATCAGACACTGTCATACTCTGGACCCCTATATCAGCTATCAGACAATGTTATACTCCGGACCCCTATATCAGTCATCAGACACTGTTATACTCCGGAACCCTACATCAGTTATCAGACACTGTCATACTCTGGACCCCTATATCAGCTATCAGACAATGTTATACTCTGAACCCCTATATCAGCTATCAGACACTGTTATACTCCAAACCCCTATATCAGCTATCAGACAATGTTATACTCCGAACCCCTATATCAGCTATCAGACACTGTCATACTCTGGACCCCAATATCAGCTTTCAGAAACTGTTATACTCCGAACCCCTAAATCAGTTATCAGACACTGTTATACTCTGGACCCCTAAATCAGTTATCAGACACTGTTATACTCTGGAACCCTACATCAGTTATCAGACACTGTCATACTCTGGACCCCAATATCAGCTTTCAGAAACTGTTATACTCTGAACCCCTAAATCAGTTATCAGACACTGTTATACTCTGAACCCCTATATCAGCTATCAGACACTGTTATACTCCAAACCCCTATATCAGCTATCAGACAATGTTATACTCCGAACCCCTATATCAGTTATCAGACACTGTTATACTCCAGACCCCTATATCAGTCATCATCCATCCATCCATCCATCCATCCATCCATCCATCCATCCATCCATCCATCCATCCATCCATCCATCCATCCATCCATCCATCCATCCATCCATCCATCCATCCATCCATCCATCCATCCATCCATCCATCCATCCATTGTGGGGCGGTCAGTATTGCTGCTGGACTGCATTCAGCATCATTGCAAAGCATATATACAATAATATTGTACTGAAAATTGGAATTTGATTATATAACAAAGAATGGATAATGTTTGTTTAGTGTGTAAGTGTAGCTATGACCGCACGGCTGGTGAAGCCCAGAGAGCTCGCTGGTGAGATTTATTAAAGTGATTAGCTTGGAAGTCTCACAGAAGCATATAGGTTAGATGCTGGTGAGTGGCACCAAATTGATCGGTTCAAGTTGCAGGTCTCAGCCGTGATGGAGGGATATATCAGGTGAACCAGTGTGTGTTTGGAAACCTGGCTGCTCAGCGGTCTCCAGGCTCTAGCTATGTGGTGTGGTATACGTACAAGGGCTCTAACAAAAGGTCTAGAGCTCTAAATGTAGCATTTTTGTCTTGAGACTTGCTGTTGCTTCTCAGATTTAAGACTGAAACAGTTTAAAATCAATAAGAGGAAGAAAAAAACATTAGGGGTAGTAAGAGCTGTCCAAGACAGGATTTTGAGAGTTTTCCAAAGAAAATATAATCCCAGGAAAGTGTAGCACCTTCAGAATGGACTTCAGAATCACATAAGATTACATGTGCATATATATATATATATATGTATATGTGTGTGTGTGTGTGTATATATATATAGCACTGTGGCCTCACAGCAAGACGATCCGGGTTCATGTGTGTACCCCATCCAAGGTGTATCCCCCATTGCCCAATGACACTGGGATAAGCTCCAGCTGCCTCCCATGACCCTGACCAGCGGGATAAAATAGACAGTGGAAGATAATGGATGGACTTCACAGGACAGTTTGAATGTAAGTTAATGGAACCAGAATTGGAGCATTTCCATTGGTCCATTCATGGAGACACATGGAGACACATGGATGTTCTTCTTTGGACAGCGACCATATACATACAAGAGAAGCAGTGAGCAACCAATGTTTAAAAAGCATACTGCTTGGGATTTTTCCAGATAGTTGCAAGGTCACAGCAGTGTATGACTGAACAAGGACTTTGGATCAAAAGGAACTGAATTCCTGCTTTTGAAAAGATGAAAGCATGTCAGGATGTAGGCATACATGCAAAAAAGATAGTCATTAACAGATACAAATGTCAACCTAGGCTTTAAAAACACAACACTCGGCTAAAAAGTATGTCTAAAGTTCGTAGAGTGTATGTCAACATACATGTATGTAGGGTTAAGTTTGAGGTGTTTTTATTTATATACACCTTTTACAACAGATGTTGTCACAAAGCAACTCTACAGAAAAATCCAGGTGTAACCCCCCACACTATTAACCCGTAGTTAGTTTCTGTGTAAAGAGTTTGTGTACTGATGCTTAAAAACTAAAGTTTTATTAAATTACTTAAAATGTTTTAGTATG
Organism: Megaleporinus macrocephalus; assembly: GCA_021613375.1. NCBI lineage: Eukaryota > Metazoa > Chordata > Actinopteri > Characiformes > Anostomidae > Megaleporinus > Megaleporinus macrocephalus. The sequence goes on from CM038723.1 coordinate 5,431,764, forward strand.
TTCTACTATTTTAAAAGAATAACTGATACGCTAATATTTTTAAGTTGAACTTAAAACATCAGGTTTTAGCTTGGACCACGCCCCTGTAGCACCTTGCCAGATTCTCATTGGTCAGTTCAATCAAGACTAGTTTGAGTTGTTTAGTGGAGCTTGTAAAGGTTTGAAGTCTTTTTCTATTTTCACTGTGAAATTTGGTGTTTTCTGTGTTTAACTTCTTTTCCTCGGACAGAAACTCTGTAGTGCTGGGATTTCTCTACAGTGGACATTTTCTCCATTGTTTTCTTTTCTTGAAGAACTACAGAGGACTACAATTAACCAAGCCGCCATCTTCCCTCTCTTTTTCTCATTCTGTAATTTACTGTGTTTTTATCATTTCAATGTGTTTAAACTGTATTTAAGAATTATTGTAAGATAAACAGTATTCTAACTAGACCAATCAAAACCAGTCATCATCACTACTGAACCCTTCAAGAGTCAGAATCATCCTAGATGATCCCAGTGATGTAATTTTAAATAAAATTAAACTAAATTTAACTGCTTTTTTCACAACTTAATTCTGATTACAGGAAACTCAATGTTGAGTTGAATTAAATGGTCAGTAGGGTTGATTTTACAAAATATTTTAAGTACAAACAATTTAGATTTCATTGTATTCGACTCAAATGATTACTTCCAGTCTATTTGATATTTAAGTTGATTTTACTCAAACCATTAGATTTTCTCTAGTTTGTATTACTTCAATATTTTAAGGCAATCACTCAAACTCTTTAAGTACAATCAACTTATCCGGGTTTACAGCGTATGTTGATGTCATTCTAAGGTGAAACATCTGAACTGCTAAAATGCTTTAAATCACTGGATGGTTTTTCGCCTTGCAGAGGCCTCCAAACAAACTGAGGTGAGCAGCTCTCCAAGGCCAAAAAAGTGAGATGTTCTTTACTAGCCAAACAAATCACTTGACCTGAGCTCGGCATTTCACCTGCTGAAGTCGAAACAAGACAAGACTGAAGCTCCCCATTCTCCACCCCACCCCTCAAAAATGAGAAAACAAAGCAACAACAGAAAAGCTAGCCTTCTGGTGATGTCTATTAGTCTTCGACTGCAAGTCAGTAAATAGGACCATTCATTAAGATTAGGTGGGTTCGTCCAATCACTGATATAAAGAATCTATTATTAAACTATTATTGCCTGGGATCTCCGTATGGTTTACCCAGTATAGACACATAGTAAACATTCCTGAGGTAAACTTGAATTACTTGGTGTTGTAGTCATCATTCCATTGTATTCAATGGAATCAGATCCAACATGTCAGAGAGCAAAGCCAACACCTGCCCCTCGTTCCAGACACCTGTAGCTCATTACACTCACGCTTTATAAACCCCTCTCACTTGTACATATGCACCAGGCCTCCTCTTTCCTCGTACAGCTAGGCTAAGCTGTTTCCAGTCAAGTCAACGTCTTCATTGCTCAATCAAGCTCAATCAAGTTCAGCTGAGTTTCGCCAGACACTCCTGCCAAGCTCAAGGTCGGCCTGCACTATTCTACTTCTGCTATCATCATCCATCATCATCCCTGTGAAGATGTAGCTCCATGTAACACCAAGTTGAGCCAAGTTACTCAGCCTCTATTCACTGCTCAGACAGGAAACCAAAGCCTGAATAAGCCAGTTCAAGTCGGGACTTCCATCCACTGCTGCTAACCACCTACTCTGCACGAGCTGCTCCTTCAGACCCCCTGCTAGGCTTTCCTGGTTCCTTGTTTATCACGGCCTTTGCTATAGCCAAACCTTTGGTCACTCGTGCCAAAGCCTAACATCAGTTTCAGTGGTGCAAGGAGATCAAATCTTGGTCTGTGGACAATGTGAAACATGTATTGTTCTCTGATGATCCACCTTTACAGTTTTCCCCACATCCGGGAGAGTTACGGTGTGGAGAAGCCCCAAAGAAGCGTACCACCCATAGTGTTGCATGCCCAGAGTGAAGCATGGGGGTGGATCAGTGATGATTTGGGCTGCCATATCATAGCATTCTCTTGGCCCGATACTTGTGCTAGATGGGCGCGTCACTGCCAAGGACTACCGAAGCATTCTGGAGCACCATGTGCATCCAATTGTCCAAACATTGTATCCTGAAGGTGGTGCTGTGTATCAGGATGACAGTGCACCAATACACACAGCAAGACTGGAGAAAGATGGTTTGATGAACATGAAAGTGAAGTTGAACATCTCCCATGGCCTGCACAGTCACCAGATCTAAATATTATTGAGCCACTTTGGGGTGTTTTGGAGGAGCGAGTCAGGAAACGTTTTCCTCTACCAGCATCACATAGCGACCTGGCCACTATCCTGCAAGAAGAATGGCTTAAAATCCCTCTGACCGCTGTGCAGGACTTGTATATGTCATTCCCAAGACCAACTGACGCTGTATTGGCCGCAAAAGGAGGCCCTACACCAGACTAATACATTATTGTGGTCTAAAACCAGGTGTTTCAGTTTCATTGTCCAACCCCTGTAAGTATTGTGTGACTAATTATGTAATCAATGTATAATTATTTAATACCATTTAAATAGCGCAGCAAGACAATTCAGGTATCTGTACGAGCCGCAATATTTAAGGTGGAACATCAGATGAAGAATCTGGTCTGAATAGGAACTTCAGGCTGGTTTAAAGGTGATGTAGCTCTGACAGTTGGGGGAGTTGGGATGAAAACTAGTCTAGTAAGGTTCAGGAGTCTGGAACCTTACTGGAATAACACAGAAGGTACCGGAAACATCTCATCAAGACCGAAATACAAGTCTATGTGCGTGTATAGGCGACACCCTTCGAGGCCTATCCCTCGACCTAACATCTCCTTTCACACTTTACTGCGCCGCATCTGCGTCCACTGACCTGACTTAATGTCTAATTCAGGCAACGCCGGCTGCGGGAGAGTAAAAGCGAAACCGAAAACAGGGACGCTCGCAGCTCGGAGTCGCTCGACGGTATGTAACATGCGTCCTCTGAGAGGAATTGGAGGTAATTGATTTCTCTCTTTCTCTCTCTCTCTCTCTCTCTCTGTTTCAGGTTCTCAGCCTCCCTGCCTATTGTCTTCCTAATGGAATTAAATCAGACCCAACAAGAGAGAGGGGGTCTTCGGGATGTGTTGTCAAGGTGCAGTCATCAGCATGCATTAGCGAGGCCGGGGAGGCAGCCGAGAGAGCGAAAAAAAGAAACAGCACGCCTCACCTAGCGTCTGCCTTCGAGGGATTAGCAAACACACAACAATAGCTACAGAGATTAGCGCGAGCCATGTGCACAATTAGCCAGCAAGCTGTAAACATCTTTTGAGACGAAATGCGATTAGGGACACTTGGGCAGTATGGGCGTCTTTACATGCGTAATTAATTGCGAACGTACGGGAATTCGTGTCATTTGGTTGTTTGTTTGGTCTTGTTTCTTTGGGTGTTTGTTTTTTTAATCGTGACATCATAGCTTAGTGCCACGCTACAAGGAGGAATCCGGTTTGCCATCATTTGAGACGGTTTGTTCAGTTGAACACACAAGAACATTTAGATTAGTCCAAGTGTTTGTTGGAGAGGGTCTAGATCAGTACAGGTGTGTGTTGCTGAGGGTCTAGATTAGTACAGGTGTGTGTTGCTGAGGGTCTAGATTAGTACAGGTGTGTGTTGCTAAGGGTCTAGATTAAGACAGGTGTGTGTTGAGCTGTGGTGGTTGTGTTGGGCTGTGGTGGTTGTGTTGGGCTGTGTTGGTGTGTGTTGAGCTGTGTTGGTGTGTGTTGAGCTGTGGTGGTTGTGTTGAGCTGTGGTGGTTGTGTTGGTGTGTGTTGAGCTGTGGTGGTTGTGTTGAGCTGTGGTGGTTGTGTTGGTGTGTGTTGAGCTGTGGTGGTTGTGTTGAGCTGTGGTGGTTGTGTTGGTGTGTGTTGAGCTGTGGTGGTTGTGTTGGTGTATGTTGAGCTGTGGTGGTTGTGTTGAGCACTAGTGGTTGTGTTGGTGTATGTTGAGCTGTGTTGGTGTGTGTTGAGCTGTGTTTTGTGTGTGTTAAGCTGTGCTGGTTGTGTTGGTGTATGTTGAGCTGTGCTGGTGTATGTTGAGCTGTGGTGGTTGTGTTGGTGTATGTTGAGCTGTGTTGGTGTATGTTGAGCTGTGGTGGTTGTGTTGGTGTATGTTGAGCTGTGGTGGTTGTGTTGGTGTATGTTGAGCTGTGGTGGTGTATGCTGAGCTGTGGTGGTTGTGTTGGTGTATGTTGAGCTGTGGTGGTTGTGTTGGTGTATGTTGAGCTGTGCTGGTGTATGTTGAGCTGTGGTGGTTGTGTTGGTGTATGTTGAGCTGTGTTGGTGTATGTTGAGCTGTGGTGGTTGTGTTGGTGTATGTTGAGCTGTGTTTGTGTGTGTTGAGCTGTGGCGGTTGTGTTTGTGTGTGTTGAGCTGTGGTGGTTGTGTTGGTGTATGTTGAGCTGTGTTTGTGTGTGTTAAGCTGTGGTGGTTGTGTTGGTGTGTGTTGAGCTCTGGTGGATATGTTGGTGTGTGTTAAGCTGTGCTGGTTGTGTTTGTGTGTGTTGAGCTGAAATTCAGTTCAGGTTTGGAGTTGGGCTAAAATCACAGTGGAAGGACTGGAAAGGAATAATTTAATATTTGACGGCTGTAACGGCGTGGGAAAGGGGAGAGGGCCTGCAAGCACAAACGTTCCTTAATAGAGTCCACAGTGAGTCCAAACAGAAACAAAGATACGAGAAGACAAAGTAACAACAGAACCACAGACAAAACAAACTGGGCAAACAAAGAAAACAACAACAACAAACCACAAAACAGTCATGCAATCTCAGGATGAACAAAACTCAGACTACAAACCACGAGACACAGGACACCAGGGACAAGAGACAATGCTAGACGGGGACTTGGACATAGGTATGAGAAGGACACATGAAACAAGGAACATCTGGGATCAGGTGTTCTAGCAATAATAAACCAAGATAACATCTAAAACTAGAACCACAGGTTCCTGTTGATTCCTAATTGTTCTTGGTTTGAAAACACAGGTAGGCAGTGAGCTGGGCTGATATGAACTGAGTGAGTTTTTTAGCTGCTGGGTTTTGCAAGCATTGATTGCAATGGTTTCGTTAGGGATGCTGATGAGAAGGTAGTTACAGTAGTCTAATCAGGATGTTAAAGCGGAGTTAACTTTCCAGAGAAACCAGAGTTTAAGTACAGTGCCTTGCAAAAGTATTCACCCCCCTTGAACTTTTCAACCTTTTGCCACATTTCAGGCTTCAAACATAAAGATATGAAATTGTAATTGTTTGAGAAGAATCAACAAGTGGGACAGAATCCTGAAGTGGAAGGAAATTTATTTAATATTTTAAACTTTTTTTAGAGATAAAAAACTGAAATATGGGGCGTGCAAAGTTTTTTGGCCCCCCTGCGTTAATACTTTGTAGCGCCAGCTTTTGCTGTGATTACAGCTGCAGGTCGTTCGGGGTATGTCTCTATCAGTTTTGCATCGAGAGACTGAAATTTTTGCCCATTCTTTCTTGCAAAGCAGCTGGAGCTCAGTGAGGTTGGATGGAGAGCGTCTGTGAACAGCAGGTTTCAGATCTTTCCACAGATTCTCGATTGGATTCAGGTCTGGACTTTGACTTGAACATTCTAATACCTGGATACGTTTACTTGTGAACCATTCCATTGTAGATTTTGCTCTGGTATGTCCCATCATGTTGTGTTATTGTAATATTTAGATCTAAACTGTGCTCTTACCTGCTAACTGAACTTCACACTCTGATCTTACTGGTGCAGTTAATGAAGACCACCAGACTGGTCCAATTTAGCCATGAAACCTCCCACACTAACATGACGTGTTTCAATTTCATTGTCCAAACCCTGTATATAATACAATTATAAAGGTTCAAGAATACAGGACTCATAGGATTCATAGAATTCCTTTGTCCTTCTAATTAAAAATGAATTTGGAGCCGCTTGATATCTCTTCAGGAAAACTGCCTTCTGGTGATCAAAGCCTCAGTGGATAATTATGGTGAACATCAAGCGCCCATTCATCGCAAACATCTTAAGAACTCATCATAATTGTGTTTGTGGTCGTACAACATGAATGAGATTCTTCACTGAACAGGTGAGGTGATGAGAAGAACAGCTCCCAGTGAAGCTGAAGTCGTGGGCCTCAAAAAAAAGTTCCCTCAAAACTTCCTCCATCCGTCCTCGTCAGCGAGGGTCAGAGACGGGAGACAAATGTGTGAAAAGTTTCGGAGCTCCATATGGATTCGTCACTGGCTTTGAATGAAGGTGCGGCACTAATTAAGCATCTGCGCCGGAGTATCGAACGCCAGCGCGGCCGCATCTAGTGACGGGAGAAGAAGGAAAACAAACAATCGTAGAAGGAAGGGTTCCGGGCTTCCAGCGGGATGAGAGGAGTAATAAAGTGGCTGGGTGATGCGGCGCGATTGGAACCAAAGCGAAGGAGCGTGGATTTATCTCTGTAAGAGATCCGTAATCTAATTTTAACCAATCATAATTCAGCCCGCTCTCGTTCCCCTGTTATCCCTCTCCTCCTCACTTCATCCGTCTTCTGCTGCCATTCGTCTGCCGCCTTCCTCTCATTTGTCCAGCAGTCCTGTCAGGAGAGGTCTCATCTGGCTGTTCTTCAAATGTATCTACACCCCGGCTGAACGTCCGGATTCATTCACTGGAAGAAACAATAATCACTGTCCTCACTGTCCACTGTATCAGCTCCACTGACCATACAGGAGCTCCACTTACAGACTGTAGATCATCTGATTCTCTGTATACTTTATTACTCTGTTCTTTAATGATCAGGACCACCACAGGACCACCACAGATTGTACTTAAAGAGTTTGAGTGGTTGCCTTAAAATATTGAAGTAATGCAAACTAGAGAAAATCTAATGGTTTGAGTAAAATCAACTTAAAGGTCAAATAGACTGGAAGTAATCATTTAAGTTGAATACAATGAAATCTAAATTGTTTGTACTTAAAATATTTTGTAGAATCAACCCTACTGACCATTTAATTCAACTCAACATTGAGTTTCCTGTAATCAGAATTAAGTTAACTCCATAAAAAAGTCTCCATAAAAAGCTGATGTTCTCCTACATCAAAAGAACACAGACAGCAGTTACATTTAGTTTGATTTGATTTAAAATTACATCACTGGGATCATCTAGGATGATTCTGACTCTTGAAGGGTTCAGTAGTGATGATGACTGGTTTTGATTGGTCTAGTTAGAAAACTGTTTATCTTACAATAATTCTTAAATACAGTTTAAACACATTGAAATGATAAAAACACAATAAATTACATTTTCTAACTTTAGATCAACATCAACTGCAGAACAACTTACCAAGTTCCAGAATGAGAAAAAGAGAGGAACATGGCGGCTTGGTTGATTGTAGTCCTCTGTAGTTCTTCAAGAAAAGAAAACAATGGAGAAAATGTCCACTGTAGAGAAATCCCAGCACTACAGAGTTTCTGTCCGAGGAAAAGAAGTTAAACTCAGAAAACACCAAATCTCACAGTGAAAATAGAAAAAGACTTCAAAACCTTTACAAGCTCCACTAAACAACTCAAACTAGTCTTGACTGAACTGACCAATGAGAATCTGGCAAGGTGCTACAGGGGCGTGGTCCAAGCTAAAACCTGATGTTTTAGGTTCAACTTAAAAATATTAGTGTTCTCAGTTATTCTTTTAAAATAGTAGATCATACTAAAATATTTGAAGTAATGAAATAAAACTTTAGTTTTTAAGCAATCATTACACAAACTCTTTACACACAAACTAATTACAGGTTAACAGTGTAGGGAGGTGGGACATTCTCAGCACTGAATTGTCAACAATGTTGTGCTGGTGTGAGTGGATCAGTTTGTAAACACCTCAGTGTCACTGCTGGACTGAGAATCATCCACCAACCAAAACTATCCAGACAGCAGTGTCCTGTGGGCGGTGTCCTGTGTCCACTGATGAAGAACTAGAGGAACACAAACTGTGCAGCAGCAGATGAGCTACTGTCTCTGACTCTACATCTACAAGGTGGACCAGCAAGTAGTAGGAGTGTCTAATAGAGTGGACAGTGAGTGGACACAGTGTTTAAACACTCCAGCAGCACCGTTGTGTCCACTCGTGTGAGGGTTCTGATCATTAAAGAACAGAGTAATAAAGTATACAGAGAATCAGTTGAACTACAGTCTGTAAGTGTAGCTCCTATATGGTCAGTGGAGCTGATAGAATCAACAAAAGGAGAAGGAATTAGTAGAAGGTCCTTAAGTATTTAGACACCCCTTTTGATTAGTGAGCTCAAATGCTTTCCGGTGCACCTACAGCTGACACAAGCACTCAGTTAAATCAGATTTGTATTGAATCCTCATAGAAAAGCTTTGCTGATAGAACGGCCACACATGAGCTTAAGGTCATCGAGTCCAATGCCAAGTGCCAAGGCTATAAAGCCCCCAAGCGTTGGAGAAGTGGGACCACGTGTGTGTTTAGCATTATGTATTATGAAAATGATGTTCACGTGTCTGGCGGACTGTCCATGGTGTACCCCACCTTCACCCGATGACTCTGGGATTGACTCCAGCTCCCCCGTGACCCCGACTAGTGGGATAATGGATGAATGGATGGATGTAAATCAAGTAAGTTCTACAAAACTCGTCATTTCCCACTAATTCTAGGCTGTGAAGGTGCTTGTGATGTTTCTCCAGAGTAGCTTTCACAGTCCTCTGCCTTACCTTTATCACATTTTCTCTCCACCCTCCTCGGAGCTGGTGTGTGATATTTCCGTGTTGTTTAAACACCTGCTGTGACCCCAGCACGCACCTTTCTTTCAAGTCTTCTCCTTGAAGCACTGCTGAAGCCTGGGAGACCTTCCAACAGGACAACGATCCCAAGGATACCTCCAATTCTACCAGGGCTTGGTTGCAGAAGAAGCGCTGGAAGATTCTGGAGTGGTCGTAGCCATCACCAGACTTAAATCCCACAGAAAATCTCTGGTGGGACTTGAAGAAGGCAGTTGCAGCTTGCAAGCCCAAGAAGGTCAATGAACTGGAGGCTTTTGTCCATGAGGAATGGGCTGAGATGACTGTTGATCACTCCAACGTCTGAAGGACGTTACTACTGCCAGAGGGAGTTGTACTAAACACTAATGATGTATGTGACTAAGGGGTTGAATCATTTTCTCTCCACCTGCTGTGACCCCAGCACGCACCTTTCTTTCAAGTCTTCTCCTTGAAGCGCTGCTGGCCATGTGGCACAAATGGCGAGGTTGAAAAAAAACGATGGAAGATGCACAACAAGGACATGCAGTAGTGAATGAGGGAAAATAAGATCACCTCCGAGTTGAGCAACACATCTCCTCTTCAAGGTGGACCTGTTGCTATCATCTGCATCTACATAGAGAAGCACTGCCAATAGTCAGGAGGAGGAGCAGTGGTCCTGCACTCTCTAGAGTGATGGATCTTCCATCCAATAGTTAAGGCAAGTTTTTTTTGTATAGCGATTTGTATGATTTTGTCACAAAGCAGCTTTACAGGAGTTTAAAAACATGAAATCACAACACTTCATCCACTGTGAGCAAACCAGAGGTGATGGAACAAGAACAACTCCCTCAACTGGAGGAAGAAACCTTTAGAGAAACCAGACTCACAAGCAGAGACACCTCCTCCTCTGGTGGACCAGTATCTACAGTTTATTAAACTAAAGCTGAGTCTGAAGGTAAAAGCTTTAGAAACTGCACAGGTGCTACATCAGGATGATACAGTGATGCAGTCAAGGATGGAGCAAATGGCACGAATGAAGAGGAGAGCTGGATGGTGCCGGGTGACAGGGGGGCCCTGGTGGTCAGTCCTCTAACAGCATGTGGCGGGACAGGTTGGCGGTTATTACCTCAGAAAGAGAAAAGAGACAGAGTTAGTTCTGGTTTAGGTTAGTACAGAGACAGAGTTAGTTCTGGTTTGGGTTAGTACAGAGACAGAGTTAGTTCTGGTTTGGGTTAATACAGAGACAGAGTTAGTTCTGGTTTAGGTTAGTACAGAGACAGCGTTAGTTCTGGTTTGGGTTAGTACAGAGACAGAGTTAGTTCTGGCTTGGATTAGTACAGAGACAGCGTTAGTTCTGGTTTGGGTTAGTACAGAGACAGAGTTAGTTCTGGTTTAGGTTAGTACAGAGACAGAGTTAGTTCTGGCTTGGGTTAGTACAGAGACAGAGTTAGTTCTGCTTTGGGTTAATACAGAGACAGAGTTAGTTCTGGTTTGGGTTAGTACAGAGATAGAGTTAGTTCTGGTTTGGGTTAGTACAGAGACAGAGTTAGTTCTGGCTTGGGTTAGTACAGAGACAGGGTTAGTTCTGCTTTGGGTTAATACAGAGACAGAGTTAGTTCTGGTTTAGGTTAGTACAGAGACAGCGTTAGTTCTGGTTTGGGTTAGTACAGAGATAGAGTTAGTTCTGGTTTGGGTTAGTACAGAGACAGAGTTAGTTCTGGCTTGGGTTAGTACAGAGACAGGGTTAGTTCTGCTTTGGGTTAATACAGAGACAGAGTTAGTTCTGGTTTAGGTTAGTACAGAGACAGCGTTAGTTCTGGTTTGGGTTAGTACAGAGACAGAGTTAGTTCTGGTTTAGGTTAGTACAGAGACAGAGTTAGTTCTGGCTTGGGTTAGTACAGAGACAGGGTTAGTTCTGCTTTGGGTTAATACAGAGACAGAGTTAGTTCTGGTTTGGGTTAGTACAGAGATAGAGTTAGTTCTGGTTTGGGTTAGTACAGAGACAGAGTTAGTTCTGGTTTGGGTTAGTACCTTAAGCTGGTGTGGACCGTTCTGTGTGTAGTGTGTATGTTCTCTCTGTGTTTGAGTGGGTTCCTCCGGGTACTCTGGTTTCCTCCCACAGTCCAAACACATGCATGTTAGGATCCTCACTCTAAACTGCCTGTAGGTGTGAGTAAGTGTTGGCTGTGTGATGGACTGGTGACCTGTCCATGGTGTACCCCACCTTCGCTCGATGATGCTGGGATTGGCTCCAGCCGCCCCGTGACCCTGACTAGCGGGATAAAGCGGAAGATCATGGATGGAAGGATTTGCACATCATTGCTTTTTGTTTTTATTACCAGTTTGAACAGCATCCCAACTTTTTAATTCCAGACTGTGTTTGTAAACATGGATTAACAGAGAAAGTCCTGAACTAAAACTCAGTGCTTCATTAGCTCTCAGTGATTTCTTGTTGTCCGGACGACTGGAATAACATCAGCACCTCTGAGTTACCTCTTTTTTTTGCCCCCGCACCCCTTTAATTCCGCCCTATTCCTTCACCTTTCCAGAGCACGGATCCATACGGTGAGCCGGTTTATGTTCTGATGTTAATGCTTGCATTTTAAAGAGTCTCCCTGCATTTGAAGCATGCAGGGTTACCCACGCAGAGATATGAGCCTGGCGTTTGAAGTGAGCGCTCTCTCTCTCTCTCTCTCACTCTCTCTCTCTCTCTCTCGCTCTCTCTCTCTCGCTTGCTCGTTATATGCATGAATAATGGATCGGGGATTTGGAATTTATAATGCTCTTGTTTTCACCTTCCACAGAGCCTCACTTTCTTCTTCTCGCGTACACCTGCGTTGGCCTGCGAACGAAAAACTCATTATGGCAGGGGGTCCCCCGGCGGGCCAAAGCCAGAAGCCCCAGTCCGGGCCAGGACCAATCAGCAAGCTGGAGGAGGAAGAAGTGGGAAGATGATGAAAGAAGGTGGGCCGATCAACAGACATAAAACCCAGTAAAGTTCTGAAAACACATGCAAATATATCAGCGGAGGATAAAGACCTGCGTTTAAGCGTTTCCAGGTGAGCGTGTGTAAAGTATCAAACACGACTGGTTTGGTCAGTCGGTGTGTCTTCTGTTTAATCTCACCAGACAGTCCGGATGTTTACGTAACCGCTGCACCACAAGACTCTCAATAACAACACTAACTATAACTACACACAAGACAGCTGTACACAAGTTTAGATATTAGACTGTAAGACTACACACACTGTAGATTCATACTAGATTATAACCACTCCACTGTTATTACTGTCAGACTGAAAACACTACACACACTGTAGATTCATACTGGATTATAATCACTCCACTGTTATTACTGTCAGACTGAAAACACTACACACACTGTAGATTCATACTGGATTATAATCACTCCACAGTTATTACTGTCAGACTGTAAACACTACACACACTGTAGATTCATACTGGATTAAAGTCTCTCCACAGTTATTACTGTCAGACTGTAAACACTACACACACTGTGGATTCATACTGGATTAAAATCACTCCACAGTTATTACTGGCAGACTTTAAACACTACACACACTGTGGATTCATACTGGATTAAAGTCTCTCCACAGTTATTACTGGCAGACTTTAAACACTACACACACTGTGGATTCATACTGGATTAAAGTCTCTCCACAGTTATTACTGTCAGACTGTAAACACTACACACACTGCAGATTCACACTAGATTATAACCACTCCACTGTTATTACTGTCAGACTGTAAACACTACACACACTGCAGATTCATACTGGATTAAAATCACTCCACAGTTATTACTGTCAGACTGTAAACACTACACACACTGCAGATTCATACTGGATTAAAATCACTCCATAGTTATTAATGTCAGACTGTAACTGTAAATACTACACACTGCAGATTCATACTGGATTAGCTATTATTGCCATCAGACCATAAAATTACACACATTGCAGATTCATACTGGATTAAAATCACTACACAGTTATTACTGTCAGACTGTAAACACTACACACACTGCAGATTCATACTGGAATAAAATCACTCCATAGTTATTACTGTCGGACTGTAAACACTACACACACTGTAGATTCATACTGGATTAGCTATTATTGCCATCAGACCATAAAACTACACACAATGCATATTCATACTGGATTATAATCACTCCACAGTTATTACTGTCAGACTGTAAACACTACACACACTGCAGATTCATACTGGATCAAAATTACTCCACAGTTATTACTGTTAGACTGTAAACACTACACACACTGTAGATTCATACTGGATTATAATCATTCCACAGTTATTACTGTCAGACTGTAAACACTACACACACTGGAGATTCATACTGGATCAAAATTACTCCACAGTTATTACTGTCAGACTGTAAACACTACACACACTACAGATTCATACTGGATTATAATCACTCCACAGTTATTACACAGTTATCCACAGTTATTGTGTAGTAAACACTACACACACTGTAGATTCATACTGGATTAAAATCACTCCACAATTATTACTTTCAGACTGTAAATACTACACACACTGCAGATTCATACTGGATTATAATCACTCCACAGTTATTACTGTCAGACTGTAAACACTACACACACTGCACATTCATACTGGATTATAATCACTCCACAGTTATTACTGTCAGACTGAAAACACTACACACACTGCACATTCATACTGGATTATAATCACTCCACAGTTATTACTGTCAGACTGAAAACACTACACACACTGCAGATTCATACTGGATTAAAATCACTCCACAGTTATTAATGTCAGACTGTAACTGTAAATACCACACACTGCAGATTCATACTGGATTAGCTATAATTGCCATCAGACCATAAGATTACACACATTGCAGATTCATACTGGATTAAAATCACTACACAGTTATTACTGTCAGACTGTAAACACTACACACACTGCAGATTCATACTGGAATAAAATCTCTCCATAGTTATTACTGTCGGACTGTAAACACTACACACACTGTAGATTCATACTGGATTATAATCACTCCACAGTTATTACTATCAGACTGCAAACACTACGCACACTGCAGATTCATACTGGGTTGAAATCACTCCACAGTTATTACTGTCAGACTGTAAACACAACACACACTGTAGATTCATACTGGATTACATTCATTCCACAGGTATTAGTGTCAGACTGCAAACACTACACACATTGTAGATTCATACTGTATTAGCTATTATTGCCATCAGACCATAAAACTACACACACTGCAGATTCATACTGGATTATAATCACTGCACAGTTATTACTGTCAGACTGTAAACACTACACATACTGTAGATTCATACTGGATTATAATTACTGCACAGTTGTTACTGTCAGACTGTAAACACTACACACACTACAGATTCATACTGGATTATAATCACTGCACAGTTGTTACTGTCAGACTGTAAACACTACACACACTGCAGATTCATACTGGATTATAATCACTGCACAGTGGTTACTGTCAGACTGTAAACACTAAACACACTGCAGATTCATACTGGATTATAATCACTGCACAGTGGTTACTGTCAGACTGTAAACACTAAACACACTGCAGATTCATACTGGATTATAATCACTGCACAGTGGTTACTGTCAGACTGTAAACACTACACACACTGCAGATTCATACTGGATTATACTCACTGCACAGTTATTACTGTCAGACTGTAAACACTAAACACACTGTAGATTCATACTGGATTATAATCACTGCACAGTTGTTACTGTCAGACTGTAAACACTACACGCACTGCATATTCATACTGGATTACAGTCACTCCACACCTATTACTGTCAGATTGTAAACACTACACACACTGCAGATTCATACTGGACTATAATCACTCAACAGTTATTTCTGTCAGACTGTAAACACTACACACACTGCAGATTCATACTGGATTATAATCACTGGGGGTTTAATACATAGGATCTTAAAAAACGTGCTGGATTTGCTGATATTTTTCTGATATACATGTTCCTGAATGTGGCAGTACATCCAATCGTAGCTCAGCATCAGGTAGTTCTCCAGCACCCGTCTAGAGAAGCATGTGTGAGACTGTGTTATGTGCCGGCAGACGAGAACAAGAAAGGAAAAAAAAAGTCCAAAAACAAGCAGCGCCTGTTTGTTCTGCTCCTGCCGTTACCGCGCCCTGTGGTGATTTCTGTTTTCTGCTTCTTTGAGTTAAAAAAGCTGCAGCTGCACAGGAGTCGGTCAGCGAACCCGGTGATGAGGCAGCGCCGGAGCCTTCACGAACACAGCACAGAGGCAGGTTCAGTCAGGGACAGCGAGAAGCTTCAGCAGAAGACGCCTTTGTGCCCCAACTTCTGTCGCAGTTTGATGTTTCCCTACCTACAAATCGAAAGAGAACCGGGAGAACCTGGCTGTACAAAGACGGATCAGCCGTGGGAATGTTATGCCTCGCGGGATTTAGCCCCGCTCACATCTACAAAGCAGCGTTGTCTGGTAATGGAGAATATCCGAGGGGCGCTTCTTTCAGGATCCCCCCCCCCACCAAAAATATGCTGATTGGAGGTGGGTGAGAAAACCCCGTGGCCTGCCTGCCTTCTATCTGGGAACGATTGTTCTTTTGTAAGAGTTTTGCGTGGGTGCCGGTCTTTGAAACGGAGACGTTCACTGTGCCAAACATTATGTTAAACACTTAAAAGTAGGTGCTGAAATAGAGGGAGAAGAATCAGGCAGATTCCTCCCTGCCTATATATATATATATATATATACCCCCATCAGCCATAACATTAAACCCACCACTAGTATTTACACTCACTGTCCACTGTATCAGCTCCACTGACCATACAGGAGCTCCACTTACAGACTGTAGTTCATCTGATGCTCTGTATACTTTGCTACCCTTGTTCTTCAATGTTTAGGACCCCCACAGGACCACTCACTGTCCACTCTATTAGACACTCCTACTACTTGCTGGTCCACCTTGTAGATGTAAAGTCAGAGACAGTAGCTCATCTGCTGCTGCACAGTTTGTGTTCTCTAGTCCTTCATCAGTGGACACAGGACGCCGCCCACAGGACACTGCTGTCTGGATAGTTTTGGTTGGTGGACGATTCTCAGTCCAGCAGTGACACTGAGGATGTGTTTAAACACTCCAGCAGCAGCACTGCTGTGTCTGATCCACTCACACCAGCGCAACACACTAACTAACACACCACCACCATGTCAGTGTCACTGCAGTGCTAAGAAAGATCCACCTTCCTAATAGTAGCTGCTCTGTGGTGGTCCTGTGGGGGTCCTGATCATTAAAGAACAGAGTAATAAAGTATACAGAGAATCAGATGAACTACAGTCTGTAAGTGGAGCTCTTATATGGACTACTATGAAACTAATGTGTAAGCTACATTAGATGGCCAGAAGTATGTGGACACCCCTTATAATTTTTGAGTTCAGTCTTTCATGCTCAAACGATCCCATCAGCAGTTTCCTGTGAGCCATACCCTTCAAGAGTTCCCAACTTAAGGAACACTAGGACATGGCCTCACACATTCCAGTCATTTGAATTCCTTTCCCATTGCCTGCTGTAGCTTTCTTACCTTTTCTCTCTTTTTTGCCAGCGGACTTGGGAAACACCAATTTTCCCAACCTGTAATTTCCACTCGAGTGGCTGACAAAGCTGTATTTACACCTGGCAACCTCGGGGTTCTAGATGATGCTCACGTTTATGAGATGTGGTGTGTCATGTGTCCTTGAACATCTTATACGAATGAAAAGCCCTGTGGTGAGCATTTCTACCAACATGCATGTCAGTGCCACTGTGTAATCACTGCTCAGTGCCACCAGAGGTCCCTGTCCCCTGAATTTTTGTAGCCTAGAACACACAGCAGCTGCCCCTTGTTAATGCCACATGTCGATCACTACCCTTTCCCTTATATACCCCTCGCACCTACACCACAGTGCGTGGGATTGAATTTTTCTTTCTATGTGCAAACCAAACCTCTGGTTTATCTCTGCCAAGCCAAGCCAAGCTAAGCTAGGCTAACACCACACCAAACCAAGCCGAGCTGATGCCAAGTCAAACCAAGTCTACCCAGTTCTTCGAAGTCAAGCCAAAAGCCCGCCAAGCCCGGCCGAGTCAAACCAAACCCACTGCACACCCAGCCAGGTCCAGCCAAGCCATCAGTCCCCTATCCAGGCCACGCCAAGTCAAGGTATACCCAGGCACGCTACTCCAAACCAAGTCTACCCCAGTCAAGTTCTTCTAAGTCAAGCCAAACCAAGCTTGCCAAGCCAAGCCCGGCCGAGTCAAACCAAACCAGGCCACGCCAAGTCAAGGTATACTCAGGCACGCTACTCCAAACCAAGTCTACCCCAGGCAAGATCTTCTAAGTCAAGCCAAGACAAGCTTGCCAAGCCGAGCCCAGCCGAGCCAAACCAAACCAGGCCACGCCAAGTCATGGTATACCCAGGCATGCTACTCCAAACCAAGTCTACCCCAGTCAAGTTCTTCTAAGTCAAGCCAAACCAAGCTTGCCAAGCCAAGCCCGACCGAGTCAAACCAAACCAGGCCATGCCAAGTCATGGTATAGCCAACACACTACTCCAAACCAAGTCTACCCCAGTCAAGTTCTTTTAAGTCAAGCCAAACCAAAAAAAACCTTCAAAGAAAAGTAGAGGCTGTTGCAGCAGCACAGAGGCGTCAAACTATCTTCCTACCTTCCTCCTTAGAAGAAACACAGAAGTGTATAAAGTTTTGGTTGATCTTCTGCTTTAGCTTTTGCTGCCATCACTTTAGATCTTCAGGATTTTATTTGGATTTAGCCCAAAAGGGTTCCAATAAAAAAGACAAAAGAGTCTGTAACTGGGTCTTCTCGAATTTTGCAAAAAAAACTGCTGCTGACCCGTTCGGTTTCGACCTTGCCAAGCCTGGCCGAGTCAAACCAAACCAGGCCACGCCAAGTCAAGGTATACCCAGGCACGCTACTCCAAACCAAGTCTACCCCAGTCAAGTTCTTTTAAGTCAAGCCAAACCAAGCTTGCCAAGCCAAGCCCAGCCGAGTCAAACCAAACCAGGCCACGCCAAGTCAAGGTATACCCAGGCACGCTACTCCAAACCAAGTCTACCCCAGTCAAGTTCTTTTAAGTCAAGCCAAACCAAGCTTGCCAAGCCAAGCCCAGCCGAGTCAAACCAAACCAGGCCATGCCAAGTCAAGGTATACCCAGGCACGCTACTCCAAACCAAGTCTACCCCAGTCAAGTTCTTTTAAGTCAAGCCAAACCAAGCTTGCCAAGCCAAGCCCAGCCGAGTCAAACCAAACCAGGCCACGCCAAGTCATGGTATACCCAGGCGTGCTACTCCAAGCCAAGTCTACCTGTCCTCACCATTCTCAGTGTCAGCCAGTAGGACAGGCGGTTCTGTGTCTCCGCCCTATCGTTAGGGTCTCTTTGCTCCTACAGGATGTTATCTTTTGGAACTAACCTCCACTAAGAGAACCTGCTCTAACAACTGCTCTTACAGGGAACCAACACCTGGAATCTCTAGCCTGAGCTCGAGTAACAAACCACCGCTGTTTACCTTCTACTCTGCTTAGCCTGTCAGCCTGGAGATCTCCATCAGGCCTATTTGGTTTCCTGGCTAATGCACCTCCCCGTTGCTCAGTACTCTGCTCATAGCACTTCACTGTTGTTCTCAATAAACAGCCTGCCTATGGATCTTACCTTTACCTCTGAGACTTGTGAATACAAGTGTTACACACTAACATGGTGGTGATGGTGGTGGTGTGTTAGTGTGTGTTGCACTGGTGTGAGTGGACCAGCCACAGCAGTGTCCACTTTGTTAGACACCCCAATGTTAAGAATGATCCAGGGCCTGCCCAGAATCCCAAAAAGAGGATAATAACTTCTAACCAAGAATTTCCATTGCTGAGAATTTAGGATTTGAGGAGTTCCTGGATTTGATACTTGATACTGGATTTCCTAGCTCCTTTGACTTTAGTGTTGCTGCAGCGCTAAACCACTCCCCTAGTGTTTTTTGTTTTGTTCTATATTTTTCTGACCTCAGAGCAGTTTACAAGCTGAATTCAGTGCTGCAGACGAAGTCTGGGCGGCCTAAACAGTAAATAATAAATAAATAAGCAGCCAATTCATTACACGCATGAGGAAGTGCAGCGTCTGTGACAAACCCACAATAAAAAGTCATGGAGGGAAAGCCTTTTCCAAGGAGGGAGGGAGGAAAAATAAATAAATAAATAAATAAATAAATAAACGTCTTTGCTGGCTGGCCTCTCTCCCATCTTCCTTCTCAAACCTGTAAATGTATAACTAACAGTCTTTTGTGGGGGCTAAATCCGGCGTGGAGCGATATGGCTCTCCCGTGCAGAGAGGCGGGGCGCGCCAGGCTAAGACGGCTTATTGAAATAGCGCTCAGAGTCGCGGGGGGTCCGGCAGGCCAGTCCTAAATCTCTCCTGGGCGGCAGGTCAAGCGCGAAACGGAGGAGCTGGACTGAGTCAGCGGGGCCGAAAGACAGATTTACCAAATGAATACAACACTCAGCAGATCAGGCAGAGAAAGGAGACGAGAGCTGATATTCAATTCATTCGTTGGCCTGTATGTTTATTATTGGTCGTATAGGCCTGCCACTCTGAGGGGATTACTGCGGGGGGGCACTGGGTCTTCTCAAAGTTTGCGAAAGCTTCTGCTGACTCGTTCGGTTTCCATCCACGGCCTCCTTAGGCAAACCCCAGGACGTTGTGGGATCTCTTTACGCCACGTTGGGACAAGGGGGTCTTGCTGAAAACAGCTTTGTTGTTCATGGGAACATCACCAGAGGTGGACAGTAACTGGTTCAGCGTATGTCCAAAAGTATCCAGACAGGTTACTTTGTGCTGGTTGCACAAGCTCCATAGAAAAGCTTTGCCCATTAGAATTTGATGCACTGGAGTGGCCCAATGGTGAGATCTGCATGGGGCGAAAATGAAACCCACAAGTTAGACCTGAGCTGACCCAGCCAGACTGGTACTGTTAAAACCCACACACAACCTGAACCCACTCGAGCCCACTGGCTTTAAAATGGAAGGAGTACTGCAGATGGTGTTTCAGTGCTGCTGGTGCTACATTTACATTACAGTGAATCAACACTGCTGGTCAGCTTGTGGGCATGCTGATGAAATAATGCTCTCCAGAGTTCTGGGCTCCTTCTGCAAGCTTAAAGCCAAAAAAGCCACTTCTGATTGGTCGTTTGAAGCGTCAGTCCTGTTTAGTTTAAGTGACGAAAGGTACTAGACTGTCTCTAGAGACCTGCTCTTGTGGTGGAATGCCATCCAATCCTTACAGCTATGCTCCAACATCTAGTCTAAAGCCTTCAAAGAAAGCAGCACAGAGGGGTCAAAGTATCTTCCTACCTTCCTCCTTAGAAGAAACACAGGAGTCTATAAAGTTTTGGTTGACCTTCTGCTTGACTTTTGCTGCCATCACTTTAGATATTTAGAATTTTGTTTGGTTTTAAGCCCAAAAGGGTTCCAACAAAAAAGACAAAAGAGTCTGTAACTGGATCTTCTTGAAATTTGCAGAAGCTGCTGCTGACTCCGGTTTCCTTCACCAAGATCCACAGCCTCCTTAGGCAACGTCACTTTAACATCATGACTACATGTTGGCAACTTAGTAACATTTCATAGAGTTCCATGCAGATATAATGGAACGTATGAAGTTTTCTAAGAGGTTGTGCAAACTTTGGGTCTTCTCAAAGTTTGCAGAAGCTGCTGCTGACTCTTTCAGTCTACTTCTCCAAGATATGACGTGTTCCTCACACTGTTTCTCTGTATTACTGGTAGCTGCTGACCTCAGTGAGGGCAGAATATGGGGTGTGTCTCAAATCTTAGTGAGCTCCTACATAGGCAGCATTTTACATCATAGTATGCGCTCCCGACATGTAGGTAACAAACCACCGGTGGCGTGCTGCAGTGGGGGGAACAAGCCGTGACGCAGTCTCTCTCTAACTAGAGCGTCTCAGTAATCTGTTTTATGAGGAGAGATGAGGAGAGAACACTGCTACTTACACAGCTGCTACCTAGACAGCCTACTTAGACACTCACTAGGGTTTAAGACACACCCATAGTTTGGTTTATTTAGAAAGTGTGTAAACTCTACTTTTGTTAATTAGAAGACAAACCTAAATCTGAAAACAACACACAGATTAGGCACAGAAAGAAGCTCTTCACTGTGTTTGCAGGGAAGTAACATGTTCCTCACACTGTTTCTCTGTTTCACTGATTGAGCCTATTAGGTACCAGCTGACCTCGTCCAGGGAGGTCAGAATACAGTTTGGTTCGGTTATAAAGTGTGTAAACTCTATATTCGCTCATTAGAAGACAAACCCAAACCTGACCCACGCCTGATACTGCCAATAATTTGTTGGGCTGGGGTCAAGTAGTTGACCTCTAACCCAATGCTAAACGTCAGCTATAGGGTTTTAAAGCGGGGGTCCACAAGTGGACAGAGAGTCTGACATCATTAGTGAGTTATGTTTCCACATGAACTGCTAGCTTAGCGTTTTTTCACTTGTGTTAAAGAGAGCTCCAGCTGGTAACACTTGTAAGCCTTAATATGGTGTAATGACTCTAAATTATTAAGACTCGTTGACAAAAATCACTAAAAGTATCAGATTTGTTTGATTTTCTGTAAAATCCGTACGTGGGTCTCCATTGTTGTATCTACTGACGTGATCAACGGGTAGTGACATCAAATGGTTGCAGTAACCGGCCGTCGCGCTTGAGCACAGCTAGCTACTAAACATGCTACTGTTCAGTCTTTACAGTTTGAACTAGAACTCAACATTTCTGACATCAGCGGTGACATCACACACCACGTTAGTGTAAATGGTGAACAGAGAGGGTGGAGGAGAGAGTGGACACAGTGCTGGAGTTGTTGTGAAGCTGTGTGTTGGTGTTGACGGAGAAGGAGCGTGTCTGTTAAAGGAGCTCCGCTTTCTAGCAGGAAACATTCACACTCAGTAAACAGCTAGATACACTGAACGGGAGTGTCTCTGAGCTTCACACTCCTTTATTAGTGAAGTAGTATGTTCACTACTAAGACTGGACTTTCACCTTCAGGATCCACAAACGAGGAGAAGCAGCTGACGCTAACGCTAAACGTTCTCAGGAGAGAGTCCAGCGCATGTTCACGTTCACGGTTCTTCTCGCGGTTCTCCATAATCTGGAGCTTTTGGACTTCCTGTGTGGGGAAACTGGCACTGCATTGTGTTTTAGTCTCCGCTTAAAACCAACAGCCTCCGTCAAGTCTCTCACCAGTGGTGGTCTACTGAACCACTCAAACTCATCCAGACTGAAGTGAGGAGAGCAGAGCGGGGGTCTTTGGGTAGCTATGTTGGTCCACACGCTGCTTCACTAACTATTCTCCTTGTTTATGTTTGTGAAGCTGTTTAGACTAATATCAGTCTTCACACTTCCTTTCACTGAAACAACATCAACCACACAATGTACATGGTTTTCTTTAAGCTAGGTTAGTAACTAACATTCACTCCTTCACACCACAGTCCAGTTTAGACCTGAAACCATTTGACCTCATCTACCCAGCAGGCATTGCACGTCAGTAATAAAGGCTGCGTCCATATGTTAAATATTTAGAATAAAAGTGTTAATTTATAAATAAATCTGTGACTTCTTAGAGTCATTACACCATATTAAGGCTTACAAGTGTTACCAGCTGGGGTTCCCTTTAAAGGTTAAACTTTGGGTTGTACATCACATCTCGCAGCTCGTTCATTATCTAGAATTCCGAGTTGACCAGTTGTAAATTTACAATTTATTTAAGTGCAGAAAATGGTATGTCCCAGGTTCCGACACCAGGTTTTGTTGTTCCTGATAAGTTCAGCCCAGCAAACAGCAGCCTCGGTCATAAATCTTCCATCTACTGTGTATGTTGGGGCTCTGTTTCCAAAGAATCAGCTTCTGATTGGTCGTTTTAAGCATCAGTTGAGTGATGCAAGGTACCAGACTCTCCTTAGAGACCTACTCTTGTGGCTAAATGCCATCAAATCCTTACAGCAATGTTCTAACATCTAGTGTAAGGCCTTAGCAGAGGGATGTAGGCTGTTACAGCACCACTAAGTGGTCAAACTATCTTCTTATCTTCTTTCTTATAGAAGTCTAGAAACGTTTGGTTCAGCTTCTGGTTTAGCTTTGGATCTTTAGGACTTGGTTTTAGACTAAAAGGATTCCAGCAAAAGGACAATAGAGGCAGGTAAACATATAATGAGAAGTTCCACCTCAGGTCTGAAGGGAACGTAGCGCTGGAGGAGAGTCATGAGACCTGAAAACTTGAGTTTCATTGAAGTGACACTACTTCCTGACTCCAGGAGGTGCTAACTATGTAATAAATGTAATAAAGGCTGTCCGTGTGCCCAGCATGCCAGTCCACTCATATTTTTCCGCCGACATATGATTACAATTATGAAAGTGCTCTCTGCGGCTCGTTAATGCCAATTAAAAATAACACCCTTAATCTCTCACTTCATCTATGGATGAAAGCCACATGACGTCACTTGACAGGGTTGAAATTTGCCATGGCATTTGCTTTTTCTCCAGAGCTTTCAGAGCAGAGATCTCGGCAAATACCTGAGTGCAGTGCAAGTTTGGCCTTCTATTACATGAAGGATGTGATGTTTTAGCTCCTTCTTTAAAAACAAAGGCTCCTTAATGCATCTTTTCAAAAGGTTCCTCACGGCTCAAATTCAAAATCTGTATTTTATAGAATAATTGATTTAAATGTTCTTTGAGGAACCCAAGTGTTTCTATTGTGGAGTCACTCCATAGAGCCAGCTTTACACAGTACAAAGGGCTCTAATTGGTGCTAGAACAGTTTAGTTTTAGTTACAGTTTCTATACCACAGACAACAACTATTCAGTTGCCATTGCACACCCTAGCACATTGGCTGGAACTCTTTACGCCCCAGGGACTTTGTTAAGACTCTGTGGGCCACATGGCAGAGGATATGGGGTGCGGCAATGAGGAGCTCAAAGGGTGTAACTAAATGTTTGAATATGTTGTGAAGGTCTAAATGTTTGAATATGTTGTGAAGGTCTAAATGTTTGAATATGTTGTGAAGGTCTAGATGTTTGAGTATGTTGTGAAGATCTAGATGCTTTGAATATGTCGTGAAGGTCTATATGTTTAAATATGTTGTGAAGGTCTATATGTTTGAATATGTTGTGAAGGTCTAGATGTTTGAATATGTCATGGAGGTCTAAATGTTTGAGTATGTTGTGAAGATCTAGATGCTTTGAATATGTCATGAAGGTCTATATGTTTAAATATGTTGTGAAGGTCTATATGTTTGAATATGTTGTGATGGTCTAGATGTTTGAATATGTCATGAAGGTCTAAATGTTTGAGTATGTTGTGAAGGTCTAGATGCTTTGAATATGCCGTGAAGGTCTATATGTCTGAATATGTTGTGAAGGGCTAAATGTTTGAATATGCTGTGAAGGTCTAGATGTTTTGAATACGTTGTGAAGGTCTAGGTGTTTGGAATATGTTGTGAAGGTCGATGTTTAAATACGTTGTGAAGGTCTAGATATTATAAATATGTTGTGAAGGTCTAGATGTTTAAATATGTTATGAAGGTCTAGATGTTTGAATATGTTGTGAAGGTCTAAATGTTTAAATATATTGTGAAGCTATAGATGGTTGAATATGTTGTGAAGCTCTAGATGTTTAAATATGTTGTGAAGGTCTAGATGTTATGAATATGTTATGAAAGTCTAGGTGTTTGGAATATGTTGTGAAGGTCGATGTTTGAACATGCTGTGAAGGTCTAGATGTTTGAATATGTCATGAAGGTCTAAATGTTTGAATACGTGGTGAAGGTCTAGTTGTTTAAATACGTTTTGAAGGTCTAGATGTTTGAATACGTGGTGAAGGTCTAGATGTTTAAATATGTTATGAAGGTCTAGATGTTTAAATATGTTGTGAATGTCTAAATGTTTAAATATATTGTGAAGCTCTAGATGTTTAAATATGTTGTGAAGGTCGATGTTTGAACATGCTGTGAAGGTCTAGATGTTTGGAATATGTTGTGAAGGTCGATGTTTAAATACGTTGTGAAGGTCTAGATATTATAAATATGTTGTGAAGGTCTAGATGTTTAAATATGTTATGATGGTCTAGATGTTTGAATATGTTGTGAAGGTCTAAATGTTTAAATATGTTGTGATGGTCTAGATGTTATAAATATGTTATGAAGGTCTAGGTGTTTGGAATATGTTGTGAAGGTCGATGTTTGAACATGCTGTGAAGGTCTAGATGTTTGAATATGTTGTGAAGGTCTAGATGTTTGAATATGTCATGAAGGTCTAAATGTTTAAATATGTCGTGAAGTTCTAAATGTTTGAGTATGTTGTGAAGGTCTATATGTTTGAATATGTTATGAAGGTCTAGATGTTTAAATACGTTGTGAAGGTCTAGATGTTATGAATATGTTGTGAAGGTCTAGATTTTATGAATATGTTGTGAAGGTCTAGATGTTTGAATACGTTGTGAAGGTCTAGATGTTTAAATGCGTCTTTGAAGGTCTAAATGTATAAATATGTTGTGAAGGTCTAGATGTTTTGAATACGTTGTGAAGGTCTAGATGTCATGAATATGTTGTGAAGGTCTAGATGTTATGAAATCCAGCGTTCCAGGCTGTGAAGGGAACTTCGCCACCTTTCATTCCTTACCAACCAACAAGCCAACTGTCAGAGCTACATGTTCATCTTTAAACCAGCCTGAAGTTCCTCTTCTCCACATTCTTCATCTAATGTTCCACCTTAAATACTGCAGCTCGTACAGACGCCACAATATAGCTGCAGCACCGTTTAAGGTGGAACGGAGAATTCCCAAAACTGCTCAGCTCCCACATCTTTAACAGAATCCTGAACAACTTTAACTCTGCAGTCTGTACGTTTCACTCCGGACAGTTTCTCCAACACTCGGAGCAGCTTCAGCTTCAGCTCAGCGTTCAACACTGAAGAGACTGAAGAGACGAGCAGCTCCACCTTTATTAGCACCACAACCTCCAACAGTGACTGTAAGTAGCAGCCATGCTGTGTGAGTGGATCACTTTGTGCTGGTTGAAACAGATCATCTTAAACTGAAAGTTTCACAGAGACACCTTTAATCTACTTTGTGTTTGATGTCCAGATGAAAGAGAGTAGCTGGTACAGGTAACGTTAGACACTAGCAATCTCTGAGAACTAGTATAGCTAACTAAATAGTTTGTGGGCGGAGCTTATTTACACAGAGGTTCATCTAATTAGAGCTTGTCTAATTAGTCATGAGTTCAGCTTTCTAGGACCAAATCATAGAGTTAAACCACATCTGAGAGAACGAAAACACGCATGCCATCTATTTACATATAACCAGTTTTGTTGAGTGTATATGTAACTGTTGGCTTTATTATGGATCCCTTTTAATTTGGGGGGTCTGATTGATCTCACCATTGACTAATCTGGCTGTTTGGAGCTGGCTAGTCAGAGTAAAGACTGAAACCCCCAGCCATTAATTTATCAACACTGCTAGCCTGTATTTCACAGCCAGGAGTGTAAAATGGAACAAGCCCTTGGAATCTTCTCCTGACACTCCAGCTAATTAGCCGAGCAGCTCCGACTGTGAACTGGAAGAACACAAGCATGTTCTTGCCTCTCCTGCTTTCTAAAACCAGAAGACTCTGATCCATCTCCTGGCCGAGCGCAGTCGAGGGAATTCTCCACATCCATGAGTTGAGGTCCTTTGATCATCAACTTGCGAAGTGAATCTCAGCCCCACTCTGACTAATCTCGTCTGAACCACGACCTCCACCAGAGGCCAACATATCCATAACATCTAGACCTTCATAAAATATACAAAATATCTAGACATTCACAACATATTCATAACATCTAGACCTTCATAACATATTTAAAACATCTAGACCTTCACAACATATTCATAACATCTAGACCTTCACAACATATTCATAACATCTAGACATTTACGACATATTCAAAACATCTAGGCCTTCACAACATATTCATAACATCTAGACCTTCACAACATATTCAAAACATCTAGACCTTCACAACATATTCATAACATCTAGACCTTCACAACATATTCAGAACATCTAGACTTTCACAACATATTTAAACATCTAGACCTTCACAGCATATTCATAACATCTATACCTTCACATCATATTCAAACATCTAGACCTTCACAACATATTTAAACATCTAGACCTTCACAACATATACAAACATCTAGACCATCACAACATATTTAAACATCTAGACCTTCACAACATATTCACACATCTAGACCTTCACAACATATTCAAACATCTAGACCTTCAAAATATATTCACACATCTAGACCTTCACAACATATTCACACATCTAGACCTTCACAACACATTCAAAACATCTAGACCTTCACAACATATTAAAAGATCTAGACCTTCACAACACATTCAAAACATCTAGACCTTCACAACATATGAAAAGATCTAGACCTTCACAGCATATTCAAAACATCTAGACCTTCACAACATATTCACACATCTAGACCTTCACAGCATATTCAAACATCTAAACCTTCATAGCATATTCATAACATCTAGACCTTTTCATTTCATTTTGTGGCAGCTGGAGAAGAAGAAGAAGAAGAAGAAGAAGAAGAAAAAGAGGAAGAAGAGAAAAAAATGAACATGGGGAGAAGAAGAAAAAAGGAGAGAAGGAGAAGAATAAGAAGCAGAAAAAAGAAAACTTAAAGGAAAAAAGAAGAAGGTAGAAGAAAAAGAATAAAACAGAAAGAAGGAATAGGAGGAGGAGACAATGACAAAGAAGAAAATGAAGAAGGAAAAAAGAAGAAGAAGAAGAGAAAGAAGTAGAAAAGAAGAATATGAGGAGAAGAAAAGAAGAAAAAGAAGCAGATAAAAAGATAAGGAAGAGGAAGAGAAATAAGATGAAGAAAAATAAAAATAAAAAAGTATAAGAAGGAGGAGGAGAAGAAAAGGAAGAAGAAGAAGAGGAGGAAGAAGAAGAAGAGGAAGAAGAAGAATGTGGAGGAGGAGGAGGAGGAGGAAGAGAAAAAAGATTAAAAAGTCCCAGCATTCGGTTCTTGGACGGTGTTGATATCTCGTAAGGTCGCGTAAGGTCAGAGTTCACAAACACAACAGTTTCCAAAAACAACAGAAGATCGCGTGGACGGAAGACCATAAGGCCAAACCGGAGTCGGAACGAGATTCTGGGATTATTTCTGGAACGTGGGGATTGGAGCTGTCCAGCTCAGGCCGTCTGAGCAGTGAGGAGCGCAGCTGTAGCTACTCGTCTGACTCTCATGTGAAAAACGTTCTTCAGCCAGCCGTTCGGAATCGGGCTACACTGTTAACCTGCCACTGTTTTAACGATGGGGTCAGAAACGTAATCCCTGTCCCCAAAGCAGTCCAAGATGTTCTGACCACCGGGACCCCCCGTATTAATAAAACAGCCTCCCTGAGCTCACAGCCATAATTCATCCTTTCCAGCCACGCGCGCTGTATTCCGAGACCCTCCACATCTCCTCCCGTCTCCTCCCTCAGAGTCTCGTGCAGCAGAGTGGTGGTGGCCTTCAGCCATTAATCTCAGCTACAGCCCAAGAGCGGCTCCGTTCAGACACGCGAACCCGGCACGCCGGCTCTGATGAGCTCACAGTTCTAGAACATTCCCACATCACGCTGACAACGCCCGACCACCGGAAGAAGCTCATCCTTTAGAGTGCAGGTATCTGTGGCAGGTCTGCTGCCGCCACGCTGCTCAGCAACAAGCCCGCTCTTATCTGGTTGTGTCTCTGGCCCACCTCAGCACCAGATGGAGAAGAAGAAGCTCTGATTGTTTGTTTGTTTTGGATAATGATTGTAACCATAGAAATCAAGTCAAACATATGGAATAACATCTAAATCACTAAAATTGTTTCAATAAGTAAGTAAATGAATAAATAAATAAATAAATAAATATTAACATTTAAGTGTAGTGTAGTGGTTAGTATGGTGGTGTGGTGGTCAGTATGGTGATGTAGTGGTCAGTATGGTGGTGTAGTGGTTAGTACGGTGGTGTAGTGGTTAGTACGGTGGTGTAGTGGTTAGTATGGTGGTGTAGTGGTTAGTATGGTGGTGTAGTGGTTAGTACGGTAGTGTAGTAGTTAGTACAGTGGTGTAGTGGTTAGTACGGTGGTGTAGTGGTTAGTATGGTGGTGTAGTGGTTAGTATGGTGGTGTAGTGGTTAGTACGGTGGTGTAGTGGTTAGTATGGTGGTGTAGTGGTTAGTATGGTGATGTAGTGGTTAGTACGGTGGTGTAGAGGTTAGTATGGTGATGTAGTGGTTAGTATAGTGGTGTAGTGGTTAGTACGGTGTTGTAGTGGTTAGTACGGTGGTGTAGTGGTTAGTACGGTGGTGTAGTGGTTAGTATGGTTGTGTAGTGGTCAGTACGGTGTTGTAGTGGTTAGTATGGTTGTGTAGTGGTCAGTACGGTGTTGTAGTGGTTAGTATGGTGGTGTAGTGGTTAGTATGGTGATGTAGTGGTTAGTATAGTGGTGTAATGGTTAGTATGATGATGCAGTGGTTAGTATAGTGGTGTAGTGGTTAGTATGGTGGTGTAGTGGTTAGTACGGTGGTGTAATGGTTAGTACGGTGATGTAGTGGTTAGTATGGTGATGTAGTGGTTAGTATGGTGGTGTAGTGGTTAGTACAGTGGTGTAGTGGTTAGTACAATGGTGTAGTGGTCAGTACGGTGGTGTAGTGGTCAGTACGGTGGTGTAGTGGTTAGTACGGTGGTGTAGTGGTTAGTATGGTGGTGTAGTGGTCAGTACGGTGTTGTAGTGGTTAGTACGGTGGTGTAGTGGTTAGTACGGTGGTGTAGTTGTTAGTATGGTGGTGTAGTGGTTAGTATGGTGGTGTAGTGGTTAGTATGGTGGTGTAGTGGTTAGTACGGTGGTGTAGTGGTTAGTATGGTGGTGTAGTGGGTAGTACGGTGGTATAGTGGTTAGTATGGTGGTGTAGTGGTTAGTACGGTGGTGTAGTGGTTAGTATGGTGGTGTAGTGGTTAGTACGGTGGTGTAGTGGTTAGTACAGTGGTGTAGTGGTTAGTACGGTGGTGTAGTGGTTAGTACGGTGGTGTAGTGTTTAGTATGGTGGTGTAGTGGTTAGTACGGTGGTGTAGTGGTTAGTACGGTGGTGTAGTGGTTAGTACGGTGGTGTAGTGGTTAGTATGGTGGTGTAGTGGTTAGTATGGTGATATAGTGGTTAGTACAGTGGTGTAGTGGTTAGTACAGTGGTGTAGTGGTTAGTACGGTGGGGTAGTGGTTAGTATGGTGGTGTAGTGGTTAGTACGGTGGTGTAGTGGTTAGTATGGTGGTGTAGTGGTTAGTACGGTGGTGTAGTGGTTAGTACGGTGGGGTAGTGGTTAGTACGGTGATGTAGTGGTTAGTATGGTGGTGTAATGGTTAGTATGGTGATGTAGTGGTTAGTATGGTGTTGTAGTGGTTTGTATGGTGGTGTAGTTGTTAGTACGGTGGTGTGGTTGTTAGTACGGTGGTGTAGTAGCAGGTGGTGTAGTTGTTAGTATGGTGGTGTAGTGGTTAGTATCGTGGTGTAGTGGTTAGTACGGTGGTGTAGTGGTTAGTATGGTGGTGTATTGGTCAGTATGGTGGTGTAGTGGTTAGTATGGTGGCGTAGTGGTTAGTACGGTGGTGTAGTGGTTAGTACGGTGGTGTAGTGGTTAGTATGGTGGTGTAGTGGTTAGTATGGTGGTGTAGTGGTTAGTACGGTGGTGTAGTGGTTAGTATGGTGGTGTAGTGGTTAGTACGGTGGTGTAGTGGTGTAGTGGTTAGTACGGTGGTGCAGTGGTTAGTACGGTGGTGTAGTGGTTAGTATGGTGGTGTAGTGGTTAGTACGGTGGTGTAGTGGTTAGTATGGTGGTGTAGTGGTTAGTATGGTGGTGTAGTGGTTAGTACGGTGGTGTAGTGGTTAGTACGGTGGTGTAGTGGTTAGTACGGTGGGGTGGTGGTTAGTATGGTGGTGTAGTGGTTAGTACGGTGGTGTAGTGGTTAGTATGGTGGTGTAGTGGTTAGTACGGTGGTGTAGTGGTTAGTATGGTGGTGAAGTGGTTAGTACGGTGGGGTAGTGGTTATATGTATATAATTATTATTATTTTTAATATCAATAATAAACTACTATAACAAGAAGAATCACTTTCATTAGCAGAATCTACAACACAAATACAAGTCAAATTGATTTTCTAAATGAAAATCTGAGTAATTAAAAACAGGCTTGTGTAAACAGTCTCTGAATATTTGCCTGGGCTGATATTTCCGGCTGGTCTTGTGGGTTTAGGACTTGGACACGGGCCATCTGGACCGACAGCAGATGGATGTACAAGATAAATCTGACTCCAAACAAGAGCTGCTGAACCTCCACAGCTTCCGCTCCGACAGAGGATCAGACACCGTCCAATCAGAGCTCCTGATACGTAATCAATACCCACGGCCGCTAAGTTTTGAGGTTTTCTCAACGTCACCCGATTCCTCCTTCCCTTCTGACCGCCCCCTGACCGCCACGCGTTCCCCACCCACCAGCCTGCACTGTATATCCATCTGCTTAACCTTTCCCTCCTCGGCCTCTGACGGGGGGCCGGGAGGACCGGCGATGGAGTCGGAGGGGCAGCGCGGCTGGGCGCCCGCGGTGGTTAAGCGTCTTCAATTAAAATGGATTAGAAAATCAATCCGCCCTCGTCGCGCTGGGCAAGGAGAATGGATTAAGCGCGAGAGCTGATCTGAGGGAATCTGCGTTGCGGAGGCGACGTGCAAAAACAATAAGGTGATAAAACGTTTAAGCGCTCGAGATCGATGTCCATAATGGCTTTAGGATTTATGGCCGATGACCAAATTCATGATGGGTGGACGCTTCCTTTAAAAGCTGCCGCGGAGGCACTTCCTCAGCATTTCAAATTAGTATCTTAGATCTTCTGCATGGGAGGTACGTGTGAGACCCCCAACCTCTAATCCACAGACATACTGACCCACACTCCTCTATTTGTCATTTATGTGCAACCGATGTGAGTGTAGTGGGTCGTGGAGTGGTGAGGGTCTGCTCTGACTGTGAGACTGTGCACTGTTGGTGGTGCTGTGGTTATGTGTAAATGTTCTGGTTGGTGTTGTTGTTGTGTGTAAATGTTCTGGTTGCTGGTTGGTGTTGTGTGTAAATGTTCTGGTTGCTGGTTGGTGTTGTGGTTGTGTGTAAATGTTCTGGTTGTTGTTGTGGTTATGTGTAAATGTTCTGGTTGGTGTTGTGGTTATGTGTAAATGTTCTGGTTGGTGTTGTGGTTATGTGTAAATGTTCTGGTTGGTGTTGTGGTTGTGTGTAAATGTTCTGGTTGCTGGTTGGTGTTGTGGTTGTGTGTAAATGTTCTGGTTGCTGGTTGGTGTTGTGGTTATGTGTAAATGTTCTGGTTGCTGGTTGGTGTTGTGGTTGTGTGTAAATGTTCTGGTTGCTGGTTGGTGTTGTGGTTGTGTGTAAATGTTCTGGTTGCTGGTTGTTGTTGTGGTTATGTGTAAATGTTCTGGTTGGTGTTGTGGTTATGTGTAAATGTTCTGGTTGGTGTTGTGGTTATGTGTAAATGTTCTGGTTGGTGTTGTGGTTGTGTGTAAATGTTCTGGTTGCTGGTTGGTGTTGTGGTTGTGTGTAAATGTTCTGGTTGCTGGTTGGTGTTGTGGTTATGTGTAAATGTTCTGGTTGCTGGTTGGTGTTGTGGTTGTGTGTAAATGTTCTGGTTGCTGGTTGGTGTTGTGGTTGTGTGTAAATGTTCTGGTTGCTGGTTGGTGTTGTGGTTATGTGTAAATGTTCTGGTTGCTGGTTGGTGTTGTGGTTGTGTGTAAATGTTCTGGTTGGTGTTGTGGTTGTGTGTAAATGTTCTGGTTGGTGTTGTGGTTGTGTGTAAATATTCTGGTTGCTGGTTGGTGTTGTGGTTGTGTGTAAATGTTCTGGTTGCTGGTTGGTGTTGTCGTTGTGTGTAAATGTTCTGGTTGCTGGTTGGTGTTGTCGTTGTGTGTAAATGTTCTGGTTGCTGGTTGGTGTTATGGTTGTGTGTAAATGTTCTGGTTGCTGGTTGGTGTTGTGGTTGTGTGTAAATGTTCTGGTTGCTGGTTGGTGTTATGGTTGTGTGTAAATGTTCTGGTTGCTGGTTGGTGTTGTGGTTGTGTGTAAATGTTCTGGTTGCTGGTTGGTGTTGTGGTTGTGTGTAAATGTTCTGGTTGCTGGTTGTTTTTGTGGTTGTGTGTAAATGTTCTGGTTGCTGGTTGGTGTTGTGGTTGTGTGTAAATGTTCTGGTTGCTGGTTGGTGTTGTGGTTGTGTGTAAATGTTCTGGTTGCTGGTTGGTGTTGTGGTTGTGTGTAAATGTTCTGGTTGCTGGTTGTTGTTGTGGTTGTGTGTAAATGTTCTGGTTGCTGGTTGGTATTGTGGTTGTATGTAAAGGTTCTGGTTGCTGGTTGGTGTTGTGGTTGTGTGTAAATGTTCTGGTTGCTGGTTGGTGTTGTGGTTGTGTGTAAATGTTCTGGTTGCTGGTTGGTGTTGTGGTTGTGTGTAAATGTTCTGGTTGCTGGTTGGTGTTGTGGTTGTGTGTAAATGTTCTGGTTGCTGGTTGTATGTAAAGGTTCTGGTTGCTGGTTGGTGTTGTGGTTGTGTGTAAATGTTCTGGTTGCTGGTTGGTGTTGTGGTTGTGTGTAAATGTTCTGGTTGCTGGTTGTTGTGGTTGTGTGTAAATGTTCTGGTTGCTGGTTGTTGTTGTGGTTGTATGTAAAGGTTCTGGTTGCTGGTTGGTGTTGTGCTTGTTTTATCCTCTCTCTTCTGTAAAAGCAGGATTTGTATTTGAAGAACAGTGGTTAAGGTTCAGGGTATGTACAGGTCTGAGTACTGAAGTACTGAGTACTCGATCTCGATCCTTTTCAGCTGAAAGTGACTGTGAGGAAAGGAGAGGCTCCCTGTAAGAGCGAGTAATGGGGCTAAGACCACGCGGAATTTCAGCGGGGGATTAAAATTCACTATTATATCAGAGAACTGCAGCACAATTGGCTTCACTTCTCGCACACGCAGTGGTTTGGTGTTTATTGGCCTCGTGCACGGCGCGGGGCTCTGCCTGCTGGATTATACGGCAGGGGAACGTTCCGGGCTGTCAGAAGGCTTGGATGTGTTTTCAACTGACTTCCAGGAGGCCTCTTCATTTAAAGGCCCTAAAGTGCTTATAACATCCATTCAGGGTCACTGAGCTACTGTATTACTTTATAAGCACTTTATTATAACACCTCTATGTCTGTCCATTATATCAGCTCCACTGACCATACAGGAGCACGCAGTTCTAGTTAGAATGTAGCTGAAGCATCATTTAAGGTGGAATGGGAACATTCTAACAAGTGGTTGGTCCTGTAGTTGTAGTTAGAATTTAACTGCAGCATCATTTAAGGTGGACCGGGAAAATTCCAACAAGTGGTTGGTCCAGCAGTTGTAGTTAGAACGTAACTGTAGCATCATTTAAGGTGGAACGGCAGTTGCAGCGAAAATGTAGTTGCAGCATCATTTAAGGTGGACCGGGAATATTCCAACAAGTGGTTGGTCCAGCAATTCTAGATAGAACGTAACTGTAGCATCATTTAAGGTGGAATGACTCTTGCAGTTAGAATGTAACTACAGCATCATTGAAGGTGGACTGGGAAAATTCCAACTCATTCCAACAAGTGGTTGGTCCAGCAGTTCTAGTTAGAGCGTAACTGCAGCATCATTTAAGGTGGAATGGCAGTTGCAGCGAAAATGTAGTTGCAGCATCATTTAAGGTGGAATGGAAACATTCCAACAAGTGGTTAGTCCAGCAGTTGTAGTTAGAATGTAGATGCAGCATCATTTAAGGTGGAATGGGAACATTCCAACAAGTGGTTGGTCCAGCAGTTGTAGTTAGAACGTAGCTGCAGCATCATTTAAGGTGGACCAGGAAAATTCCAACCAGAGGCTGGTGCAGCAGTTCTAGTTAGAATGTAACTGCAGCATCATTTAAGGTGGAATTGCAGTTGCAGCGAAAATGTAACTGCAGCATCATTTAAGGTGGAATGGGAACATTCCAACAAGTGGTTGGTCCAGCAGTTGTAGTTAGAACGTAGCTGCAGCCTCATTTAAGGTGGACCGGGAAAATTCCAACAAGAGGCTGGTGTAGCAGTTGTAGTTACAATGTAGCTGCAGCATCATTTAAGGTGGAATGGGAACATTCCAACAAGTGGTTGGTCCAGCAGTTGTAGTTAGAACGTAGCTGCAGCATCATTTAAGGTGGACCAGGAAAATTCCAACCAGAGGCTGGTGCAGCAGTTCTAGTTAGAATGTAACTGCAGCATCATTTAAGGTGGAATTGCAGTTGCAGCGAAAATGTAACTGCAGCATCATTTAAGGTGGAATGGGAACATTCCAACAAGTGGTTGGTCCAGCAGTTGTAGTTAGAACGTAGCTGCAGCCTCATTTAAGGTGGACCGGGAAAATTCCAACAAGAGGCTGGTGTAGCAGTTGTAGTTACAATGTAGCTGCAGCATCATTTAAGGTTGAATGGGAATATTCCAACAAGTGGTTGGTCCAGCAGTTCTAGTTAGAACGTAACTGTAGCATCATTTAAGGTGGAATGACTCTTGCAGTTAGAACGTAACTACAGCATCATTTAAGGTGGACTGGGAAAATTCCAACTCATTCCAACAAGTGGTTGGTCCAGCAGTTCTAGTTAGAACGTAACTGTAGCATCATTTAAGGTGGAATGACTCTTGCAGTTAGAACGTAACTACAGCATCATTTAAGGTGGACTGGGAAAATTCCAACTCATTCCAACAAGTGGTTGGTCCAGCAGTTCTAGTTAGAACGTAACTGCAGCATCATTTAAGGTGGAATGACTGTTGCAGTTAGAACGTAGCTGCAGCATCATTTAAGGTGGACCAGGAAAATTCCAACCAGAGGCTGGTGCAGCAGTTCTAGTTTGAATGTAACTCCAGCATCATTTAAGGTGGAATGGCAGTTGCAGTGAAAATGTAGTTGCAGCATCATTTAAGGTGGAATGAAAACATTCCAACAAGTGGTTGGTCCAGCAGTTGTAGTTAGAATGTAGCTGCAGCCTCATTTAAGGTGGAACAACATTTGTAGTTAGAATGCAGCTTCAGCATCATTTAAGGTGGACGGGGAAAATTCCACCAAGAGGCTGTTGCAACAGTTCTAGTAAGAATGTAACTGCAGCATCATTTAAGGTGGAATGAAAACATTCCAACAAGTGGTTGGTCCAGCAGTTGCAGCTAGAATGTAGATGCAGCACCGGTTAAAGTGGAACAGGAAAATTTCAACAAGATGCTGGTGCAGCAGTTCTAGTTAGAATGTCAGGGGGCTTGGATACCAACATTTTTCCCACAGTTTTTCCATTCCACCTTAAATGATGGAGCTGGCACCTCAGCCTATCTGGCCAGTTGTATGCTCAACTTGTTCCACCTCACAGTATCTCACAAAAGTATGTTCTTATATCTTCTCATGAGACACCACTATAGAAATAAAACTTGGATATAGCGTAGAGTAGTCCGTGTACAGCTTGTACAGCAGTATGGATTTACTGTCTTCTGAAAATAACTCAACTCACAGCCATTAATGTCCAAACAGCTGGTAACACAAGCGAGTACACCTCACACCGAGTTGTGAATTGTGCCCATAGTGTCAATATGTTGTGTGACCACCATTATTATCTAGCACTGCCTTAAACCCTCTTGGGCATGGAATTCACCAGAGCTGCACAGGTCGCTACTGGAATCCTCTTCCAGTCCTCCATCATGGAGCAGTGTTAATCTACAGAAAGGATAAAAACTATGACAAAATTGATTGACACTTTAGTCAACGAATAAAAATGAGACGAACATGTTTGGCAGGGACAACATCCAATCAGAACTGATTTAGTTTTGTGAAAGGCGGGGACAAGTTAGGAAAACATCCAATCTACTTTGGCGTGTTTGGAGAGGCGGGACAAGCCGAGTAGCCATCAATCAAACGCACACTTACACAAATTTGGTCTAAACCCGGGAAGACCATACGAGCCTGTGACCTGTCGTGTCATGATGGAGCTAAGTTATCTAGACAGTGTCAGCAGAGAGAAAGAGAGTTTAGAGTTTGTGTTTAGAGAAAATCACCACACCGTGCTGGACATCAGCCCCCCAGGACCACCGTTAGCTAGCTTTACCGCTGCTAACACTAGCTTGGCCTTGCTTAATCCTAGTCCTGAAAGCACACTGTCCTGTACAGTTTAGAGCGTGTCCTGTTATAAACGCTGTATTAACTCATATTTCATTAAATAATATTCCATAACTGGTTAATAAATGTTTCTGGTTTTGGTATGAGTTTTGGTGTAAACAGGTTCTAGATAGTTGAGTGTTAAAACTTGCGTCTACCTCACTTCTCCAGAACAAAAACCATCAACACTGAAAAGGAGTGGTAGTGTAAACAGGTTCTAGATAACTGAATATATGAGTGGTGGTGTAAACATGTTGTAAATAACTGAATATATGAGTGGTGGTGTAAATAGGTTCTAGATAGCTGTGTTAAAACTTGCGTCTACCTAACTCCTCCAGAGCAAAAACCATCAACACTGAATATGAGTGGTAGTGTAAAAACAGGTTCTAGATAACTGAATATATGAGTGGCGGTTTAAACATTTTAGATAACTGAATATATGAGTGGTGTAAACAGGTTCTAGATAACTGAATATATGAGTGGTAGTGTAAACAGGTTCTAGATAACTGAATATATGAGTGGTAGTGTAAACAGGTTCTAGATAACTGAATATATGAGTGGTGGTGTAAACATGTTGTAAATAACTGAATATATGAGTGGTGGTGTAAATAGGTTCTAGATAGCTGTGTTAAAACTTGCGTCTACCGCACTCCTCCAGAGCAAAAACCATCAACACTGAATATGAGTGGTAGTGTAAAAACAGGTTCAAGATAACTGAATTTATGAGTGGTAGTGTAAAAACAGGTTCTAGATAACTGAATATATGAGTGGTAGTGTAAAAACAGATTCAAGATAACTGAATATATGAGTGGTAGTGTAAACAGGTTCTAGATAACTGAATATATGAGTGGTAATGTAAACAGGTTCTAGATAGCTGAGTGTTAAAACTTGCGTCTACTTCACTCCTCCAGAGCAACAATTATCAACACTGCAGTAAAACCCATAGAGGAGAACCCATGGAGCTGAGGAGACGCTGCAGCTGAGGTCAGTAAACACTGCTCACATGCAGTGGGCGGGAACAAGCCGTGACCCCGCCTCTCTCTAACTAGAGCGTCTCAGTGATCTGTCTTAAGCAGCTGATACAGAGTCAGTGCCTACGTTGGCAGCTCAGTGGGTTTTGAGACAGACCGAGGCCTGTACCAGTCCTGACCAACATACATGTCCGTTACAGGTAAGCAGGTCAGCTGTGGTTGAGTAGACGCTACCTAGCTGGCGGGCGGGTTTCAAGGCCAACTGGCCTTCTTCCAGGTCAGCGCGCTGGCAGGTATGTGAAGGGTTAATGTCGGGTTTCAGACAGGCTGCCAGCCCAGTTCTGCTGCTAAATGTACTGTGGCGGTCCGGGGGCAGTATGTGTGTGTGTGTGTTTTGGGGGAGTGGAGGGGGATTTTTAACGGCCGACTGCTCTTTTCCACCGGGGCGGCTCCTCTCCTGCCTCCGCCCCTCTGGCGAAGCACGTCGAGCCCCAGTCGGGGCTGCCCACCGGCTCTCATTAAGAGATACCAAATCATTATGGATCTCTCTGCCGTCCGGCAGGCCAGTCCAAAACCTCTGGCGGCTCGCGACTGTGGGCGATCATTAGCAGATGACAAACCCCATTACCCAGCCCCCC
>CM038723.1:5473053-5738053 GCA_021613375.1 Megaleporinus macrocephalus
GGTGTAGTGGTTAGTATGGTGGTGTAGTGGTCAGTACGGTGGTGTAGTGGTTAGTATGGTGGTGTAGTAGTTAGTATGGTGGTGTAGTGGTTAGTATGGTGATGTAGTGGTCAGTACAGTGGTGTAGTGGTTAGTATGGTGGTGTAGTAGTTAGTATGGTGGTGTAGTGGTCAGTACGGTGGTGCAGTGGTCAGTACGGTGGTGCAGTGGTTAGTACGGTGGTGCAGTGGTTAGTACGGTGGTGTAGTGGTCAGTACGGTGGTGTAGTGGTCAGTACGGTGGTGCAGTGGTTAGTACGGTGGTGTAATGGTCAGTACGGTGGTGTAGTGGTTAGTAAGGTGGTGTAGTGGTCAGTACGGTGGTGTAGTGGTTAGTACGGTG
Source organism: Megaleporinus macrocephalus (assembly GCA_021613375.1). Lineage (NCBI taxonomy): Eukaryota > Metazoa > Chordata > Actinopteri > Characiformes > Anostomidae > Megaleporinus > Megaleporinus macrocephalus. Next base: position 5,473,435 of record CM038723.1, read on the forward strand.
GTGTAGTGGCTAGTACGGTGGTCTAGTGGTTAGTACGGTGGTGTAGTGGTCAGTACGGTGGTGTAGTGGTCAGTACGGTGGTGCAGTGGTTAGTACGGTGGTGTAGTGGTTAGTATGGTGGTGTAGTGGTTAGTATGGTGGTGTAGTGGTTAGTATGGTGGTGTAGTGGTTAGTATGGTGGTGTAGTGGTTAGTATGGTGGTGTAATGGTTAGTATGGTGGTGTAGTGGTTAGTATGGTGGTGTAGTGGTTAGTATGGTGGTGTAATGGTTAGTATGGTGATGTAGTGGTTAGTATGGTGGTGTAGTGGTCAGTACGGTGGTGTAGTGGTTAGTATGGTGGTGTAGTGGTCAGTACGGTGGTGTAGTGGTTAGTATGGTGGTGTAGTGGTTAGTACGGTGGTGTAGTGGTTAGTACGGTGGTGTAGTGGTTAGTATGGTGATGTAGTGGTTAGTATGGTGGTGTAGTGGTCAGTACGGTGGTGTAGTGGTTAGTATGGTGGTGTAGTGGTTAGTATGGTGATGTAGTGGTCAGTACGGTGGTGTAGTGGTTAGTATGGTGGTGTAGTAGTTAGTATGGTGGTGTAGTGGTTAGTATGGTGATGTAGTGGTCAGTACGGTGGTGTAGTGGTTAGTATGGTGGTGTAGTAGTTAGTATGGTGGTGTAGTGGTCAGTACGGTGGTGCAGTGGTCAGTACGGTGGTGCAGTGGTTAGTACGGTGGTGCAGTGGTTAGTACGGTGGTGTAGTGGTCAGTACGGTGGTGTAGTGGTCAGTACGGTGGTGCAGTGGTTAGTACGGTGGTGTAATGGTCAGTACGGTGGTGTAGTGGTTAGTAAGGTGGTGTAGTGGTCAGTACGGTGGTGTAGTGGTTAGTACGGTGGTGTAGTGGCTAGTACGGTGGTCTAGTGGTTAGTACGGTGGTGTAGTGGTCAGTACGGTGGTGTAGTGGTCAGTACGGTGGTGCAGTGGTTAGTACGGTGGTGTAGTGGTTAGTACGGTGGTGTAGTGGTTAGTACGAAGGTGTAGTGGTTAGTATGGTGGTGTAGTGGTTAGTACGGTGGTGTAGTGGTCAGTACGGTGGTGCAGTGGTTAGTACGGTGGTGTAGTGGTTAGTATGGTGGTGTAGTAGTTAGTATGGTGGTGTAGTGGTTAGTATGGTGATGTAGTGGTCAGTACAGTGGTGTAGTGTTTAGTATGGTGGTGTAGTAGTTAGTATGGTGGTGTAGTGGTCAGTACGGTGGTGCAGTGGTCAGTACGGTGGTGCAGTGGTTAGTACGGTGGTGCAGTGGTTAGTACGGTGGTGTAGTGGTCAGTACGGTGGTGTAGTGGTCAGTACGGTGGTGCAGTGGTTAGTACGGTGGTGTAATGGTCAGTACGGTGGTGTAGTGGTTAGTAAGGTGGTGTAGTGGTCAGTACGGTGGTGTAGTGGTTAGTACGGTGGTGTAGTGGCTAGTACGGTGGTCTAGTGGTTAGTACGGTGGTGTAGTGGTCAGTACGGTGGTGTAGTGGTCAGTACGGTGGTGCAGTGGTTAGTACGGTGGTGTAGTGGTTAGTACGGTGGTGTAGTGGTTAGTACGAAGGTGTAGTGGTTAGTATGGTGGTGTAGTGGTTAGTATGGTGGTGTAGTGGTTAGTATGGTGGTTTAGTGGTTAGTATGGTGGTGTAGTGGTTAGTATGGTGGTGTAGTGGTTAGTATGGTGGTGTAATGGTTAGTATGGTGGTGTAGTGGTTAGTATGGTGGTGTAGTGGTTAGTATGGTGGTGTAATGGTTAGTATGGTGATGTAGTGGTTAGTATGGTGGTGTAGTGGTCAGTACGGTGGTGTAGTGGTTAGTATGGTGGTGTAGTGGTCAGTATGGTGGTGTAGTGGTTAGTATGGTGGTGTAGTGGTTAGTACGGTGGTGTAGTGGTTAGTACGGTGGTGTAGTGGTTAGTATGGTGATGTAGTGGTTAGTATGGTGGTGTAGTGGTCAGTACGGTGGTGTAGTGGTTAGTATGGTGGTGTAGTGGTTAGTATGGTGATGTAGTGGTCAGTACGGTGGTGTAGTGGTTAGTATGGTGGTGTAGTAGTTAGTATGGTGGTGTAGTGGTTAGTATGGTGATGTAGTGGTCAGTACGGTGGTGTAGTGGTTAGTATGGTGGTGTAGTAGTTAGTATGGTGGTGTAGTGGTCAGTACGGTGGTGCAGTGGTCAGTACGGTGGTGCAGTGGTTAGTACGGTGGTGCAGTGGTTAGTACGGTGGTGTAGTGGTCAGTACGGTGGTGTAGTGGTCAGTACGGTGGTTCAGTGGTTAGTACGGTGGTGTAATGGTCAGTACGGTGGTGTAGTGGTTAGTAAGGTGGTGTAGTGGTCAGTACGGTGGTGTAGTGGTTAGTACGGTGGTGTAGTGGCTAGTACGGTGGTCTAGTGGTTAGTACGGTGGTGTAGTGGTCAGTACGGTGGTGTAGTGGTCAGTACGGTGGTGCAGTGGTTAGTACGGTGGTGTAGTGGTTAGTACGGTGGTGTAGTGGTTAGTACGAAGGTGTAGTGGTTAGTATGGTGGTGTAGTGGTTAGTACGGTGGTGTAGTGGTCAGTACGGTGGTGCAGTGGTTAGTACGGTGGTGTAGTGGTTAGTACGGTGGTGTAGTGGTTAGTACGAAGGTGTAGTGGTTAGTATGGTGGTGTAGTGGTTAGTACGGTGGTGTAGTGGTTAGTATGTTGGTGTAGTGGTTAGTATGGTGGTGTAGTGGTTAGTATGGTGGTTTAGTGGTTAGTATGGTGGTGTAGTGGTTAGTATGGTGGTGTAATGGTTAGTATGGTGGTGTAATGGTTAGTATGGTGGTGTAGTGGTTAGTATGGTGGTGTAGTGGTTAGTATGGTGGTGTAGTGGTTAGTATGGTGGTGTAGTGGTTAGTATGGTGGTGTAATGGTTAGTATGGTGGTGTAGTGGTTGGTATGGTGGTGTAGTGGTTAGTATGGTGGTGTAGTGGTTAGTATGGTGGTTTAGTGGTTAGTATGGTGGTGTAGTGGTTAGTATGGTGGTGTAATGGTTAGTATGGTGGTGTAATGGTTAGTATGGTGGTGTAGTGGTTAGTATGGTGGTGTAGTGGTTAGTATGGTGGTGTAGTGGTTAGTATGGTGGTGTAGTGGTTAGTATGGTGGTGTAATGGTTAGTATGGTGGTGTAGTGGTTGGTACCTACACCCTCTATTACTGTTATTATAATTAAGTGTTGTTAAGCGACTCTTGGTGACTGTATTAATACTTCTTCTCCAGCAGGTCCTCAGGCTTCTGAATGGCTGGTTCCTAATACTTCATATTCTATCCATCCCCCTTGTAGATGGTAGTCCTCTTTACCTTCTTTACAATCAACTTCTCTGAGTATAATATTCTTTTCTGCGGGTTCTTCTCAGAGTATGTCCAAAGTAGGAGCTTCAGTTTGGTTATCTGCTCTGAGACGTGAGGCTCAACTTGGTTCTGGATCTATTCGTTTAATTTTCTTTCCCAAATCCAACCCCCATCTATAGTTTTCCTGTCTTTCTCTTTAGTTGCCCAGCTTTCACATCCAGAGACGACCACAGCCTGGACAATGCAGATCTCTGGTTTTATTGAGACCAATCGTTGAGTTTGAAGATCTTTCTGAGCTTCACCATCCTGGTTGACATTCTACTGTAAGAACAATACTGTAAGAAGCTCCGGTTACATTTTCTTTCCTCGTGCAGGTTCTGGTTTTATCCAAGTTAGAGTGTTTTTTTCATCTGGGGAGACTTCAACGGTCCCACCCACATCAAGTCCTCCCACCCAGCTCCCCCAAAATGACTGGGTTGCAATTGCAGTTCCTCGAGAAAGGCTGAGCGGAGATTTCTCACGCTGCGTTCGTGCTGTGGGTTGCGTGCTGTGGGTTTCGCATGGTCCCACCCTCGTAGCCGAAGCCCCTCCAGTTGATGCACTCGCACGTTGGCTTTCTTCTCAGCTGGCTGTCTTCCATCCCTCTCGTCGAGGGTGCGGATCAAACGAGCGATCAAAACGAGCGAGGCTGGACGACGGTTCCTCGTGCAGCATTCGTGAAGTTAGAAACAAAGTAGAAGGTTTTTTGTTTTTTTCTTCTGGTTAGACTCCTCGGCCCGGCCCTCGCAGCCAAAGCCCCGCCGCCCGGCGTCGGGTTTTAATTACATCTCTTTGGTCGGGGCCATTAGCTTTCCTTTGCACTCCAATCCGACTCTCGCGAGCTGGCTAATTTAAAGGGTTCTTGAAGCCTGCGGGACTTTTTCATATCCTTTCAGGCAGAGCGTGCGCAGGACGCCACCACTTTCATGTGGAAAACAGTGTGCGTGTGACAAAGGCACTTAGCCACTATTAATGTCTGCATCGCTAAGCCTCACTGAGGTTTTTAAATGGGCTGTCAGGCAGCGCCGGGCTTTGAACTCGGCATCAGGGTTGCCTAACCAAGAACCAACAAAGGCTGCAGAGCTTCGGCGGGTGCGTGCGAGCGAGCGAGCGTGTGCGTGCATGTGTGTGTGTGTCGATAGGCTTAATGCACAGCTGGGGTGAATTCACTCCACCGTGGGCAGCCTGATGTTTCTCAGCGTCCTCCGGAGTGAAGTGCATGGAGAGCCGGGGTAATGAAGTGTGCTCCTATTGTCTGGAAGTAGGGCAGTGGCACAATGCGCTCGCGCTGGACCGGGCTATCTCGCCCTGGCTGCAGAGAGCTATTATGCTAGCAGCCAGGTGATTCACACCAAGAGACCCCAGAGTGCTTTCTCGGAAGAAGAGAAAAAAATAAATAAAAAAAATTTTTAAAAAGGGGAAGAAAATCGTCTCTAACAGCCAGAGCGGCGCCGTTTCTGGGTTGAGAGCGAGCTTCGCATTTTTAACTGCTCAGCTGAAGCCATGAGAGGGTCAGTCATCGCTAGGAACGTGTGATTTTGGAGCACTTCTCTTGGTCCAATCAGAAAGATTGTTTTATTTTGGGCAGCAAGGATGGACGTACAAGGTGGCATGGTGCATGTAAGACGGGCACCAGGATGGTTGACCATTGGAAGGATCTACTGGCTCTACTACACCCAACTCTATATACACAGTCGAGTCCCACTTGCGATGCTTGCATGATGTTCTCTGGACTCACCCATCCATCCTTGAAGATCACGTACACCCATGGCTGGATTACTGACCAGGCCAGTGGGGCCAGAGCCCAAAACGTTTTGCAATGCCTATCAACATTTATGATACAATATATTATTATTTCCATTTTAAGGATCCTCTTACTTTTAGGGACTTTGACTCCAGGGCCTCTTGGGGGCCCTAGTCATGCTTTTGGGCCCCTAGCCATGCTTTTGGGTCTCTTATAAAAATGGACAAGGCGTTGTGGCACTGCTCTGACTTCGACTTCTGGCTATTAGGAGTCCTAGAAAAGAGAGGAGCATCATTTCAGAGGGCCCTGGTTATGAGAGCCCCTATCAGGGGGCCCTAGAGAAGAGCAGGGCATACCATTAGAGGGCCCTTGATCACGAGGGGCACAGGTTGGGGGGTTATCCTTAATCCATCCTTGCGTACACCGTACATGCCGATTGTCTTTCCTGGGACACATGGGATCTTCCAGCAAGACAATGTGACACGTTAGCCAGTTAGAAATGTCCCACACTGGTTGGAAGAGCTGACCGAGACTTCCAAGTACTTCTCTGGACCCCAGACTTGAACCCAACTGAGCATCTATAGGACCACCTGGATGGTGGTGTTGGCTCTATGGATCCTCCTCCACGCTCCCTCCAGCAGCTGTGGGATGCAGTCAGCATGATACCTCCAGATACCTGTGACCACCTACCAGGACCTTACTGAGTCTCCCAGTCTGTACACAAGGACGGATTAAGGATAGTCTTGGCCCCCCAAACCTGGGCCCCTTGTGATCAGGGGCCCTCTAATGGTATGCCCTGCTCTTCTCTAGTGCCCCCGGGTAGGGGCTCTCATAACCAGGGCCCTCTAAAATGATGCCCCTCTCTTTCCTAGGACCCCTAACAGCCAGAAGTCGATGTCACACCAGTGCCACAACGCCTCGTCTATGTTCATAAGGGGCCCAAAAGCATGGCTAGGGCCCCAAAAGCATGGCTATGGATCCTTAAAATGGAGGGCCCTCGTAAATAAAACTATATTGTATCATAAATGTTGATAGGCATTGCAAAATGTTTTGGGCCAGGGCTCCCCTGGGGCCCCAATGTCCCAGTCAGTAATCCAGCCATGTCTGGACACTGTGGTCACTCTGGATATCACATAATAATGTGACTCAGCTGTATGTTCATGCTTATATAATATCAGGTTCTGTCACTCAGTAAGCAAACACAATGATATGCCTATACCTCATCATGTTACCAGGTCAACTGAGGCAACGGTTGCTCTGTTGAGCTGCTAGTGAGCAATGAGGAGTGAAAACAACGCACACCTCTCCGCAAAGACGGCCACGCCGAGATTAAACCATGGCTTTCTTTAAACACCATTTATGGCTGCGACGATGGAAACCGCATTCAAACACAGTCCAAAGACTTTGGCGCTGTTTGCAGCTTTTAGTACGAGTTACGAAACACGCTCATTTCCCGACGTGATCTAAAACATGCACCGGCTTCTGTTCCGAGCTCCGTTTCTCTCATGTTAGCAAGCGCATCTCCGGTTTCTGCTTAGTTGCATCATCGCCAGCCGCAGTTCAGTCGGCTCCCAGTCTTCAGATAAGCTCCCCAGTAGCACCTTATCAAGGGGCAGCTGCATATTTCAGCAAAACCATTAACGGCTGCAAACGCTTTATCAATTGTGGAGGCTGAAGGCCAGTGTTTGGTCCCTCAATGCACCAGCAGCCTTCTTTCCAAACCGCTCAACACGCAGCACTGCCCTGGGCCTCACCGCACCAACCCACACCTCACATAGGCCGCTAACCAATCGGCTGCATCGCGGCTGCACAAGCACACTGGTACTGATGATATACTGTATTGTAATAAAAGTAGTTGATACTATATGATCCCTGAAATACATGTATCTCTATTTCTGTTGATTTTTATTTTTCTACATTATTTAAACACCACACATGATGACTGGACCAATAGGAATGCTGCAAATTTCCATAATTTTCATTGACACTTCTGGTTCAAGTCAAGTCAAGTGGGTTTTTATTGGCCTCTCCTGTGAAGTTGCTATTTTGGATCTACAGTGCCTTGCAGAAGTATTCGGCCCTTGAACTTTTCAACCTTTTGCCACATTTCAGGCTTCAAACATAAAGATATGAAATTGTAATTGTGAAGAAACAACAACAAGTGGGACACAATCGTGAAGTGGAACGAAATTTATTGGATATTTGAAACTTTTTTTAGAAATAAAAAACTGAAATGTGGGGCATGCAATATTATTCGGCCCCTTTACTTTCAGTGCAGCGAACTCACTCCAGAAGTTCAGTGAGGATCTCTGAATGATCCAATATTGATAAATAGAGTCCACCTGTGTGTAATCAAGTCTCCGTATAAATGCACCTGCTGTGATAGTCTCAGAGTTCTGTTTAAAGCACAGAGAGCACTATGAAGACCAAGGAACACACCAAGGAACACACCAAGGAACGCAAATCTACCAAGACCCAGCCGTCCCTCTAAACTTTCCGCTCAAACAAGGAGAAGACTGATCAGAGATGCAGCCAAGAGGCCCATGATCACTCTGGATGAACTGCAGAGATGTACAGCAGGTGGGAGAATCTGTCCATAGGACAATAATCAGTCGTACACTGCACAGATCTGGCCTTTATGGAAGAGTGGCAAGAAGAGAGCCATTTCTCAAAGATATCCATAAAAAGTTTGGTTTAAAGTTTGCCACAAGCCACCTGGGAGACACATCCAACGTGTGGAAGAAGGTGCTCTGGTCAGATGAAACCAAAATCAACCTTTTTGTCCACAATGTTATGTTTGGCGTAAAAGCAACACAACTCATCATCCTTAACACACCATCCCCACTGTCAAACATGGTGGTGGCAGCATCATGGCTTGGGCCTGCTTCTCTTCAGCAGGGACAGAGAAGATGGTTAAGATTGATGGGAAGATGGATGGAGCCAAAAACAGGACCATTCTGGAAGAAAACCTGTTGGAGTCTGTAAAAGACCTGAGACTGGGACGGAGATTTATCTTCCAACAAGACAATGATCCAAAATATAAAGCAGAATCTACAATGGAATGGTTCACAAGTAAACATATCCAGGTGTTAGAATGGCCAAGTCAAAGTTCAGACCTGAATCCGATCGAGAATCTGTGGAAAGATCTGAAAACTGCTGTTCACGAACGCTCTCCATCCAACCTCACTGAGCTCCAGCTGCTTTGCAAGAAAGAATGGGCAAAAATGTCAGTCTCTCGATACAAAACTGATTTTGCACATCCCATATTTCAGTTTTTTATTTCTAAAAAAAGTTTAAAATATCCAATAAATTTCGTTCCACTTCACGATTGTGTCCCACTTGTTGTTGATTCTTCACAAACAATTACAATTTCATATCTTTATGTTTGAAGCCTGAAATGTGGCAAAAGGTTGAAAAGTTCAGGGGGGGGGCGAATACTTTTGCAAGGCACTGTACTTGTTTTTCTTTGGCCAGTGACGATATATATATGTACAATAGTGTTACGACCCCTGGCTGCAGTGAATGGCCAAATGAATTTTCTCAATCCTGCAGTCTGATTGGTTGGTGAAATTATCCCTATGGTGATCTGACTGGTGAGTTAAAGTTTTTAATATTACAATGTTTTTAAACAATGTTTCCATCCAGCGATCTGACTGGTTAGTTGAATATTCCTTGTTGTGATATGACAGGCTAATTTAACTTCCCACAATCTTATTGGTTGGTTATTTTTTCTGCATTCTGGCTGGCTAGATGAATTTTCCATCCTGCTATCTGATTGGCTAGTCACATTTGTTCTTTCTGCAGTCAGACCAGTAAGTCCTATTTTCAATAATACAATCTTATTGGCTGGTTGAATTTTCAAACCTGTGATTGATGTCTTATATTAAATTAGAACCTTCCAGCCTAAGAGTTGATTGGTTAGTTATGTTTTTCTTGCTGCACTCTGACTAAACCAGTGGAATTTTCAATCCTGTGATCTCATCTTCCAATGATTTGATTGGAAAACTGAATTTTCAGTCTTGAAATTGATTGGAGGATTGAATTTTCCCTCCTGTAATCTAAAAGGCCTGTTCGATTTTTGACTATGATCATGAAACACTAGTACTGTATTGCTTGCAAATGCATTCCTGCATACTGTAATCGTGATTATGGCTTGCAATATATTTAAAAAGTGAATTAATTGATTATTAAATTCCAAAATGTGAAGACTAAACTTCATTTTAACCAAATTAAGTTACTTTTATTGGATTACATAAATACCTTGACTCATTAAAACACCCACCGGGGCTGTGATTGGTCAAGATTCCTACAGAAGTCTTCGACAAAGGCCGACATTGTGATGCTGATAAACAGAAATGTGCTGCCCTGATATCTGATAGACTGCATGCTCTGGTTTGAGATGCTCTGGAGACGCAGCTGGACACGATATAAACTGCATTGGTAATCTGCACTGCATACAAATGAATTGATATGAAAATCAAATCAACTCCAACGTTGGACGGGCCATGCAGAAGCCGGTTGTGACTATCAGTGAACGAACTGGCAGCATGATGCATATGTGTACATCGAAGCGTTATCCCCTCCCACCAGTGTTGACCCCTCTATCTCACACATGCAGCTCTTTCATTAGCGAAATTAACACAGGCGACAAAACGAAAGCTTCTGTTTACACATTTTTTGACGCCGGAGCCAATTCCTGCAGTCGCCACGTATTGATCAGAAGCGCTAACGCGGCTAACGATCAACGAAGACAAAGTCTGCTCGGCCTCATTTGTAACGAACGCCATCCAGCTGTACCGGGCTGCGCTCACAGTCAGCCACGTTACTGGTGGGGTTGGACTGTGAGGCCTGGTCATATTGCTGGTGATAATAAAAGCCTGATGTAATTTCATGTTCATTGTTTCTCACCACAGCTCACTGAAACAAGAGAAACGGGAGGAAAGTGGAGACTATCTTGTCGTTAAGGGGGAATTCCATCCTCTTGAGACGTCTGGTTCCTATCACCACCACTGTGAACGATTCTGACAGGAGGTTTTTCCAGGACGGAGCACTCGGAATGCTTTCGTGTACATATTTATTGTGTGAAAAAGTGAGATTTCCCATTTTAACAGCCTTTTAACCCTTTGATGCGCAAACTAAGCAAACCCCATCTAATCCACAACTCCACCCGTATTCATTTCCTATGTTGTTGTATATAATGCTGATAATGCTCTTTAGCCAATCTATTAAATCTATCAGTTTTTTTAATTATTTAATGTTTCAAGATCTTGTTTTTGATCTTAAATCATTATTTTAATTCTTATTTATTTACTTAATGGCAGCACAGTGGTGTCCACTACACGTTAGTACGGTGGTATAGTGGTTAGTATGGTGGTGTAGTGGTTAGTACGGTGGTGTAGTGGTTAGTATGGTGGTGTAGTGGTTAGTATGGTGGTGTAGTGGTTAGTATGATAGTGTAGTGGTTATCACGGTGGTGTAGTGGTTAGTATGGTGGTGTAGTGGTTAGTACGGTGGTGTAGTGGTTAGTATGGTGGTGTAGTGGTTAGTATGGTGGTGTAGTGGTTAGTATAGTGGTGTAGTGGTTAGTATGATAGTGTAGTGGTTATCACAGTGGTGTAGTGGTTAGTATGGTGGTGTAGTGGTTAGTAAGGTGGTGTAGTGGTTAGTATGGTGGTGTAGTAGTTAGTATGGTGGTGTAGTGGTTAGTATGGTGGTGTAGTGGTTAGTATGGTGGTGTAGTGGTTAGTACGGTGGTGTAGTGATTAGTATAGTGGTGTAGTGGTTAGTATGGTGGTGTAGTGGTTAGTTCGGTGGTGTAGTGGTCAGTATGGTGGTGTAGTGGTTAGTTCGGTGGTGTAGTGGTCAGTATGGTGGTGTAGTAGTTAGTATGGTGGTGTAGTGGTTAGTACAGTGGTGTAGTGGTTAGTTCGGTGGTGTAGTGGTTAGTGTGGTGGTGTAGTGGTTAGTGTGGTGGTGTAGTGGTTAGTGTGGTGGTGTAGTGGTTAGTACGGTGGTGTAGTGGTTAGTACGGTGGTGTAGTGTTTAGTATGGTGGTGTAGTAGTTAGTACAGTGGTGTAGTAGTTAGTATGGTGGTGTAGTGGTTAGTATGGTGGTGTAGTGGTTAGTATAGTGGTGTAGTGGTTAGTATGGTGGTGTAGTGGTCAGTATGGTGGTGTAGTGGTTAGTATGGTGGTGTAGTGGTTAGTATAGTGGTGTAGTAGTTAGTACGGTGGTGTATTGGTTAGTATGGTGGTGTATTGGTTAGTACGGTGGTGTAGTGGTTAGTTCGGTGGTGTAGTGTTTGTGTGAGTGTATGCTGGCCATGGCCTATGATGCTGGGATTGGCTCCAGCCCCCCGTGACCCCGACTAGTGGGACAAAGCAGAAAATAGTATGTGTAAATATGTTCCTGGACTACAAATGTTTACAAATGTCAACAGTTCCCACCAAATTCCATAGTGAACACACATCGGTGTTAATTCTAACTCATGGTGTGTGTGTTACAGGGAAAGAGATACACAAATCTATAAATTAAAAAAATATTTAAACTGAAATAAAGATTGTTGATAATCAAAAACTAGTAAACTGAGGAATTCATGGAAGCTTGAACGATGAAATTAATTTATAGTAAACATATAGAAGATAAAATCTCAGTGAGGTCACTTTTGACCAGGTTGTGCATCAAAGGGTTAATTTCCTGTATGTCAAAGTTAAAGCCGACATGACAAATTCACTGTTCCATAGCACCGTATTTTACCAAGGACAGCCAAAAACAACTTTGCTCACAACAAAACAATATTAACTTTGCATTTCCACAAGGGCGTCCGCCTATTAGTGTTTTCCTTGGGTTGCCAGATTGTCCCTGAATCATGTTCGTCAAAGCAAAAGCTAAGAATGTTGTTGGACAGGTGTTTATAGCCCTTCATAATCACGTCCCCCCACCAACTTCCAGGCTCACAGCTTCAGCTGCCGTCACTTCTGTAGTGCTTAATACTTATTTTAAGACTTATACTGCCCCCAAGTGTCACTACTGCAGTACTACAGGTGGATTTTTGATGCTGTATTTTCTTCATTAACCACAAAGTCAGCTTAATTGCCATTAGAAGAAACAGGGGATGCTGGGAAGTGATGCCATCAAAACCATTAAGAAAACATTCACCCCTCTTTTACAACTACTTACTCCTTACAATTATCATTCGATTTCTCTTCGATCTGATATGTGATATTACCTTAGAAGTCTAGATATTTGAGTTGACCTTGATGTATATGGAGTCCCTCCACCTCCATTCAGTTTAAATACACCCCCCCCCCCACACACACACACTGTTTCACACAATTCCTCAATTTAACCACTAAATAAACTGCTAGGTACATGTGAACGTTAAAGTTAGGGTAAGTAAGTTTCAGCAGCTTGTCATATACTATAAAGTCCCAAGACAGACCTACAGCAGAGCAGACAGACAGATGTCTCACGTCGTGCTTCTATTGGTCAGCAGAGGGAGCCACTGCTGCTACCCACTAACCACTCCTATCAATCGCTGGTCAAGTTTTAAAGAACACTGCTGTGCAAAACTCCACTAAAAGCTAGCCAGCGTCCACAACATCAACACAAACGTGGTTTCAGGACACGAGGTAAGCCAGGGGTTAAAAGCTGGTGGGGTCACAGGACTTGTACAGACATACAGTCTATGAATGTAACAAACACTGCATCATTTAAAACTGTGTCACTTCTTCAGCTCCATGTATGAATTATGGCGTATGTTGATAGCAGCGTCTCCGTCTCTTCAGAACTGGAGCCCAGGGGTCTGTTTAGGGTCCCACTATTGGGGTACAGCCATGGGTTTCTTTTTCCTTCAACATATTTTATATAAATATGAATTTTGGACTCATACAACCACTGAGTCTTGTGTTGTAAACAGCTCTGCCCCATCCGTACCCCATCTCTGCCCCATCCCTGCTCCCTCCCTGCTCTATCCTTGGCCATTGCTGCCCAATCTCTGCTCTATCTCTGCCCCATCCCTGTCCCATCCCTGCCCCATGTCTGCCCCATCTTTGCCCCATCCCTGCTCCCTCCCTGCACCATCCCTGGCCATCCCTGCCCAATCCTGCCTCATCCATGCCCTTTTTCTCCCTCATCTCTGCCCCATCCCTGCTACATTCCTACCCCAATCCCTGTCCCATCCCTGCTATTCCTGTCCCATCCCTGCTATTGCTGCCCCATCCCTGCTCCATCACTGCCCAATCCTGCCTCATCCTTGCCCCATCTCTGCCCTATCTCTGCCCCATCTCTGCCCTATCTCTGCCCCATCTCTGCCCTATCTCTGCTCCAGCCCTGCCCCATCCCTAACTCCTCTCTGCCCCATCCCTACCCCATCCCTTACTCCTCTCTGCCCCATCCCTACCCCATCCCTTACTCCTCTCTGCCCCATCCCTGCCCCAATCCTTACTCCTCTCTGCCCCATCCCTGCCCCATCACTGCCCAATCCTGCCTCATCCCTGCCCTATCTCTGCTCCATCCCTGCCCCATCCCTAACTCCTCTCTGCCCCATCCCTACCCCATCCCTTACTCCTCTCTGCCCCATCCCTACCCCATCCCTTACTCCTCTCTGCCCCATCCCTGCCCCATCCCTTACTCCTCTCTGCCCCATCCCTGCCCCAACCCTTACTCCTCTCTGCCCCATCCCTGCCCCATTTCTGCCCTATCCCTGCCCCATCCCTGCTCCATCCTGCCTCATCCCTGCCCCATCTTTTCCCCATTCCTGCTTCATCCCTGCCCCGTCCCTTACTCCTCTCTGCCCCATCCCTGCCCCATCCCCTACTCCTCTCTGCCCCATCCCTGCCCCATCCCCTACTCCTCTCTTACAGCTTTATTTCTAAACAGCAATGAGCAGCAACTCTCTCGAGCGGGGACAGTAGGAAATATAAATCTTTATTATTCTATTTATTCTCTTATGTTCTTTATTGAGTGTTTACTATTGATCATCACATCATAAGCTTCACTCACTGTGGCGGCTACTTTATGATTTTCTGTCACTGTTTACAAAGTTACTCATCCAGTTTTATCAGTCGGCCTTCACCGTACTTTATTACAGCTCAGCGCTTACCTGCTCAAAATACATCAAACTGAACTGCCCCTTCTTTTATATCTCAGATAAAAACGTGGGATGTTTTAATGATATATTGACTGACGAAGCTGAAACACTCCTGGATTTTCTATCAAAGATCTGGTCACTTTAGTTTAGACTGACTGTAATTTAAAAAAACATCTGAAGTTAACAGTTTGACTGTCTTGCTGAAGTGGCAGGGGTCTACTGAGGCAGTGGCTCTTAAAACTTCTTCAGCTCTATATATGAAATATGGTTGATAGCAGCATCTCCGTTTCTTCAGAACTGGAGCCCAGGGGTCTATTTAGGGTCCGACTGTTGTGGTACAGCTATGGGTTTATTTACATATTTAATATAAATCTGAATGGGCTCATACAGCCACTGAATCTTGTGTTGTATACAGCTCTGCCCCCTCTCAGCCCCATCCCTGTTGATTTAGGCTACGAAAACTAAAAACTAGTCTAATTATTCGTTAAACGCTGGTAATATTTTCTATTAATATTTAGGCTATTAATTATTACTACATCTGAATTCGTGCTACTGTATGCCATTCTCACAAGGTAGCACCGGCTTCACTGTCAACCAAGCAGTTTCGCTGATCCATACATCATCCGTCCCGTCAATGCAGTACTGCGCTAGTGAAGCACATGATTTGTAGATCCTCCGCACTGGCGCTGAGGACGAAGGCGGCCGAAAGAAAACCGAAACTCGCTCTGTGGTGTGTAAACTTTGAGCTATGAGAGAACTTGTGGGCATGAAACTCCTCTCTGACTGCACTTGACGGCCAACAGCACGCAAGCAGGCCGTCAACATATTTTCCGAAAGGGTTTGAGGACAATATCGGCCACTGTTATGTCGCGAGTGGCTCCTGGGTTGGAGTATAAAACATTGGCAGAGGTACGTTTTCGTGTAATGTTTACGTTAGCTGACTGAGCTACGCGGCTAAACCGGCTCGTTCGGGACACACGGTTGTAGCAGCTTAGCTCGAAACCTAAAAGGCACTCGGAAAACAGACAGACAAGCAGTGGTTGTGCCTGGCTTGGTTAGCTGTATAGAGAATAAACGCCATGCCGGTGAAATAATTAGCTATTTATAACTGTTGGCTAGCCAGCCCGAGAGAAGGAGGCTTGCTGCTGTGTGTTCAGCTAGCCGCCTGACAGGAATACTGATAGCTCAGCTAACTAGTTGGCGATGTCACCGTTGGAGACGGCGAAGCTCCTCGTCACGGTTTCATATCTGCATAAATTACACCCGTTATTGAGCGTTAAGCTAAAGAAAGATGTGGATAAAGTTAGCTCCTTATTCGAATTCCTCGTTCCACCTTAAATGGTTCCACCTTAAATGGTGCAGCAGTTAGTTTCTGGCGTTATTGAGAGTAAACCTGAAGTTAGCTGCTTATTTGAATTCCTCCTTCCACCTTAAATGGTTCCACCTTAAATGGTGCAGCAGTTAGTTTCTGTCGTTATTGAGAGTAAACCCGAAGTAAACTTTTTATTCGAATTCCTTGTTCCACCTTAAATGGTGCCGCCTTAAATGGTGCAGTAGTTAGTTTCTGGCGTTATTGAGAGTAAACCTGAAGTTACCTCCTTGTTCAATTCTTCGTTCCATCTTAAATGGTGCCGCCTTAAATGGTGCAGTAGTTAGTTTCTGTCGTTATTGAGAGTAAACCCGAAGTTAGCTTTTTATTAGAATTCCCTGTTCCACCTTAAATGGTTCCACCTTAAATGGTTTCACCTTGAATAGTTTCACCTTAAATGGTTTCACCTTAAATGGTGCAGTAGTTAGTTTCTGGCATTATTGAGAGTAAACCTGAAGTTAGCTCTTTATTCAAATTCTTCGTTCCACCTTAAATGGTTCCACCTTAAATGATGCCACCTTAAATGGTGCAGTAGTTAGTTTCTGGCATTATTGAGAATAAACCTGAAGTTAGCTCCTTATTCAAATTCCTCGTTCCACCTTAAATGGTTCCACCTTAAATGGTGCAGTAGTTAGTTTCTGGCGTTATTGAGAGTAAACCTGAGGTAAGCTTTTTATTCGAATTCCTTGTTCCACCTTAAATGGTGCCACCTTAAATGCTGCAGCAGTTAGTTTCTGACATTATTGAGAGTAAACCTGAAGTTAGCTCCTTATTCAAATTCTTTGTTCCACCTTAAATGGTTCCACCTGAAATGATGCAGTAGTTAGTTCCTGGCGTTACTGAGAGTAAACCTGAAGTTAGCTTCTTAATCGAATTCCTCGTTCCACCTTAAATGGTCCAGCAGTTATAGGTGGCAGAATGTATCTGCTGCACCATTTAAGGTGGAACGGGGAATTCGATTAAGAAGCTAACCTAAGAAAGCAAGCTGGTGAGTTTTTTCCAGTAAACTGATAGCGAGTCTGAGTTTCACAGTATTCCTAAACTTCCTGTGTGGTCTTAAAGGGGCACTCCAACCAAAAATGAAAAATTCTCAATTAATGTATGACACACGTGCGTAATGCATGCTGGGTATTGTAGTGAGTGGACACTGCTGGAGGCAGACACTGGACCTGCTTGACCCCCGTGTGTAGGTCATTAGACAGATTGAATAAGATGTTGTGGCGAAGCTGGAAACATGGCGCTTTGAGCGAAAGCTATTTATTGAACGCAACAGGAGAGAATCCGCCATCCAGCAGTCTCAGAGTGACTGAGCACACCAGGCAGGTCAGTACGTTCAGACTGCAGGCCAATCGGATTTGTTTCTCAGATCAGATCCTTTGAGGCAACTGTTATTCGTAAGTGACCAGACATCACCAACTTACCTGCATGGGTAATATACATTAGGTTTGAGGCACTTGGGCACATTATTATATTTTTAAAAAGCTATTTTCTTTAGTATCAATACAGTAAGTAGTGCTTTTACTATAAACAACCCAGTATTATTATCAGTTCTCATCTAATACCTGCTTTGACTGCTCAGTACTTCATTAAGATAAATCAAGATTTGCTGCTGAAGGAACTGAACACATTCATACAATGTCTGGGGCGTCCAGGAGAAATCTGGAACCTAACTTTGTTCTTCAAACTGGATCAAGATCTGATCTACTTCTCTCACAATAACATATTCATGATACTTTGTATTGTACGAATGATTATTTACATCTGTTCTAATCAGATCTGCTGTTCACTAATACACTAATTGTCTTTTTAACCATCAGCTTAGGTGCCAGTAGTGTTTGCAGACTATCAGAAATCCTTCAAGATGCATCATGGATATACCAATATTTGGAATTGGGCTGGCAGTGTGATTGAGATTTAACTGCCATATATTTTCTGTACCTGGTGGCCACTTACTCCACAGCTCCACACATGTATACACCTTGTTTAAGTTACAACAACAACCTTTTAAGATTCAGAGTCTCTCTTACTGCGAATCTGAGCTTTTCCTGGAGGCTCTATGGCAGAACGAGCCAGAAACGGGATTGTATTAACGCCCAGAGCCTGGCTGTAGCACTGGACTCGCAGTCAGGGAGACGGTTCTTTGTAAATAAGCTAATATCTGGATGTTATTAATACAGGAGTGTTATGTGTAATATTGGTGCTATGCTGTGGGTTTGATAGTCTGTGTATGTGCCATAAACATGGGGTGTGTGGTTAGAAGCGACCTGCCTGCATCCTGGCCTTCTCTCTGCTGTTATCAGTATAACAGCGTCTTCTTCTCTACTGACTCTACAGTATTTTATACCTGTGGACACAGTATACACGGTTGCGTTAAGTTCAAAACATTTTTTTTTCAGTGTAAGTACGTCTTCTGAATCTACTAAGACCCCCTGATTGGCACTATCTGCAGAGAAACCTGAAAACAGTTTCATGTTCTTTCCTTCAGCTCAGTCTGTCTGAGCCGTTGCAGATGGCATTAGAGGCTGATCAGCATGGTTCCACGCAGGAAGCCACTGGTTTTGTGGCTTTGTAAATTGTTTGCTGTCTCATGACGTTTGTTTTTGCCAACAGTGCAACTATTGCTACCCAGCCGAAGTTCTGGCTGATGTCAGGGAGGTCACAGCAGCGTTTCCAGATCTGCAGCTGCATGTGGACTATTACCGTAAGTTTGTATTTTATTGCTGTGGTGGTTATTCCCATCATCCCGTTTTAATTAGTACCATTTAATAATGCGTTTAAGGTCCTGCTTATTTATTTTTTGTTAGCAACTGACAGTTAGAATTCAATCAATCAATCCATCAACCTTTATGCAGAATACATTGAGGTTGTCCCTCATTTAAAATGCATGCAAAATGATACATAAAATATTGATTGAAAAACAAAGGATTTATATGATACAAATAAGAACATTATAATAGTTAAATCTCAGAATAAAATGTAATTTAAGCAAAAACAATAGAAAAATAAGAAATAACTAAAAGTAATACGAATTAATAAAAGGATAGCAAAAGTTCAGAGACAATAGATAAAAAATAATTCAAAATAATAATAAATAAAAGGAGAGTAAAAGTTTAGAAACAATATATAAAGAAAATTAAAGATAAAAATAAATGAAAGGATAGTAAAAGTTCAGAAACAATAAATAAGTAACTGAAAATGATGAGAATAAATGAAAGAATAGTAAAAGTTCAGGAAAAATAGATAAGAAGTAACTAAAACTAATAAGAATAAATAAAAGAATAGTAAAAGTTCAGAAACAATAGCTAAAAAATAACTCAAAATAATAAGAATAAATAAAAGGATAATAAAAGTTTAGAAACAATAGATGAATAACTGAAAATAATGAGAATAAACAAAAGAATAGTAAAAGTTCTGAAATAATAGATAAGAAGTAACTAAAACTAATAAGAAAAAATAAGAGTAGTAAAAGTTCAGAAACAATAGCTTAAAAGTAACCAAAACTAATAAGAATAAATAAAAGAATATTAAAAGTTCAGAAACAATAGCTATAAAATAACTCAAAATAATAAAAATAAATAAAAGGATAGTAAAAGTTTAGAAACAATAGATGAGTAACTGAAAATAATGAGCATAAACAAAAGAATAGTAAAAGTTCTGAAATAATAGATAAGAAGTAACTAAAACTCATAAGAAAAAATAAGAGTAGTAAAAGTTCAGAAACAATAGCTTAAAAGTAACTAAAACTAATAAGAATAAATAAAAGAATATTAAAAGTTCAGAAACAATAGCTTAAAAGTAACTAAAACTAATAAGAATAAATAAAAGAATATTTAAAGTTCAGAAACAATAGCTATAAAATAACTCAAAATAATAAGAATAAATAAAATGATAGTAAAAGTTTAGAAACTATAGATAAGTAACTGAAAATAATGAGAATAAATGAAAGAATAGTAAAAGTTCTAAAATTATAGATAAGAAGTAACTAAAACTAATGGAAATTAATAAAAGAATAGCAAAAGTTTAGAGACAATACATAATGAGTAAGTAAAAAAATAAGAATAAATAAAACAATAGTAAAAGTTAGGGTTATAAGATAAGTTGCAGACTTTCCCAGTTCAGTAAAAACTTATGGTACCTAAAGACTGATCCAATCACCAAAATGAGTCAGATTTTTTTCAGTGAGCATTGTTATGATATACGATGGCATACATCCAGTAATTAATTTTATTCATTTAATCCGTTGTTTAAGCAATTATGTCTTCATGCTTCATCACAGTGGCGTCATTCCAAGTTCTACAAGCACAACAAGTGGTTTTCATCTTGTGGTGCAGCAAAGCAGCAGCCATGCATTCAGTGTAGTGCATTGCACTCTGTCCAAATGACCTTGTGTCTCATATGAACTTAACTAAGCACACTGAACCGCTAAAATGTGAAATATTCAAATTATTCTGATTAATTTTGATATTTGAGTTTGAGGCACTTGGGATTATTATTATATAAAAAAGCTATTTTTTCAGACAGGAAGCTTTAAATTGCTCAGCAAAACACTTTATTTTAAAAAATATTAAACAGTATTAATAGAGTAAGTAGTGCTTTTACATACGTCAGTGTGTGTATTTAACCCTTTCCAAGCTTCTCCGAAACCACCCAGTATTATTTACAGTTCTCATCTAATACCTGCTTTGACTGCTCAGTACTTCATTAAGCTAAATCAAGATTGCTGCTGAAGGAACTGAATACATTCATACAATGTCTGGGGCGTCCAGGAGAAATCTGGAACTACACTTTGTTCTTCAAACTGGATCAAGATCTGATCTACTTCTCTCACAATAACATATTCATGTTACTTTGTATTGTATGTATGATTATCTACATCTGTTCTAATCAGATCTGGATGTTTTATTTATCTCAGTCTCTAAAATAACATCAGTCGTATTGTGTGACACCAGTACTGGTATATCACCCAACAGGCCTGATGTTCTGGTTTCTTGTTGCCTCCGCAGATTATCCGAACAATGATAGGAAGAAGCTGGTTCAGTTGCGAGGCACCGTCCCCATTGTGTACGAGGGTAATTACAGAGGACCCTACATGAAACAGTGTGTTTCTCCAAATGTGATGTGTCCACAGCTCAGCAGATGTCATGTTATTGGTTCCCAAGGTAACACGTACAACATCCCAGTGTGCGTGTGGATCCACGAGACCCACCCCCAGAACCCACCGCGGTGCTGCGTCTGCCCCGCCCCCTCCATGGTGATTAACAGCAGGAGCAGCTGTGTGAATGACCAAGGCCACATTCTTCTTCACTGCCTCAGCAACTGGAAGACTGTGAGTCAGTGGAATAATGAAATAATGACTAATTCCCAAAGAACGTCTAGACTAGATGCACAACAGTAGCAGCTTGGAAAAAAACAGAGAATTCCAACCCTTTATTTAATTTCTAATTATTATAATTATTATTATTATTATTATTAATGATCCAGTGAATCTACATATGTATCTGTTAGTCAGAGTGCCTTGGTTTGCATTTTATCAAATAAAGGATGCACAAAAGATGGACTTCAGTGGAACTTCTAAGAACACCCAGCACCAGCATAGGAACCAATGAAGCACTGTTGTTTTCTTTTTGTTGAATCTAGTGCCCATGTTGTCGGCCACCATACAATTATGCTTGTTTATTTGGGCTTTAATTAATTAGTTCAGTGCAGCTTGTAAAACAATGCATATAAATCACTGCAGTTGTAGATTGGCTATTATTATTATTATTATTATTATTATTATTATTTATTTTAGTTTTTTTATTATTACACATATTGAATATTAAAAAACACATATTGTGCATTAAGAAAAAGTCTCTTGATATAGTAATTTCATTCTGTTCACTATAGGAACCAATGAAGCACTATTGTTTTCTTTTTAATTCGCTCCTGGTTCCCGGTCCAAAGTACAATGATGAAGCTCCCGGTGTAAAAGCTGTCACCAATCATAAAGCAGTATTGGTGCTTCTCCAACATAATAAGGAATTAAGTAGAATTTTTGTGAATTTCTCAGATTTTTTCCTTATGGATTTACGTAAGCCAACATATAGTACGCTAAAAAAATGCTATGACTTGTTCAGGGTACGATTCAAAGTCGCCCCACCTTTCTTTCAAAGTCCCCTTTTGTGGAAAACACCATTCCCCAGTCCATCCTGGGGTATTTCCAGAGTTTTTATAATACCATTTATGATATGACAAGTCATCATTTGTTACCATTAATTCCGAACCAAGGTCTCTCTTTTTTTAAAAACAACTCTAAGCGTCCTGCTTATCTCGTGTTCGGTTTCCATCAAACTTCGGTTTCCACAAACCTTCATCTTGTAGCAAGCTCTCCCAGAGGTTCAAATTAAGGATTTGGTCTACAGAGATTCCGGTCTGCTGTTTAATACAATTCAGATTATATATTAAATGCCAATATTTACATTAAAATCCAACAACTGCTTATAAGTTTATATGCTTCACATGTGTACATCTGTTCCCTCTGTTTGCTTGACAGGGTTGGTCCAACCTATCCATTGTCTTGGAGGAGATGGTTTCAGCCTTTCAGCGGGAAACGCCCCTCTTCGCCTCTTACCCAGTCAGAGCTGCCAAAGTTCCTCCCAGCACAGAACAGCTCAAATCTGCTTCGGCTCACGGCGGGTAGGAATGGGCAACAGAGTGAAACGATCATATCAAGAGACTTTTTCTTAATGTGTTTTTTTAATGTTTAATATGTTTAATAATAATAATAATATTAAAAAATAATAATAATCAATCTACAACTGCAGTGGTTTATATGCATTGTTTTACAAGCTGCACTGAACTAATTAATTAAATCCCAATTAGACAGGCATAGTTGTATGGTGGTATCACGCAGGGCTCCTCTTCCTGGATGAACCGCTAGCTGGAAATAGAGAAATTAGGCTCATTTGTTTACCGCCATCGATCGGCTCTCGGGATCGGCTAAATTGGAGACATATCAGCCGATCACCGATCATATATTTTGATACAAAAATCGTCCTAGACCGATTCATGGCCGATCGATCCTTCCATCTCTTATGGTTACAGTAGAGGGTGGCAGGAAGAACTGGAGCTCCACTTCACTGTTGCTTTTGTTAGTTTGCTGCTTCTTAACTTTTCCATAGGTCACCTGTGAGCAGTGAGATTTA
The DNA here is from genome assembly GCA_021613375.1 of Megaleporinus macrocephalus. Taxonomy (NCBI): domain Eukaryota; kingdom Metazoa; phylum Chordata; class Actinopteri; order Characiformes; family Anostomidae; genus Megaleporinus; species Megaleporinus macrocephalus. The sequence goes on from CM038723.1 coordinate 5,496,189, forward strand.
AAATACATTTAAAAACTGAATTTAAAATAAAAAACTTATTACAGTGAGTGCTAATATACTATAATACAATACGATTATCTCTTTGTTTTTCCTCAGTTGGCCTCACACCAGCAGTAACCCTGTGCAGAGGAAGACCTCTCACCCTGAGATGCCTTCATCAACTATGAGCCAGTCTACCAGCAACAGTGAGCTCACAGTGTTTTTACATAGATTTGTTTCCTTGTTCTGTTTAAATCGTCACTGCTACAGTAGTCTGCAGATCCCTGGGTATTCAGAGAGGTTCTGTTTTCTCTTGCTCACCCACTGTGACATTCCTCAGCCCTGCCCAAGAGTGTGAAGGGTGCAGGGGAAGGAAGTGGAGTGAGGAGATCCTACACACAGGAGTTGCTGGACTTTGGCATTACGTTTGGCGAGCCGGAAGTCCAGGACAACCCACCAACAAACCCATTCGTCGCCAGTGCTACCGGTAAAGCTCGGTGTTCATTGTGTTTAATGAATAAAAAACAAAAGCTAGACATTTTAAAGGGCCCATATCATGGAAACTAAATATCCACATATTTAATAATAAAATTTATATGATATTGTATGTAAACAATGATAAAGGACTGTTAAACACGTAGTCCATACAGTCTGTGCTTTGGAGATACACTGCCAAAAAAAATAAAACAAACAAAAAACAATTTCATGATGTCACAAGAAACAACACATTTACGTATATCCATGCATGTAGGCTACAGCGGTTTAGCCACGCCCACTTACTTTGAAATGATATTGCTTTTTATATGTAGCCCACCAAACAGCAGAACTCAAATAAAAGCAGGAATAAAAACAGTAGGATATGGACCCTTTAAAAAATCTTGTACACATTAAACAAATACAACAATTTTCTTAATTGGTATTATTTACATACAAGTGTAAATATTATTATAGTTATAATATAGTCATTATAGTTAGACGAGTAAACAAAATTAGCTTAAACAGAATTTACTTATTTTTAGTAATTTGATTGAAACGGAGAGTGAACTCTTATTCTAATTTTTCTTTTGAAAAAAAAAGTTTTTAATGTATACAAATGTTCAAAAATAATTATAGAGAGTTTTTGTGGTAACTCTATGCTTTGCCACATTTTCCTTTTTCTAGCTCCGAACACAAATGTCTCCAATCCCGATGACCTTGACAACCTATTTAAAAGCCTTCAGCTGGAAAGGGTCGTCAACATTTATCAGCTTGAACACAAAGACAAAGGTAAGAACTCCAACAGTTTTAGAATTATATTTATAATTACAAGTAAATATTTTATATATTTACTTGAATATATTGAAGGGAAATAAATAAGGGAAAACATTAAACATTGTGTTTCCTTTACTGTTATTGGGAAACAGGTAATTTAATACTCACTGATTTCTGTTTTTATAAACTTTTTACATATCAGCCAAAATAATTATTTATTATATTGTTACTGTCCAAAGAAAAAGAAGTATCTTCAATATAGTAAGTTTACAGGAGAGGATCAAAACCATTTTGGAGCATTTTTATTGGTCGTTAAACATTCATAGGATATAAAGGAAGAGGTCATGTTCGAATGATATAGAAAATATTGTAATGATGCAGAGATTGGCCGGTTTGTAGGATCTATTTTACAGGGTCATTAAGCAGTAGCGAAAGTATACACAAACCACAATCCACAGAGTCAGCGTCAAGGACAGATACAAAAGGCCACAAGCCACGGTATCAAACACAGTGCACGGCATAAAGTCCAAAACAGGACTTAAAACCTCTTTACATTCACTTTCATTGAAAGAAAAGAAGGTTTTTGTCTTCTACTGTAAACTTACTGTATTGAAGATACTTCTTTTACTTTGGACAGTAACAAAAAAAAATCGAATTAAAAAAACGCAATCATGTATGTGTTGTGTGCGTTTTTGAGGCCGATTCTGATCGCTGATCACCTTTAGCACAATCGGGCGATAGCCGATACCAATAGAGGGCGGGGCTATATGCCATGGCAGGGCTTCATGTAGTTGTTAGCACAATCAAGTCATGAAACACGGTCTAAACTGGTTTATTACCATTTTTAATGAGCTCATGTGAAACAGCATAATATTTTAAACTAAATTATCAGTAAATAACCAAAAAAAATCAAACAAATATCTACAATACTGAAATCATTAAATTTAGACCCTTAATTTTAAACTAAAAAAGCTAATTAAATAAATACAGTCAAAACTGCAGTCATTAAATTCAGACTCTGTTATTTTAAACTAAAACTGTAATCATTAAATGTAGAATATTGAATTGCTGCTGCTGTTCTGTTCGTACCGGTCAGATCTGGTCAGTAGGTGTTCTGGGTTGTTTGTTTTGTGTTAGCTGTGTGTGCTAGCTCTGCTGTTTGCTGATACTCACTGTATTCAGCTGCGTGTAGTGTCGTATCAGATTAGTAGAGTTACATGTCTTTGTCTTGGTTTCTCAACGAGAAACACTAATTTTACACATTTTAAAAACGTCCTGGATGAGTCTGCGTCACATACGGTAAACACTGCCAGACGGACATGTTTTCTATCAGCGCTTCCTTTTTTGCGAGGACGCTGCTTCAGTCAGTCTGTGGAAAATTAAAGGGTATTTATTTCCACCTAGTGGTTCAGATAGGAGTTGCAGGGAGCTGGCCGGAGGGCTAGCTGGAAATACAGAAATTAGGCTCATTTGTTTAACGCCATTTAACTTCCATCTCTAATATATATATATATATATATATATATATATATATATATATATATATATATATATATATATATATATATATATACTTTTTTTTTTTTTTTTTTTTCTTCAGAGGATACAATGACATCATTAACTGGATAGTTGTGAACCAATTAGAGCTTCTTTTTCTTTTTCCCTTTAAAGATATTCCACGTGCTTGGAGACGCGATGACGATCGCTTTGCCCAGCTAGGGTTGCTGGACAATCGGCACAGGGTGCTGGTCAGCCGCCTCCCCGCGGGCGTCTCACCGAACAGGATGAAGAACAAACTCACTATTTACTTCCAGAGGAAACAGAACGGTGGAGGAGAGGTTCTGTCAGTGACGTACCCTTTTCCCCAGCCGGATCAGGCAGTGGTCACCTTCAGACACTACAGAGGTACCTGGGGGTGTAAATCTCTGGGCTCTCTGATAACATTATGACTGTTTAGGGGTGTAAATGACATTAACATAAATTTCTGCATTCATATTTGTATAAAAAATGCAACTCAGGGCTGGACACTATGACAATATGCATCGCTATCATGAAACATCATGTTGCACTACAAAACAATATGCTTTTCTGAATATTTGGTGGAAATCGTTAGTACTAGAACATTGACCAACCACATATTTATGATAAAGAGAGCAAAAGTTGGCCTATTTTTTTTTCCAATCATCTTTTTATTGAGTTTTTATTTTTTTCTTAAGAAGAAAGTCCAGGGCTTTTCCATAGGTAACCATTTAGAGATCTGGTTTAAGTTGACACGTGACCTAAAAACATGTAAAACTGTACCCACCTCAGTGGAACGTTTAAAACACATATTTGAAATATTGGAAAACATTCTGTGCGGGTGAACCAAAGTGAAATACATGCTGTGAAGAAAAGGTGGCCTGTTTAACTGGATTAGTGCAAAACTCTATGTAAAAATGCTAAATAAGAACCATTGTGTTCTCAGTTTTTGATTTCATTTTGTTTATTAATTTATTTTGTCAGTTCCATCTTATCAGATATATATTGGGACATGGTGTATCACAATATTATATTTTTTGCCGTATCAGCCACCTCTAATATAGCTCATTAAGAGCCTTAATTTGATATGTATGAATATGTTTTGCCCAAAATGTCAGTAGAGATCTTTTGTTTCTACAATTCAAAATATTAAATTCTTAAAATACACTAAATACAGTAAAAACTGACTGAAAGAACTGTTTATTAAAATATAGACAATAAAAATATATATATACCAAGCTTTTGCCATTGCGGTTGGACTGCCACCAAACTCAATTTTGCCCCTATTAAATCCCTATCTGGTTTATAAGTGCATTTGCCAACATTTGCCAAGTTTTATTAAAAAAAATCTTAATATCAGCAGCTTTTTGAAAATGTCTCAAGATCGCAACAAGACTCAAAAATAAAAAAACTATATATTTTATAGTACACTATATTTCTATAGTGATTTCTGAAATACTGCCAGAAAATAAAAGCTCTATGTTATAGAAAATCTACCTCCTGCTCTGATGGGGTTGGGTTTATTTTTTCTGGATATCGATTTATTTATTATTGATTTTTTTTTTTCTAATCACTGATCATCAAGTCCTGTATATTTGGAATCAGAGATATTTAATGTTTGCAGATAATTAAACACCCACCTAAATAAACCATTCTGATTCCCATGCATTACAGTGTGCTGAGCAGAATGTCTAATTATGCATAGACAAGCTCTATGTTTTCTTCAGACGCGTGTGCTGTTGATCCGATGATCTAATTAGTGTGAACGTTTGGCGCAGATGCAGAGCACGTCCTAAGAGAGCCGAAGCGGGTCGTTGCAGTGGATGGACGTCCGGCTCTCCTCCATCTGAAAAGGTTTCAGGGGTCTCAGGTAAGCAGACTGTGAACTTCAGCTGCCTCACGAGTTCACCCAGACGTTTCCCGCTAACTCAGAACTCTCCACCGCCAGGTACCAGTCCCGGAGAGCATCGGAGCTGAAAAGGCCGAGATGTTCAGGAGCATCCTGAGTCTGGAGGGCAGCAGTTTCAGCCCTGCTGATGTGCTGGAAGCGGTGCAGGCGTGCCGAGACCTCCCGTCCGCTCTCAAATACCTCTCGCACGACTGCCCCATCTGCCAGGAACAGATGTCCTTCAGTAAGGTTAGATCAGACTGACCTCTTTCTTCTAAAGGGTCTTCTCAGGTCTAGTCCTGGGAGGGTTTAGAGTTTCACCTGCTTTTGGTTACCTGGTGCTGAGTTGCACCAGGTAAACAAACACCTTAAAGGCTGAGCACCACTTATGGACACCGCTGGTGATTTCACATTGTTTTAGATACTGAAAATATACAAACATGACTTAAAATGAAATTCTGCCTAATTTGCTTTAAAGTAGACCATTTTAATTAAATTGAGAGAAAAACCCGAGCTCGCTACAGAAACTCCTGAACACTATCGTGTGACGTCACTGGTGAACAACAGCACTATGACTGACAGGGACTGAGAATGTTCCAGAACTGCTTCTTCAGATTCTGATGATATTTCTGAATTTGAATCTGAAAGAGCTGTAATGTAGAAATAGACCACCATATCACTTAGTCCTGATACTTTTAGACCACCATATCACTTAGTCCTGAGACTTTTAGACCACCATATCACTTAGTCCTGAGACTTTTAGACCACCATATCACTTAGTCCTGAGACTTTTAGACCACCATCTCACTTAGTCCTGATACTTTTAGACCACCATACCACTTAGTCCTGAGACTTTTAGACCACCATATCACTTAGTCCTGAGACTTTTAGACCACCATATCACTTAGTCCTGATAGTTTTAGACCACCATATCACTTAGTCCTGAGACTTTTAGACCACCATATCACTTAGTCCTGATAGTTTTAGACCACCATATCACTTAGTCCTGATACTTTTAGACCACCATATCACTTAGTCCTGATACTTTTAGACCACCATATCACTTAGTCCTGATAGTTTTAGACCACCATATCACTTAGTCCTGAGACTTTTAGACCACCATATCACTTAGTCCTGATACTTTTAGACCACCATATCACTTAGTCCTGAGACTTTTAGACCACCATATCACTTAGTCCTGAGACTTTTAGACCACCATATCACTTAGTCCTGATACTTTTAGACCACCATATCACTTAGTCCTGATACTTTTAGACCACCATATCACTTAGTCCTGAGACTTTTAGACCACCATATCACTTAGTCCTGAGACTTTTAGACCACCATATCACTTAGTCCTGATACTTTTAGACCACCATATCACTTAGTCCTGATACTTTTAGACCACCATATCACTTAGTCCTGAGACTTTTAGACCACCATATCACTTAGTCCTGAGACTTCTAGACCACCATATCACTTAGTCCTGAGACTTTTAGTCAAACCACACCCACAACAGCAGCTCATCCTGAGTGTAAACAGTATCTAGCTACATAACCAACAGTAGTCATGACAGCAGCCTAGCAACCAGCTACACTCAGATATAGAGGTACAGTTATTGTAGTAAATATGATCAAAGTGGAAATCGCTCTCATACGACTCTATAAATCTTCATAACTCAACTACGTTAGCTTAGCATAACTTGAGCCACCGAACTTGGCAACTAAAGCTAATTTTAGCTTACATCAGCTAAAGCAGGTGAAGTAACCTGGTTTACCTCCACGTAGGGCTGCACCTAACGATTAATTTCACAATCGATTAATCTAATAACTAATTTTGTGTTTTTTTTATATATATATATATATATATATATATATATATATATATATATATATATATATATATATATATATATATATATAAATATATAATGTGTATATGTGTGTGTGTTTGTGTGTGTGTGTGTGTGTGTGTGTGTGTATTAAATGGTTAGGAGTCTACGTTCTGATTCGACTTATACAGGCACAAATGACACACAGCCTTCACGCCTCACACACAAAAAAATTGGACCATTTGTGGACTATATATTTTGGCAGAGATATTTTTCGTTTGAGACCCAGCGTGTGAACCTACGTGTGTTTTAAAGGCCCTACAATAATATCACGATATTTCATGGTATTTTTGCGATATCGATACTCTTGGCGATGACAAAACATTCAATTAAAAAAAAAATATTTAAGAATACACTACTGCAACAAAATGAAAATTAAATTGTTTTATTACATACGATATGATATGGCACACTCCTAACTGAGATATTAAATAATACAAGAATTTTCATCAGATTGTAACAGAAGTAAATGATCCAGAATGTCATGATAATAAATAATACACTCCAAATATCTCCATATATCCAAGACTGAAGTAAAGTGATTAATACTGGACAGATAAAATCTGTCTCTAGTAGATATAGAATGGGAAATGAGAAAAGTGTGAATTTATCTTTTTCACAGTAAAAGTAGTACCTGATGTGATAATTAGTGATGGGTGATATGGTATGATATTTCAGGGTATAATATCGTTCACCATATTCAAAAATGTTGGCCATATTATTGTATACGATACGATATGGCACACCCCTAATTGACATGAGTGAATTTGGGGAGATTGAAGACGAGCCTTGAAATGACAGGAGACTGCACCTGGGTGGTCTCCTGAGAGATATTGTAGAGAAGATATCTGCATCGGGTCATGTGTCGGTCATCGCTGATATCTGATTACATTGCCCAGACCTACATAGCAGACATGTCTGGTTTCCACATTTTGCTTCTTAAGTTAATACAACTAGCAGACATTTATAAGTCAATAGTCAATGAGTCATCAATCTTTTCCATTAAAACAACCTCAGAACTTCTCTCAACCCACTCTGAACTCTGCATTAAGGTCGCACAGACTTGTTGATGTGGTTAGAGCACAGTATGACTTACTGTCAGCTATTAAAATAAACAGAATTTCATTGTGTAGCCAAACGCCACAGGCAGCCACTTTAGTGGCGAAATCCAACTGTTTAATAGCTTTAGCGTCAGTCCTACTGTGTTCTACACCACATCCACCAGTCTGTACGACCTTACTGAATGACCTGGATTCTGTTTGAGCAGAATTAGTGAAGTTTTTAATGTGTATACACAGAAAGGATTTAGGTGACTATGGACTTCTAGTGTTTATTAGAAATGTTATATTTACAGCACTAAAGTAAAGAAGCTTCATTTGGACATTAAACGTGTCTTGGTTAGCGACATCTGGCCCAAGCGGAAAACAAAAATTTTTTTGGTGTTTCTTTGTAATACCAGTCTTTTTCACTGTAGAGACACTGTAGAGTTGTGGTCAAAAGTTTTGAGAATGGCACAAATTTAGTTTTTGCTGCCTTAGTTTGTTTAGAACCTGTTGTAGAGCTGGGCGATATGGCCTTTAAAAAAATCGTAGCTTTTCTCACAAAAAATCTAATTTTAGTCAAGTTCATTTGTATAGCGCTTTTTACAACGATGTTGTCTCAAAGCAGCTTTACAGAGTTTTGAAAACAGACAGTTATAACATATACCCCCCAGTGAGCAAACCAGAGGCAACAGTGGCAAGAACACCTCCCTCAGACTGGAGGAAGAAACCTCGGGAGGAACCAGACGGATGAAGACCCATCCTCCTCTGATCAAACAGTATTTACAGTTTAATAAACTAAACACCAAAGAAAAGAGTCTCTGTTTGAAATCTGGATAGAAAAGCTTTAAAAGCTGCACAGGTAGAGGCAGTCTCTGACTGAGGCAGTCTCTGACTGAGGCAGTCTATGACTGAGTCTTTATGTAAAGTGGGCGTGAGCTGAAACAGTCTTGTTCTATCTCAATGCTGGTGCATCTGGATGGTGTACAGTGATGTAACTGAGGGTGTAGCAGTTGACACAAATGAACAGGTGAGCTGGCTGGTGATGGTGGGGTGGAGGCCCTGATGGTCAGTCCTCCAACAGCGTTCAACAGACGGGAGGACAGAACGGGAGGTCATTACCTCAGGAAGAGTAAAGAGAGAGAGTTAGTTGGGCTCGGGAGTGAGACTGTAGAGAATATGAATATTCAGAATTTTAGAGTGTGGCTGGAGACTCCGGCAGATCTAACTATAACAGCCTAAACTAAAAGGAGAGAACCAGAAGAACATAGACATGAGACCACCCTGAGACACAAAAAATATTTGCAGCTTGGTAGCACATACTTCTGGTCTAAAACTTTTCCACCGTATTTTTCCACCAGTCTTTCCACCGTAGATATGGGTGCCATGTCTTTTGCAATAAGCATTGCTATAGCATCTTTGACTGCCTTCCAATGTGCGAGGGGGATGAGAACTACGGAAGCCCAAGGGGGGGGGGGGGGGGGCGTCGGACTTCTGCAAATAGCCTCGGCATGCTGGATGGCGACCCATTCCCGCCGAATTAGTGCTTGGAGTTGATCACAGGTTCTGGGGTTTTGTTTGTCCACCCTCTTTTTGAGGACTGACCACAGGTTCTCAATGGGATTGAGGTCTGCAGAGTTTCCAGGCCATGGACCCAAAATTTCAGTGTTTTGAACAACGAGCCACTTGGTTATCACTTTTGTGACCTGGTGCTCCATCATGCTGGAAAAAGCATTGTTCATCTCCAGATTGCTCCTGGATCGTTGGGAGAAGTTGCTCTTAGGGGATTCCTTATTCATGGCAGTGTTCTGAGGCAAAGTTTGGAGCGAACCCACTCCCGTGGATGAGAAGCAACCCCACACATGAATGATTTCAGGATGCTTCACTTTTGGCATGACACAGGACTCACGGTAGCGCTTACCTTTTCTTCTCCAGACAATCATTTTTCCAGATGTCCCAAACTGTCTGAAGGGGGCTTCATCAGAGAAGATAACTTTACCTGAGTCCTCTGCAGTCCAATCCTTATACTTCCTGTCGAACATTAGGCTGTCCTTGACGTTCTTCTTGAAGAGAAGAAAAGTGGCTTCTTTGCTGCTCTTCTGGTCACCAAGCCGTCCTCCTAAAGTCTTCATCTCACTGTGGGTTCAGATGCACTCACACCTGCCCTCTACCATTCCTGAACAAGCTCTGCACTGGTGGTGACCCAATCTCGTAGCTTTGATGGTCCTGATGCTTGCTTGACTTTCTTGGGCGCCCTGAAGCTTCTTCACTGCAGCTGAACCACTCTCTTTGAAGTTCTTGATGGTTGGATAAATGGTTGATTGGGGTGTATCTTACAAGCAGCAATGTCCTCGCCTATGAAACCCTTTTAAAGCAACCAATCTGCTCTTCTAATCAACAGTGATATCAGCTGTCTTGTCCTTATTATTCTTTCTCCAGAGCTAACAAGATCATATTTGAAATTATGATTTTTTTATAGCAGGAAATGGCTTTGGAATGAATTGCAATTCCTCTGCTCACTCTTCACAATCTAGGGTGAATACAAACTGACACCAGACAGCAAACCTTATGAACACCAAAATTGGTGCCATTCTGAAAACCTTTGGCCACGACTGTAGTTTCCAGATTTAAGAATCATACTTGTTCTATGGTGAGTAGAGTTGTGCACATGTTAAGCTAATGCTCATCTAACAGACTAAATAACAAAGACTGGTAGTGATTACAGTAACGAGCTACAGCCTATGCTGTAGCTGCCAGAGGCTGGACAAGGAGAAGCCAGTGGAGGATCCATTCGCCATCATCCATTCTTTTCTTTTTCCTCCTTACGCTTTGCTGGAAACAAGTCGTCAAGAGTAAGAATCCCTACCTCGCACATGGTGTTGCATCATCCCCGTGTCACCTCCTCGAGTGTGTTTTCATGACAAAACATAGACTGTAGAGCCGGCAGACTCCACCGCTCCTGGTAAAAGATCCTGTAGTGTGTGAACTACCGTCACTGATCAGTCATGTAGGGTGCGAACCACGACTTCCACAACTTCCAACTGCAAGAAGAGAAGCTGCGTAGGTTGAGCAGGTCGGCGATCTGACGGCTTTGAAAGTCGTGCGGTTTGTATGGCTCATGTGAACTGAACACTGAGCACACTGTGAAAACTGTCATCATCCCATCCCAGCGGCGCCGCGGCCCTCAGCGGTTGTGTCACCACATTGAGCAAACCTTTATAGGTTCTCAGTGGGGAACCAGGTGTGGAATGCTTGCTCTCCATTGGTTGCTGAGAACTGCTCAGTCCCAGGACTACAGTGGCGTTTCAAGGTTGTTGCTGTTGCACAGATGCAGATAAAAATAAAAACCAGAAACAAAAGAAATAAATGCACAGAACTGTCTGTATAGTGATCTACACAGAACTGTCTATATAGTGCTCTACACAGAACTGTCTGTATAGTGATCTACACAGAACTGTCTATATAGTGTTCTACCCAGAACTGTCTATATAGTGATCTACACAGAACTGTCTGTATAGTGATCTACACAGAACTGTCTGTATAGTGATCTACACAGAACTGTCTGTATAGTGATCTACACAGAACTGTCTGTATAGTGATCTACACAGAACTGTCTATATAGTGATCTACACAGAACTGTCTGTATAGTGATCTACACAGAACTGTCTATATAGTGTTCTACCCAGAACTGTCTATATAGTGATCTACACAGAACTGTCTGTATAGTGATCTACACAGAACTGTCTATATAGTGTTCTACCCAGAACTGTCTATATAGTGATCTACACAGAACTGTCTGTATAGTGATCTACACAGAACTGTCTATATAGTGTTCTACCCAGAACTGTCTATATAGAGATCTACACAGAACTGTCTGTATAGTGATCTACACAGAACTGTCTGTATAGTGATCTACACAGAACTGTCTGTATAGTGATCTACACAGAACTGTCTGTATAGTGATCTACACAGAACTGTCTGTATAGTGATCTACACAGAACTGTCTATATAGTGTTCTACCCAGAACTGTCTGTATAGTGATCTACACAGAACTGTCTGTATAGTGATCTACACAGAACTGTCTGTATAGTGATCTACACAGAACTGTCTGTATAGTGATCTACACAGAACTGTCTATATAGTGATCTACACAGAACTGTCTGTATAGTGATCTACACAGAACTGTCTATATAGTGTTCTACCCAGAACTGTCTGTATAGTGATCTACCCAGAACTGTCTATATAGTGATCTACACAGAACTGTCTATATAGTGATCTACACAGAACTGTCTATATAGTGATCTACACAGAACTGTCTACATAGTGATCTACACATAACTGTCTGTATAGTGATCTACACAGAACTGTCTGTATAGTGATCTACACAGAACTGTCTATATAGTGTTCTACCCAGAACTGTCTGTATAGTGATCTACCCAGAACAGTCTATATAGTGATCTACACAGAACTGTCTATATAGTGATCTACACAGAACTGTCTATATAGTGATCTACACAGAACTGTCTATATAGTGATCTACACAGAACTGTATATATAGTGATCTACCCAGAACTGTCTATATAGTGATCTACACAGAACTGTCTGTATAGTGATCTACACAGAACTGTCTATATAGTGATCTACACAGAACTGTCTATATAGTGATCTACACAGAACTGTCTATATAGTGATCTACACAGAACTGTCTATATAGTGATCTACCCAGAACTGTCTATATAGTGATCTACACAGAACTGTCTATATAGTGATCTACACAGAACTGTCTATATAGTGATCTACCCAGAACTGTCTATATAGTGATCTACACAGAACTGTCTGTATAGTGATCTACACAGAACTGTCTGTATAGTGATCTACACAGATCAGTCTAAATAGTGACCAGTGAATAAGTAAACGAGTGTATCATGTCAGACACACTCCAGTATTGATTGTTCTCTGTAGTGATGCTGATGTATTTACGTGTATCAATGCCAACCAGTGCTGCCTGAAGCACTACACCGTGTAACACTTTAATGAGGCCCTATTAAAGCTATTACATGTTCTAATTGTGAGTTAATTATCATACGCTGAAATGAAGAGAGTAATTCTTACCGTGATGACTCCTAAACGCTCCGGTGTCAGACAGAAGTTAATTTAACTGATGAGTTAAAATGAAGTTGAAACTCCTGCTGCCTCCTCTGTCCTCAGATGATCACCATGACACACTGTTCCTGTACGTTCTGTGAAAGCTGCTTCAAGGCCTACTTCTCGTCCGTTATCAAAGAGAAGAGCATCGTCCATGCTGTCTGCCCTCTCTGTAACCAGCCTGATGTGCGCGGGGCCGGACGCAGGGAGGAGTCCATGGAGTACTTCAGCCTGCTGGACACACAGGTATGCAGACCAGTGCCTGGGGATCACTGGGAATGTCTCTCATCTCTAGAATATGTGTCAGATTTCACATTCCAGTTCCCACTTTTACCAGATTTTATCCTGAGTTTGTCTTGCCGTTCTTTATCACGTAGTTTGGACCACTGGAGTCACCATGAGGTCCATGCTCGTAAGGAAATAGGACATAAATACAGTGCATTAATACAGTTCAGTGCCATTTAACTTGTTCATTATGTTCTATAGAGCCTGTTCTGTGTGCAGAAGTAGAGGTTTATTATTAAACAGGTGAAGTTAACACCTCAGCGAGGAGTGAGAACAGCGCAGTGAAGAACGTTTAGTAAATTTCAGTTTGGTATCTGTGTTATTTGACTAATATGTTCATTTTGGGGGTTTTAAATTTGTTTGAACAGCCACTAATTTTATTATAGCATGTTATGTTGGTTTATATTAGAGATGGATCGATTAGGTTTTTTTTTTTGTTTGTTTGTTTTTTTCATCATTCTGTTTTTTGGGTTGACAACATACAAAGGTTGAAACAGTACAAACAGAGGTGACCGACACATACATCACTCAGCAGTTTCTCCCAAATCTACCCAATACAATTACAACCCTCATGCCCACCCTCGTCCACCCACGCCCTCCCTCAACCACCATGTCACTTGGTATGGTCCTAAACTAATTGAAGTTAAATGCACAAATATCTCAAAACATAGAACATAAATAAGCAATACAAATAACAAAATAAATAAGAATAACAATAATAATAATAATAATAATAACAATAGTATAACATACACTATGCCAATTAGGGTTTTTGAGGCCGAGGCCGATTCCGATCGCTGATCACCTTTCAGCACGATCAGCTGATAGCCGATACCGTTTGAGGGCGGGGCTATATACCACAGCAGGCTACATGCAATTATAGGGGAAGCAAGTCATAAAACATGGTTGGAACATGGTTATCTAGAACTATAAACTCAATCACTCTGGCTGTGGTTCTTTAGCTCTCGGACTGTTGCAGCTGCTGTTCTGTTTGTACCGGTCAGATCTGGTCTGTATGGTGTTCTGGGTTGTTTGTTTTGTGTTAGCTGTGTGTTCTAGCTCTGCTGTTTACTGATACTCACTGTGTTCAGCTGTGTGGTGTCTCTGAAGTGCTGTATCAGATCAGTAGTGTCTTTATCCTGGTTCCCCCGCGAGACACGTTGATGTTACAGAACGTCCTGGATGAGTCTGTGTCACATACGGTAAACACTGCCAGACGGACGATGTTTTCTATCAGCACATGCGGTGAATGCCGTAAACTGTTCTTGCGAGGCCGCTGCTTCAGTCAGTCTGTGGAAAATGAAAGTGGATGTGTTTCCACCTAGTGGTTCAGATAGGAATTGCAGGGAGCTGGCCGGAGGGCTCCTCTTCCTGGAAGAAACGCTAGCTGGAAATACAGAAATTAGACTCATCTGTTTAACTCTACGATCTCCGATCATATATTTTGATACCGATACATAGCCTATCAATCTTTCATCTCTAATTAAACATTTTTGGACAGCTACTTATTTTTATTATAGCACACTGTTTGTTGGTTTATATTTAATTGATCCACTCTTTAATGATGATTTGAGTGATGACCCAGATTGAAGTTTATTTTTTTTATTATATAGTGTTATACTCAGCATTCAGTATTTTTTGACTAATGTTTTGATTAACGTGGTGTTTAAACTTGGACACCTGCTTATTTTATTATAGCTCATTTTCTATGTTGGCTTATATTTTGTTTATGTGCGTTTTATGATGATGGCTATTGTCCCTACACGGTCAACAGCGCTGTTCTTTTAGGATTCACTTCCCATTCCCACGGACCCAGTTTCAGATAGAACTCTGTGTTTTACTCTGGTCAGTTTAGTTTCAGCTTGTAGAGTCTGTTTTCTGTGTTCTAGTCTGTTTTCTATCACTGTATGAAATATACTCAAGGCTTCATATCCTGCACTATGGCTGGACTCTGATGTAGACCTTTACATTCTCCACCTGTAGTTGATCTTTCTGCATCTTAGTTCAAGCTCTCTCGTCTCTCCGTCGCTCACAGATCAGGCATTATCTGGACCCGCAGACCCACGAGCTGTTTCAGAGGAAGCTGAGGGACCAGGCTCTGCAGGAGATGCCAAACTTCCGCTGGTGTGCTCACGTAAGCGCTTCTTCTCCTCAGACACCAGTACGCCTACATGCTCAGAGCCTCTGCTGTTCTGTATTGTAACCCGACTGAGAACTTAATTAAAGTTAGTGTAGACCAGACCGCAGGCCTACATATACGTTTATACTAATTGCTCTCCAGTGATCAGCGTGTTCGCTATTAGCGACATAAGCGATTTAGGGGGAATGTAAATCTCTCTCTCTCTCTCTCTCTCTCTCTGTCTCTCTCTCTCTCTCTCTCTCTCTCTCTCTCTCTCTTTTTGGCAGTGTTCTTTTGGGCTCCTCCACGAGGCTGACAGGCTGAGGATGGATTGTCCCAGCTGTGGAAAGAGCACATGCTTTAATTGCAAGAATCCTGTAAGTACAGCTTCAGCGAGAGGCCAGCGCAGTTAGCTCAGCGTGCTAATTTGCAGTTACATCGTGTAAGGCGTCGCTCCACTGATAGTCTGAGCGTGCTGTTAACGAGAGATGGAAGTTAGTCACTCATCAGCGTAAGGCTTCTCTGGTTCTTTGCACAGTTTTCGCCTCACCAGCCTTTCTTGATCACACTCAAGTTGCTGATCGCCTGCTCTCTTTCAGATAGATAGATAGATAGATAGATAGATAGATAGATAGATAGATAGATAGATAGATAGATAGATAGATAGATAGATAGATAGATAGATAGATAGATAGATAGATAGATAGATAGATAGATAGATAGATAGATAGATACTTTATTGATCCTGAAGGAAATCTAGCAGCTTACACAGTACAAAACACAATAAGGTATAACACAGTATAAATACAGAAGAGTAAAGAACTCCAATAATCAAAAAGAATATATACAAGAATATATGAATACAAACTATACACCCTGACTGTAGGTAAAAAGGTAGTGCAGTAATAAAGTAGATAATGTGTAAGAGAAAAACGGGTATCAGCAGATACATGACAGTACTGGAATATTTATTAAAAAATAAATAAATAAATGTGCAAAGATTGTATTTAAGTAAACGTTAAATAGTGTTAAATACTGTCCAGGAGTGCAAATGTACAGGATGTACAGCAAAGTGTCAATAGTGTCTATGAGTGCTGACATAAGATGTCCAGTAAAGTGTCAATAGTGTCTATGAGTGCTGACATAAGATGTACAGTAAAGTGTCAATAGTGTCTATGAGTGCTGACATAAGATGTCCAGTAAAGTGTCAATAGTGTCTATGAGTGCTGACATAAGATGTACAGTAAAGTGTCAATAGTGTCTATGAGTGCTGACATAAGATGTCCAGTAAAGTGTCAATAGTGTCTATGGGTGCTGACATAAGATGTCCAGTAAAGTGTCAATAGTGTCCATGGGTGCTGACATAAGATGTCCAGTAAAGTGTCAATAGTGTCTATGAGTGCTGACATAAGATGTTCAGTAAAGTGTCAATAGTGTCCATGGGTGCTGACATAAGATGTCCAGTAAAGTGTCAATAGTGTCTATGAGTGCTGACATAAGATGTCCAGTAAAGTGTCAATAGTGTCTATGAGTGCTGACATAAGATGTACAGTAAAGTGTCAATAGTGTCCATGGGTGCTGACATAAGATGTACAGTAAAGTGTCAATAGTGTCTATGAGTGCTGACATAAGATGTCCAGTAAAGTGTCAATAGTGTCTATGAGTGCTGACATAAGATGTCCAGTAAAGTGTCAATAGTGTCTATGGGTGCTGACATAAGATGTCCAGTAAAGTGTCAATAGTGTCTATGAGTGCTAACATAAGATGTTCAGTAAAGTGTCAATAGTGTCTATGAGTGCTGACATAAGATGTCCAGTAAAGTGTCAATAGTGTCTATGAGTGCTGACATAAGATGTACAGTAAAGTGTCAATAGTGTCTATGGGTGCTGACATAAGATGTCCAGTAAAGTGTCAATAGTGTCCATGGGTGCTGACATAAGATGTCCAGTAAAGTGTCAATAGTGTCTATGGGTGCTGACATAAGATGTACAGTAAAGTGTCAATAGTGTCCATGGGTGCTGACATAAGATGTACAGTAAAGTGTCAATAGTGTCTATGAGTGCTGACATAAGATGTTCAGTAAAGTGTCAATAGTGTCCATGGGTGCTGACATAAGATGTACAGTAAAGTGTCAATAGTGTCTATGAGTGCTGACATAAGATGTTCAGTAAAGTGTCAATAGTGTCTATGGGTGCTGACATAAGATGTCCAGTAAAGTGTCAATAGTGTCTATGGGTGCTGACATAAGATGTCCAGTAAAGTGTCAATAGTGTCCATGGGTGCTGACATAAGATGTCCAGTAAAGTGTCAATAGTGTCCATGGGTGCTGACATAAGATGTCCAGTAAAGTGTCAATAGTGTCCATGAGTGCTGACATAAGATGTACAGTAAAGTGTCAATAGTGTCTATGAGTGCAGACATAAGATGTCCAGTGAAGTGTCAATAGTGTCTGAGTGCTGACATAAGATGTCCAGTAAAGTGTCAATAGTGTCTATGAGTGCTGACATAAGATGTCCAGTAAAGTGTCAATAGTGTCTATGAGTGCTGACATAAGATGTACAGTAAAGTGTCAGTAGTGTCTATGAGTGCTGACATAAGATGTCCAGTAAAGTGTCGAGAGTGTCCATGAGTGCTGACATAAGATGTCCAGTAAAGTGTCAATAGTGTCCATGAGTGCTGACATAAGATGTCCAGTAAAGTGTCGAGAGTGTCCATGAGTGCTGACATAAGATGTCCAGTAAAGTGTCAATAATGTCCATGAGTGCTGACATAAGATGTCCAGTAAAGTGTCGAGAGTGTCCGGGAGTGCAGATGTACAGTAATGTGATTACAGTACAAATAAAAATAAACTATAATTTAAACATAATTTGAACATAATTTCATTGGGATGTCTTCACTCATTACTGTATGTCTGTGTTGCAGTGGGCTCCCCAACACGAGGGGCTTTCCTGCGAGAAGTTCCGAGAGTGGCAGCTGCTCAACAGCCCTGAATACCAGAACTCACGGCTGGAACTCCTCCTCAGCAGAAACAAAATAGGTCTGACACCACTCACTAAAGCCAGGACAATAGGCTCGTGTGTTGGCAGTGTGTATTGATTTCTAAGGTCAACGGATGTGAACACAACATCCACAGCAGACTGTTTTAACAGATACTAATGCAGTTACTTATTTACTTTACATTTGATTATTATTAAGTTATTAAATTAAAAATAGTGATGGAACGCCAATTGAACAAGTTAATTCAGTTCTAATTCAAACCTTTCAAGTTTGGATTAGAACTGAATTAACTCGTGAGGCCTTAACAGACTTGTTAGGAGGTCAAGAACGATCATTAAAAGTGCTAAAGTGCTTAAAACCCAACCCAATACTGCTCAGCAACCAATTCACTTCTGAAAAAAATGAAGCTAATTGATGCCCACAAAGCACTGAAGGCTGTTAACAGATATCAAAGCACTTTATATCTCAGAATATCTCATTTGGATGGCTAAACTTTTGCCTACAGCTGTATGTATATGCCACAGTGTCAGCAGTACTTCAAGAATACTAAGCATTTGTTTGCTTTAAATAGGCAATTATTGCAAACAAACACAATTTAAAAATTATAGCTCTAATCATTAGCTCTAATTCATGACCTTTCTAAATTTTACAAACATCGTTCAGAATGCAAAAACACGAAGCGTGAAAGTCCAAAGGACTCAGAAGCAGCGGAGACACTCTGAAGGACAGTCAAAAACTTGAACTGCAGCGTAATAAGTAACACTGAACAAGTAAAATTCATACCTAAATTAAGTTAAAGTACTTAATTACACCCCACCCTCAAAAAAGAGGCAATATAACTAATATCCCAATTTTTTAAATAAGGGAACATCCCGATAATGAATTCTGAATATTGCCCAGACCTATCACACATACTTCTATACAGTTCTGAGTTCACGGTCCCATCAGTAGCCACGCTTGCATGTGGCCTGATAATCCGTTAATAATCTGACTAATAACTCAATCGGAATAGAGTGTGTTCAAGTATAGGTCCGTTTGAAGACATTCCAAGTACAGTTTGTGTTGAGTTGAACACGGTGAGTAATCCTGTAAGTAATCAGTTAAATAGAACAGCAATATCAATGTAAACACCTGGATAGACACCTGATTACATTTCCAGCTGGAAGGTTTAAGTATGTTCTTGACGGACGTTTCTAATGAGACGGATGCAGAAACTATTCCGCTGTGGAGACGAACTTCGTCAAACTTGGATGCGTTGAAATTTAAAGGAATTGACAGGATGGACAACCATGAATTATGATTAAATAAACAACAGCAGGTTTCACAGCAGCTATAGAACAAAGTAAAACCAGATGGACAATAAATCACAAAACTTAAAGCTCAGGCTGCTTATCTCGCTCTGACTGGCTCATTGTCTGGCTTTGCACGTCATTTTGGTTCTGATTGCTCGTAGTATGCATGCAAACTGAGATTATCCTGCAGTTGAGGGTAAATAAACACCTCAACACGTGTTGAAGTTTAATCAGAATCAACTCAGTTGGATTGTTCACAGCCAGTGAACACAAGCTCACCGTCACCACTGACCTGGAGGTTTCCACCTCTGTCTTACAGGAGGTTTAGTGCACTCTAGGTCTGGACGATAGGACGATGTAACCAGATATCGGCGATGACCTAATGCTGAGCTTATTGTAGGCCGGCTCGCGCTATTTAGGATGATGTATTTGGATGAGCGAGCGGAGATTGAATGTCTGGGTGGCTACAGATTGCTACAGCTTGTCCTCCGGCTCTCCTCTCTCGGTTAAACATTTAAAGTTGGCACCACGTCCGTCGGTCTTGTCTCTGTATTGCGTTTAATATTATTTAGTGTTATTTAATTAATTAATTGTGTTTTTGAGTAAATCAGATAAATGGGGAAATGGATGGAGGAATGTAAAAGGAGTAACACAGAACAAGTAAAATTCATACCTAAGTTAGGTCCAAATTATGTACCCAAATACCTGATATCAGCAGTTATCCCATCCATCCATCCATTATCTGCCGCTTAATCCTGCTAGTTGGGGTCACGGAGCCAATCCCAGCGTCATCGGGTGAAGGCGGGGTACACCATGGACAGGTCGCCAGTCCACCGCATGGCCAACACTCACTCACACCTACGGCCAATTTAGAGTGGACGATTAACCTATCATGCATGTGTTTGGACTGTGGGAGGAAACCGGAGTACCCGGAGGAACCCACTCAAGCACGGGGAGAACATGTACACAGAACCACCCGAATCCAACCCAGATCATCTTACTGTGAGGCGACAGTGCTGACCACTACAACACCGTGCCGCCCCCACCACCAATTATCCCAATTTTTTTAAAATAAGGGATTATGCTGATCATAAATTCTCAATATCGCCCAGGCCTAGTGCTCTCTGGATGAAATTCTCCACAGAGTGTAACATCAGTAACATCAGATATTTGCCCAGTTTATGTAAACTAATATTGTTCTTTTTTCATTTCTTCTTTGTTTTGACAGATTGCCCCAAATGTAAGTTCCGGTTCCTGCTGTCTAGAGGCGGCTGTTTACATTTTAAGTGCACTCAGTGCCAGCACGAGTTCTGTGGAGGCTGCAGTCGACCATTCAAGAGCGGCTCTGTGAGTATTTCACTCTCTTCCCTCTCGTCATGCTGTTCTTATAGTCAATAATAAACATTTAATATGAGCACAGCCAAGAAAATAAGATATATATCCTCTGCAGAGCGCATATGATACTTTTCTGCCAATTTTAGGACAAAATCTTATGTATTTGATTAGATTAACACGAGTTAAACTAAATATGCTGTACATTTATTTTTTTAAATATATTAAATTCAGCTAATTATAGAGTAACTATGTACTAAAATTGTGTGTTCAAACTTTTGTATATGACTGCGTGGCGCATGAACACAGGAGATGTTGCTTGATCCCCAGAACATCCAGAACTTCCAGTCCTTGCACTTCTTTAAGAATTGAATAATTTATATAAATATATATAATATATTATATAGTCTCTATCTATTTATCTATCTATATATCTAGTCTAATATAATCTAATATAATCTAATAAACTAATTAATCACAGTTCTTCGCATTGCTTTGTATATTTTCTAATGTTGGTGGTAAATCATTCTCAGCACTGCAGTTACACTGACGTGGTGCTGGTGTGAGTGGATCAAACACAGCAGTGCTGCTACTGGAGTGTTCAAACACCTCAGTTTCACTGCTGGACTGATAATCTTCCACCAACCAAAACTATCCAGCATCCTGTGACCACTGAACACAAACTGTGCAGCAGCAGATGAGCTACTGTCTCTGACTTTACATCTACAAGGTGGACCAGCAAGTAGTAGGAGTGTCTAATAGAGTGGACAGTGAGTGGACACAGTGTTTAAACACTCCAGCAGCACTGCTGTGTCTGATCCACTCACACCAGCACAACACACACTAACACACCACCATGTCAGTGTCACTGCAGTGCTGAGAACTGCTGAGATCTGCTCTGTGGTGGTCCTGTGGGGGAGTAATAAGGTATCAACTACAGTCTGTAGTAGAAGGTATAACACTAACACTCCTTTATCTCTGGCATCTGTTCAGGCCTGTGACTTCTCAGCTGAGTGTGGCACTAAGGGGTTACACGCCCACCATCCCAGGGACTGCCTGTACCACCTCAGAGACTGGAATGTGCCCAGACTGCGGAGTCTTCTGCAGGTGGAAAGTTCTGCTACCACTGTGTCTCTGTTTAAGACGTCCTGTTGTCTGTTTCACAGGTTTAATGACCTCTGTTTTCATTTCCAGCACCATGGAGTCGCGCACCCACTCATGTTCAGACAGAGGGGTGGTCCTGTGGAGAGGGGTCAGAGAGGTATTTATAAGATATAGAGTATGTTGCATGCAAAACCACATTCAGAGAGTTGAGAACAGTAAAATTATTGGAGTTGATTTTTAATAAACTGTGATATAAGTTACAGTTTCTTGAAAATTATTTAAGAATTTCTGTCAAAATAAAGTCTATTCAATTTCAGAAGTTTCAATCAATACCACGATTGTGATTTTGAGTGGAAGTGTTGTCTGAAGGTCTGTATTTCCACCTAGTGTTTGAGCAAGGAACTGCAGGGTCCTGTGACCCAGGGGTCTTTCTCAAGTGGTGAAATATAGCTCATATACATTATATTGCCAGACGTGTTCACTCACCCATTCAAATCATTGAATTCAGGTGTTTCAATCACTTTCATGGCCACAGGTGTATAAAACCAAGTACCTAGTCATGCAGACTGCTTCTACACTCATTAGTGATAGGACGCCACCTGTGCAACAAGTCCAGTGGTGAAGTTTCCTCACTACTAAATATTCCACAGTGGACTGTCAGTGGTGTTCTAACAAAGTGGAAGGGATTGGGAACGAGAGGTCACCAACTTTCTACAGAGTCAATCACTACAGACCTCCAAACTTCATGTGGTCTTCAGATCAGCTCAAGAACAGAGCGTAGAGAGCTTTATGGAATGGGTCTCCATGGCCGAGCAGCTGCATCCAAGCCTTACATCACCAAGAGAAAAGCAGAGCGTCAGATGCAGTGGAGTAAAGAACGCCACCACTGGACTCTAGAGCATGGAGACATGTTCTCCGGAGTGACCGATCACGCTTCTCCGTCTGGCAATCCGATGGACGAGTCTGGGTTTGGTGGTTGCCAGGGGAACGGTACTTGTCTGACTGCATTGTGCCGAGTGTAAAGTTTGGTGGAGGGGGATGAGTTATCAGAAGGTGGGCTCGGACCTTTAGTTCTAGTGAAAGGAACTCTTAATGCTTCAGCAGACCAAGAGCTTCCTTTGTGGGGACAGTTTGGGGACAGTCCCTTCCTGGTCCAACATGACTGCCCACCAGTGCACAAAGCAGCTCCATAAAGACATGGAGGAGGAGTTTGGTGTGGAAGAACTTGACTGGCCTGCACAGAGTCCTGACCTCAACCTGATAGAACACCTTTGGGATGAATAAGAGCGGAGACTGTGAGCCAGACCTTCTCGTCCAACATCAGTGTCTGACCTCACTAATGGTCTTCTGGAAGAACGGTCCAACATTCCCATAAACACTCTCCTAAACCGTGTGGAGAGCCTTCCCAGAAGAGTTGAAGCTGTTATAGCTGCAAAGGTTGGGCCGACATTGTATTAAACCCTATGGATTAAGAATGGGACGCCATTCAAATTCATATGCGTGTGAAGACAGACCAGAGAGTACTTTTGGGAATATGGCGTGTAACTGAAAAAATTCTTTATTGTTTGTTTGGTTTTGTGTTTGAATGTGTGCTGAGTCTCGATTGTGTCTGTTGTAGTTGTGTGTGCAGTGCTGGAGCATAAAGAGACGGGCAGCATGAGAGAGGAGCCCTGTGGACGTCTGGCGTCCCCGGAATATAACGGTTACTGCACGTACGTCACACTTCCTCTTTCTGTACGACTGCCAGCTCTGATTTTCTGTTTTAAATTCATTGTTTTGTTCACAATAACAACATACATAAAACTCTTGTGACAGAAACGAATAATAACATAAAAGCTGCTGCTTATTAATTAGTATTAGTATTAATTAGTATTAGTATTGAATATGGAACTAAAAAATACACGTGGCTGATTTGAGTTCTATAAAAGAAAAAAAAAGAAAAAGAACTAATGAATCTGTTAAATTGTTAAAGAACAATAAACTGATGTGCATAAGTGGATCCACTCTTTATTACTGTGTCCACTCTTCTCTGGTCACTTCATGTGACTAATATCTGGATTACGTCCTGATCAGATTTGAACCACATGCATGTATATGTGGTAAAAATGCGTCTCCGGTTAGTCGGACTGATTCCAGTTGCTGTGTGGAATGAAATATGCCAATCTGCTCGTTACTCAGCAACCAAGTACCAGTTTGTTTATCCATTCAGCGCCAGGGAATGATTTTGGTTGTATTGGGAGGAGTTTGGATAAAACTGGGAGGGTGTTGGTTTAAACTGGGATGGGGTTTGATTGTACTGGGAGAAATTTGGGTTGAACAGGAAGGAGTTTGGTGGTACTGGGAGGAGTTTGGGTTGAACTGGGAGGAGTTTGGTTGTACTCGTGGGAGTTTGGGTTGAATTAAGGTGGGGTTTGGTTGTACTGGGAAATATTTGGGTTGAACTGGGAGTGGGTTTGGTTGTACTGTGAGGAGTTTGGGTTGAACTGAGGTGGGATTTGGTTGTACTCGGTGTAGGTTTGGTTGTACTGGGGGAAGTTTTGTTTGAACTAGGATGGGGTTTTGTTGTACTGGGAGGAGTTTGGCTTCAACAGGAAGGAGTTTGGGTTGAACAGGAAAGAGTTTGGTGGTACTGGGAGAAGTTTGGGTTGAACTGGGAGGAGTTTGGTTGTACTCGTGGGAGTTTGGGTTGAATTAAGGTGGGGTTTGGTTGTACTGGGAAATATTTGGGTTGAACTGGGAGTGGGTTTGGTTGTACTGTGAGGAGTTTGGGTTGAACTGAGGTGGGATTTGGTTGTACTCGGAGTAGGTTTGGTTGTACTGGGAGAAGTTTTGTTTGAACTAGGATGTGGTTTCGTTGTACTGGGAGGAGTTTGGGTTGAACTGAGGTGGGATTTGGTTGTACTCGGTGTAGGTTTGGTTGTACTGGGGGAAGTTTTGTTTGAACTAGGATGGGGTTTTGTTGTACTGGGAGGAGTTTGGCTTGAACAGGAAGGAGTTTGGGTTGAACAGGAAAGAGTTTGGTGGTACTGGGAGAAGTTTGGGTTGAACTGGGAGGAGTTTGGTTGTACTCGTGGGAGTTTGGGTTGAATTAAGGTGGGGTTTGGTTGTACTGGGAAATATTTGGGTTGAACTGGGAGTGGGTTTGGTTGTACTGTGAGGAGTTTGGGTTGAACTGAGGTGGGATTTGGTTGTACTCGGAGTAGGTTTGGTTGTACTGGGAGAAGTTTTGTTTGAACTAGGATGTGGTTTCGTTGTACTGGGAGGAGTTTGGGTTGAACTGAGGTGGGATTTGGTTGTACTCAGAGTAGGTTTGGTTGTACTGAGGGAAGTTTTGTTTGAACTAGGATGGGGTTTTGTTGTACTGGGAGGAGTTTGGCTTCAACAGGAAGGAGTTTGGGTTGAACAGGAAAGAGTTTGGTGGTACTGGGAGGAGTTTGGGTTGAACTGGGAGGAGTTTGGTTGTACTCGTGGGAGTTTGGGTTGAACTGAGGTGGGATTTGGTTGTACTCGGAGTAGGTTTGGTTGTACTGGGAGAAGTTTTGTTTGAACTAGGATGGGGTTTCGTTGTACTGGGAGGAGTTTGGGTTGAACTGAGGTGGGATTTGGTTGTACTCGGAGTAGGTTTGGTTGTACTGGGGGAAGTTTTGTTTGAACTAGGATGGGGTTTTGTTGTACTGGGAGGAGTTTGGCTTCAACAGGAAGGAGTTTGGGTTGAACAGGAAAGAGTTTGGTGGTACTGGGAGGAGTTTGGGTTGAACTGGAAGGAGTTTGGTTGTTCTGGCAGGAGTTTGGGTCGAACTGAGGTGGGGTTTGGTTGTACTGCTAGAAGTTTGGGTTGAACTGGGAGTGGGTTTGGTTGTACTGGGAGAAGTTTTGGTTGAACTAGGATGGGGGTTTTGTTGTACTGGGAGGGGTTTGGGTTGAACTAGAAGGGGCTTTGGTTGTACTGGGATGAGTTAGGGCTGTCTTTAAAGCGTCTCAGACCACCTTGTGAAATGGTTCGATGGATCTGTTCTAAATGCATCTTGGGTGTTACGTGTATTGGCCTCCCAGTACAGTCCTGATACTCTAGATGCATGAAGTGACCAGGTGTGAACGGGGTCTACGTAAGCACTATCATTGATGTTGAGGTGGACTGTGGGGTGGTCAGTCCTCTATTCTGAGAACACAAGCAGTAGGTTAGTTTGGTTAAGTCGTCTTCAATTGTACAAAACTGTATCTGGCACAGACCAGCTTTCAATGTAGATGTTCTAGAACAGGGGTCACTAATAGGACCGCAGTCTGGATCCGGACCCAGACGTTGTCCATTGCGGACCCAAACTGATAAACTATTGAGAATTATTTAATAGCATAATAACAGGCGAGGTATGAAGCGAGGAGCAGCAGTCGGAGACTAAAGCGAGTCAGAAAGAATAAGGAGCTCTAAAAACAGAAAAGTGAACAGAGAGAACTGAGTGTTTAACAGGAACGGTTCTGGAATGGACTCGTCTAGTTCTGGAGAACACCGCTCAGTACAACCAACATGTCTATCTGTGAAGCTGAGTTAACAAGAAGAACCACGTTTTATTTACTTTCTCTATAAATAAACACTTTAAGATGATCTTTTTTTTTATGTAGCCCTTGTTTTTACTTGAAGTAAGGCCAAAATGTATTTGGAGGTTTATAAATAATTAATTCAAGTCAGCATTTAAACAGTAAATATACTGAAATATACTGAACGGTATGTGTAATAAGTTTGTCTTTCAGTTGCTGATGGTGTTGGATGATACTAGGTAACTTAAATATACAGGATCTGGCACTGAATCATAACACAAGTTAGAAATGATGACGGTCCGGACCTTGGCTTGAGGAAATCTCCCCTAACTGGACCGTACTGAACTCTAATTAAATACCCCTAATCTAGAAGATGTTAGGACTCCCAGCAGCACTTCTTCTGATAGACATTAAGAATTATATTATATTGTGGATTGTGCTGTAAGACACAGCATTGCTGTGAACACTTCAGTTATCCGTCATCACTAAACTGTCTTCTGTTTTTATGCTGAAGGCTGCACTACAAGGAGTGTCTGGTGGAGCTGATCAACCAGAATGGACTGGATCCCGTGGTACTGTTTGAAGAGCCAGAACTGCGGGCAGAACTGGACCGGTGGAAGGTTCCCATCCCAGAGAAACAGCCTCTGGAGTTAGACCGGCTCTACAACGAGCGCCTCCGGCAGGTCAGACAGCTGTGGGGTCTGTCAGCATGAAGGGAGGCGGATGTATTATTAATAAAACCACTAATAATTAAGCAATAATACACTCGAGGTTCATTCTATAAACCGAGATATTGACGCCAGTGTGCTGCGGTCGTGGGCACGAGGCCGAGAGCCAAAGATCTGTACGCCCATTCCAGCAGAAACCTCAAGTGGGTTGTTTAGTTTATTCCATTCTTTTAGGCACCCCGCTGATCATCATTAGACCTGTTATGGCCTTCAGTCATAACAGTCGAGGGAGAGTTCCTAATTTCCCAATTATCACAGTTACAAGCAACAACCAAAACATGGACAGGTTATATTCGTCCCAGAGCTACACACACAGCCAAAGCTGTTAAATATTAAGAACTTCCTTTTATGTCAGGCTGTACTTTGTCTGTATTCATCCACTCTATATATACAAATGATCTGCCCAACCTTAAAGGGTGCAGCAGATCACGCTCCCTCTGATTGGCTGATGTAATTCCGTGTCTCAGACCACACTATGTACCCTACCTGGCAACACTTCTGATGAGTTTTTTCTGTTTTAAACCCACAGTGTGTTTGCTTTGTGTACTTATGTGTGGTTTAGAGTAGCAGTGTAAAATCTCCAGCTTTTAGCTTTCTTTTTATTCTGGTTCTAATTTGTGATTATTACAATAACAAATGAAATATGATTAATTAATTTTGTCTTGTATAATCCTAACATTACTGCTGTGTTATGGTTGGTGGCTTCGTCTTGTAAGCGCTGGCATCCTTGCTTGATTATTTGCAGCATCATAGAATGTTTTCCAGCCAATCACAGAGCAGGGGCGGGACTAACTGTGCTATAATTGTTGTTATTTTTGCCTGAGATGCTATAAACTTACCTAAAGGTATTTTAAGATGTTAAAGAATATATTGTAATTATCTGAGGTATTCCAGTTTTTTTTGCTTAGCGGTTATTTGTGTTTGCAGCGGTGTTGCTAGTTCATTGCTATTATCCCAGGTGGTCGCTTGTAGGGGTAGCCGATGTGGCCCTACAATAATATCACGATATTTCATGGTATTTTTGCGATAACGATACTCCTGGCGACATGACAAAACATTGAATTAAAAAAAAAAAATCAAGAATGCACTACTGCAACAAAATGAAAATTTAATTGTATTATTGTATACGATATGATATGGCACACCCCTAACTGGGATATTAAAAAATATAAAAATATATATTTTCATCAGATTGTAACAGAAGTCAATGATCCAGAATGTCATGATAATAAATAATACACTCCAAATATCTCCATATATCCAGAACTGAAGTGAAATGAATGATACTGGACAGATAAACTCTAGTAGATATAGAATGGGAAATGAGAAAAGTGTGAATTTTTTTTTTTCTAAAAACAGTAAAGGTAGTACCTGATGTGATGATTAGTGATGGGTGATATGGCATGATATTTCAGGGTATAATATCGTTCACCATATTCAAAATTGTTGTTGATATTATTGTGTACGATACGATATGGCACACCCCTAGTTGCTAGGGTTAGCCATTACTGCCATTACTGTTGTATTCCAGTTTATTGACGCAGTGATTTCTTCTTGCTTTGAGAATTGATCACCATTTTTTAAATATTTAGGAATTCATGAAAGTGCCATAGAAAGCATTTGGTCTATGTAGACTGTATGTGGCTGTGGTTGCACAGATGCAGTGCTACACGCCCATTTACACAATGAAATAACATGACCCTCTATGTAAATAAGCTCCGCCCTCATACTATGTAGTTAGCTATACTACTTACTCTGAGCTTGCTAGTGTCTAACGTTACCTGTACCAGCTACTCTCTTTCATCTGGACATCAAACACAAAGTAGATTAAAGGTCTCTGTGAAACTTTCAGTTGAAGATGATCTGCTTCAACCAGCACACAGTGATCCACTCACACAGCATGGCTGCTACTTCCAGTCACTGTTGGAGGTTGTGGTGCTAATAAAGGTGGAGCTGCTCGTCTCTTCAGTCTCTTCAGTGTTGAACGCTGAGCTGAAGCTGAAGCTGCTCCGAGTGTTGGAGAAACTGTCCGGAGTGAAACGTACAGACTGCAGAGTTAAAGTTGGTCAGGATTCTGTTAAAGATGTGGGAGCTGAGTTGTTTTGGGAATTCTCCGTTCCACCTTAAACGGTGCTGCAGCTATATTGTGGCGTCTGTACGAGCTGCAGTGTTTAAGGTGGAACATTAGATGAAGAATGTGGAGAAGAGGAACTTCAGGCTGGTTTAAAGATGAACATGTAGCTCTGACAGTTGGCTTGTTTGTTGGGAAGGAATAAAAAGTAGCGACGTTCCCTTCACAGCCTGGAACGCTGGATTTCTCCACCACCGTTCTGGTTGCTGGTTGTTGTTGTGGTTGTGTGTAAATGTTCTGGTTGCTGGTTGTTGTTGTGGTTGTGTGTAAATGCTCTGGTTGCTGGTTGTTGTTGTGGTTGTGTGTAAATGTTCTGGTTGCTGGTTGTGGTTGTGTGTAAATGTTCTGGTTGCTGGTTGGTGTTGTGGTTGTGTGTAAATGTTCTGGTTGCTGGTTGGTGTTGTGGTTGTATGTAAATGTTCTGGTTGCTGGTTGGTGTTGTGGTTGTGTGTAAATGTTCTGGTTGCTGGTTGGTGTTGTGGTTGTGTGTAAATGTTCTGATTGCTGGTTGGTGTTGTGGTTGTGTGTAAATGTTCTGGTTGCTGGTTGGTGTTGTGGTTGTGTGTAAATGTTCTGGTTGCTGGTTGGTGTTGTGGTTGTGTGTAAATGTTCTGGTTGCTGGTTGGTGTTGTGGTTGTGTGTAAATGTTCTGGTTGTTGTTGTGGTTGTGTGTAAATGTTCTGGTTGCTGGTTGTTGTTGTGGTTGTGTGTAAATGCTCTGGTTGCTGGTTGTTGTTGTGGTTGTGTGTATATGTTCTGGTTGCTGGTTGTGGTTGTGTGTAAATGTTCTGGTTGCTGGTTGGTGTTGTGGTTGTGTGTAAATGTTCTGGTTGCTGGTTGGTGTTGTGTGTAAATGTTCTGGTTGCTGGTTGCTGTTGTGGTTGTGTGTAAATATTCTGGTTGCTGGTTGCTGTTGTGGTTGTGTGTAAATGTTCTGGTTGCTGGTTGGTGTTGTGGTTGTGTGTAAATGTTCTGGTTGCTGGTTGGTGTTGTGGTTGTGTGTAAATGTTCTGGTTGCTGGTTGGTGTTGTGGTTGTGTGTAAATGTTCTGGTTGCTGGTTGGTGTTGTGGTCTGTAAATGTTCTGGTTGCTGGTTGGTGTTGTGGTTGTATGTAAATGTTCTGGTTGCTGGTTGGTGTTGTGGTTGTGTGTAAATGTTCTGGTTGCTGGTTGGTGTTGTGGTTGTGTGTAAATGTTCTGATTGCTGGTTGGTGTTGTGGTTGTGTGTAAATGTTCTGGTTGCTGGTTGGTGTTGTGGTTGTGTGTAAATGTTCTGGTTGTTGTTGTGGTTGTGTGTAAATGTTCTGGTTGCTGGTTGTTGTTGTGGTTGTGTGTAAATGCTCTGGTTGCTGGTTGTTGTTGTGGTTGTGTGTAAATGTTCTGGTTGCTGGTTGTGGTTGTGTGTAAATGTTCTGGTTGCTGGTTGGTGTTGTGGTTGTGTGTAAATGTTCTGGTTGCTGGTTGGTGTTGTGTGTAAATGTTCTGGTTGCTGGTTGGTGTTGTGGTTGTGTGTAAATATTCTGGTTGCTGGTTGCTGTTGTGGTTGTGTGTAAATGTTCTGGTTGCTGGTTGGTGTTGTGGTTGTGTGTAAATGTTCTGGTTGCTGGTTGGTGTTGTGGTTGTGTGTAAATGTTCTGGTTGCTGGTTGGTGTTGTGGTTGTGTGTAAATGTTCTGGTTGCTGGTTGGTGTTGTGGTTGTGTGTAAATGTTCTGGTTGCTGGTTGGTGTTGTGGTCTGTAAATGTTCTGGTTGCTGGTTGGTGTTGTGGTTGTATGTAAATGTTCTGGTTGCTGGTTGGTGTTGTGGTTGTGTGTAAATGTTCTGGTTGCTGGTTGGTGTTGTGGTTGTGTGTAAATGTTCTGATTGCTGGTTGGTGTTGTGGTTGTGTGTAAATGTTCTGGTTGCTGGTTGGTGTTGTGGTTGTGTGTAAATGTTCTGGTTGGTGTTGTGGTTGTGTGTAAATGTTCTGGTTGCTGGTTGGTGTTGTGGTTGTGTGTAAATGTTCTGGTTGCTGGTTGGTGTTGTGGTTGTGTGTAAATGTTCTGGTTGCTGGTTGGTGTTGTGGTTGTGTGTAAATGTTCTGGTTGCTGGTTGGTGTTGTGGTTGTGTGTAAATGTTCTGGTTGCTGGTTGGTGTTGTGGTTGTGTGTAAATGTTCTGGTTGCTGGTTGGTGTTGTGGTTGTGTGTAAATGTTCTGGTTGCTGGTTGGTGTTGTGGTTGTGTGTAAATGTTCTGGTTGCTGGTTGGTGTTGTGGTTGTATGTAAATGTTCTGGTTGCTGGTTGTTGTGGTTGTGTGTAAATGTTCTGGTTGCTGGTTGTTGTTGTGGTTGTGTGTAAATGTTCTGGTTGCTGGTTGGTGTTGTGGTTGTGTGTAAATGTTCTGGTTGCTGGTTGGTGTTGTGGTTGTGTGTAAATGTTCTGGTTGCTGGTTGGTGTTGTGGTTGTATGTAAATGTTCTGGTTGCTGGTTGGTGTTGTGGTTGTGTGTAAATGTTCTGGTTGTTGTTGTGGTTGTATGTAAATGTTCTGGTTGCTGGTTGGTGTTGTGGTTGTGTGTAAATGTTCTGGTTGCTGGTTGGTGTTGTGGTTGTGTGTAAATGTTCTGGTTGCTGGTTGTTTTTGTGGTTGTGTGTAAATGTTCTGGTTGCTGGTTGGTGTTGTGGTTGTGTGTAAATGTTCTGGTTGCTGGTTGGTGTTGTGGTTGTGTGTAAATATTAAACAGTCTGTTACGTAACAGTGTAGTATTTGGAGCTCGGCCCGTTTATCCTCCCTCTCCTGTAAAAGCAGGATTCAGGGTCTATACAGTTCTGTGTACTGAACTCTCTCTATTACACCACGTAACGATGTAAACACAGTTTCTTGTTCTATGGACCTTTAAAACATTCTACAGAGAGTATCATTATTGTAAACACACCTAAAACTCTTTAAATCAGATTTCTTCTTGGCCAAGTTTAGAGATTAGTATTGCTTTCATCATTATTAGAATCAAGTTATGCATGTAAAGCATAGACCTCTGTATTCTCATCCAACTGACATGAGTGTTCTCCCCTCAGATCCTGATGGAGAGGGTCGGTTTGACTCATGCTGCTGCATCAGGGCCAAAACCACAGGCTCCTCCCACCCCGTCCCCCTCTCCCTCGTCGCCCCCAGCCGCTGGCGCACCGTGGTACTCCGTGCTGAACCCAAGCAGAATCGTACCCGAGGACTCCCAACTGCTTCTGCTGCTGAACGACTGACACCGGGTCTCCATCACACACACCAAATACGCCTGAGACTGGAATCTTTCTGACTCACAAACCCTCAGAGCAGGTCCGAGCTGAAGAGTAACACACCTGACCAGGCCGGAGCAGTAACAGTCACTGCTTAGCGTGTTTATACAGTGCAGTCTGTAAGTATTTGCACCATGACATTGTTTTTTTGTTCTTTTGGCTTTGTAGGTCAACACACTGGCTTTGAAATTAACAATGACTATCAGAATAAAGTGCAGAATGTCAGATTTACGTATGAGAAATTCTATGTCTGTGTTCAGTGAACTGTCTTGGCCTTTCGTACATGGAGGCGAGCAGTGAGAGCTTTACTTTGGGGCATGAATATCATACTCAGTCAATAACATCTCAATGCATTACATCTTTAGTTGTATATCGTTGCTGTCCAATGAAAAACATGTTTCTGCATCATTTGAACACAACAATTGCTGTTTACATTGTTGGCAAATTTCATGATAAATGGACCAATAGAAATGCTTTAAAATATTCTATATCTATATCATAGCTGTCCAATGAAAAACAGGTATCACAAAAACGCTGACTTTACAGGAGAGCCCAAAAACTGTCTTCACTTTCATTGTAAGTCAATGGAACCAGATTATTTTCCAAGCTATTTTAGAGCATTTCTATTGGTCCATTCAGCATGATGGCACACAGTGTAAACGGCAGCTGCTGCATTTAATCGATATAGAAAAATAGAAATAGACAAAAATGGAGATATGTTTTTCATTTTAACTGTGTGTTGTAACGTCTGTTTTATATATATATATATATATATATATATATATATATATATATGTGTGTGTGTATATATATATATATATATATATGTGTGTGTGTATATATATATGTATATATATGTATGTATATATTTATATGTATGTATATATATATATATATATATGTATATGTATGTATATATATATATATATATATATATATATATATATATATATATATATATATATATATAATAGCAGTTTTACAGATACAGTTTTAGTGAAGATACAGTTTTTTAGGGCTGCACCTAGTGTTTCATTTCTTAATCGATTAACAATTTTTTTTTCGATTGGTTGATTAGTGGTCAGTACAGTGGTGTAGTGGTTAGTACGGTGGTGTAGTGGTTAGTATGGTGGTGTAGTGGTCAGTATGGTGGTGTAGTGGTCAGTACGGTGGTGTAGTGGTTAGTATGGTGGTGTAGTGGTTAGTATGGTGGTGTAGTGGTTAGTATGGTGGTGTAGTGGTCAGTATGGTGGTGTAGTGGTCAGTATGGTGGTGTAGTGGTCAGTACGGTGGTGTAGTGGTTAGTATGGTGGTGTAGTGGTCAGTATGGTGGTGTAGTGGTTAGTATGGTGGTGTAGTGGTCAGTATGGTGGTGTAGTGGTCAGCACTGTCTCCTCACAGTAAGATGATCTGTGTTGGATTCCCGGTCCGGGTGGTTCTCTGTGGAGTGTGTATGTTCTCTCCGTGCTTGAGTGGGTTCCTCTGGGTACTCCGGTTTCCTCCCACAGTCCAAACACATGTATGTTAGGATCCTCACTCTAAACTGCCCGTAGGTGTGAGTGTGTGTTGGCCATGTGATGGACTGGCGACCTGTCCATGGTGTACCCCGCCTTTGCCGGACAACGCTGGGATTGGCTCCAGCCCCCTCGTGACCACGACTAGCAGGATAAAGCGAAAGATGATGGCTGGATGGATGTTTGGTTTTTCTATGTATCAGCACTGGTCTTTGTTTCTGGCAGTAGAGTTGGACTCAAGGGTAGTCTGGACTTAAACCTGTTTGTACTTGCTAGAGATACATACTCTGACTGAACACTAAGCACGTCTATAGGGCCGTCTGCTCAGTGCTTATCTATAGTTTTGTTCAGTTCCATGTTTTTAGGGATTTAGGTGGTTGTGATCAGATCTGGTGCTTCTGTTCACTTAAGAGTTCATGCATTACTTTATAGTGACCTGCTTTACTCCCATTGGTTGGTACTGTACTGCATGTTTGAGTGGCGACCGTGTACGTCTCTTTGTACGTCTCTCATCGGCCAACTCGCTGACGTTCTGCACACTATCCTGATGGTCACTATTAAATTTCAAATCCAACAGTACAAAGTCAAATCACTCCTGTCCTAATACTTACTGACCCAACTGCATTCTCTCACATGTACTATTTTAATGTGTTAATAATAATAATAACAATAACGTGGTAATCAGTAAAATGCATTCAAGTCACACTGCTTTAGTCCTGAAAGCTACAGTGAAGCAGTTACCAAATTAGAATAACTCACTCATGTGTCGGGGTCTGATTTCAGCTCTGCAGACGTTTCGTATTGAGAGTTTTTTTAGAGAATAACTGTGTTTTAATATAACTTGGTATGAATATAAATTGGTAATTAATGTGCATGGATGCAGTTCAATGAGCACAGGTATGCACTTTTTCGAGGTCAGCTGTGATTAAAAACATAAAAAAAAAGAAAAGATGAGTGCTGCGGATGTTAAGACAACACTAAAGCTTTGTCTCTAATTTTGTGAATAACTGTGAAAATAAAATGTTTATTTTTCTACCGTGTCCCAAAATTCTTCCAAATCATAAAGAACAACTGAAAGCAATTATTACATTCATTTCTAATTCAGACCAGCATTGCTCAAGACATACTATTATATATATATCTTATATAGACAAATATTTAAAATCTATATACCTGATCATGTACTTGTTGAACTCCAGAAGAGAAGAACATCCACATTTTGGCCATTTCGTTGCTCGTTATAGACATAAATGTTCCATTTCCCTTCAAGTTCAGATAGATTTAGTCCCACATTGTATATTTTAAATTAGAGATGGAAGGATCGTTTGGCTATCTATCGGTGATCAGCCGATATTTCTCCAATTTAGTCGATCCCGAGAGCCGATCGATGCGTTAAACAAATTAGCCTAATTTCTGTATTTCCAGCTAGTGTTTCGTTGAAACCCCCTCCAGTCAGCTCCCTGCAATTCCTATCTGAACCACTAGGTGGAAACACACACCTTTCATTTTCCACAGACTGACTAAAGCAGCGGCCTCGCGAGAACAGTTTATGGCGTTCACGGCATGTACTGATAGAAAACATGTCGTCCGTCTGGCAGTTGTTACCGTATGTGACGCAAACTCATCCAGGACGTTTTTAAAATGTGTAAAATCAGTGTGTCTCGTTGTGGAACCAAGACAAAGACATCTAACTACTAATCTGATACAGCACTGCACACAGCTGAATACAGTGAGTATCAGTAAACAGCAGAGCTACACACACAGCTAACACAAAACTAATAACCCAGAAACCCGTACAGACCAGATCTGACCGGTACGAACAGAACAGCAGCAACAATTCAATATTCTACATTTAATGATTACAGATTTAGTTTAAAATAACAGAGTCTGAGTTTAATGACTGCAGTTTTAACTTTATTTAATTATCTTTTTTTGTTTTAAATTTAGGGTCTAAATTCTTTGTTTATTTTCTGTTAATTTTGTTTCAAATATTATAATGTTTCATATGAGCTCGTTAAAAATTTAATAAACCAGTTTAGAACATGTTTCATGACTTGCTTGCGCTAATAACTACATGTAGCCCTGCTGTGGCATATAGCCCCGCTCTCGTCCAGTATCGGCTATCGGCAGATCGCACTGAAAGGTGATCGGCGATCGGAATCGGCCTCAAAAACACTGATCAGTCCATCTCTATTCTAATTATTGACGTATATAATAAACATTTATGAATCTGCTTTGGTAGACGTGTATATGTGATGAATGTCTATATTGAGGTCTCACTACTACAAAGAAATCTTTCAGTGCACAAAATAGTTCAGCTTACACACTGATACAAACAGTACAGCCCGCATTCTGTGTAAAATCTATGAAAACAAATCAATAACAAACAGAATACAGTAAATAAATTCATTGTTTAGTCTCTAGAGGAGCGTCGTCCCTGACGACAGGATACGCCTCGATTTCTCTGACGAGTCTTTCTGCGATGGTCTTGTTATTAGCAGCAATGATTCTTCTAGACATCAGGTCCATTGGTCCACCTGCAGAACACCAACGTTCCAGTATTAATTAAGACCAAGCTTAAATAAATAAATAAATAAATAATTTAATTAATTAGCCAAGAAATGTTTTTTCACCACTGTTGTCTTAAACTAATGAATTACTGAGATTTTAGCCAACCACACAGAAAAATCTACCCACTAATCGCTTCCACTTTGTTAGAACACCACTGACAGTCCACTGTGGAATATTTAGTAGTGAGGAAACTTCACCACTGGACTTGTTGCACAGGTGGAGTCCTATCACGGTACCACGCTGGAGTTCACTGAGCTCCTGAGAGAGACCCACTCTTTCACGCCGTGAACAAACTACAGAGGGAAACTGAGCCCCAGTACTCTAGACATTCAGAGAGCTAGAACAGACGAAGATCTCTCAGAGAGCCGTTCTCACCCTCTAAGTCCATGAGCACTCCTCCCGCCTCCTCCACGATCACTGCAGCAGCCGCTACATCCCAGCAGTGGATCCCGATCTCATAGTACGCCTCCACACAGCCAGCCGCAACCAAACACATGTTCACAGCAGCTGAACCCGCACCACGCATCCTGAGAGAGAGAGAGAGAGAGAGACAGAGAGAGAGACAGAGAGAGAGACACACACAGAGATAGAGATAGAGAGAGCGAGAGACACACAGAGAGAGAGAATGTGGTGCTTATTAAAATAGTGCAGGTGATCGTGTTTATTGTTTGAGCACAAGTGTGTGTGTGTATGTGTGCATTTGCGTGCGTGAACTGTATGTGTGTGTTGTGATGTGTGTTTATGTGTGTTTGAGTTTATGTGTGTGTGTGCAGTGTTTAGTATGTGTGTGTGTGGGTGTTTGTGGGTGTCTTATGTTGTGGTGTGGGTGTTTGTTGTGTGTGTGTTAACAGTATTTGTGTGAATGTGTGTGTGTGTGTGTGTGTGTGTACAGTGTGCATACGTGTATAGTGTGTGTGTACTGTGTGTGTGTATACAGTATGTGTAATTGTGTG
This sequence comes from Megaleporinus macrocephalus, assembly GCA_021613375.1. Lineage (NCBI taxonomy): Eukaryota > Metazoa > Chordata > Actinopteri > Characiformes > Anostomidae > Megaleporinus > Megaleporinus macrocephalus. The sequence continues at coordinate 5,533,729 of CM038723.1, forward strand.
TGCGTGCGTGCAGTGTGCAGTATGTGTGCATGTGTTCAGTATGTGTGTGTATATATATATATATATATATATATATATGTGTGTGTGTGCATGTGTGTACAGTATGTGTATGTATATATATATATATGTGTGTGTGTGCATGTGTGTACAGTATGTGTGTGAGTGTAAGCGTGTTATGGTGTGTGTGTACATTATGTGTGAGTGTGTGTGCATGTGTGTACAGTATGTGTGTGAGTGTAAGCGTGCTATGATGTGTGTGAGTGTAAGTGTGTTATGATGTGTGCATGTGTGTACAGTATGTGTGTGAGTGTAAGCGTGTTGTGTGTGTGTGTGTGTACAGTATGTGTGAGTGTGTTGTGTTATGATGTGTGTGTGTGTGTGTGAGTGTAAGCGTGTTATGATGTGTGTGTGTGTGTACAGTATGTGTGAGTGTGTGTGTGTGTACAGTATGTGTGAGTGTGTGTGTGTTGTGTTATGATGTGTGTGTGTTGTGTTATTGTGTGTGTGCATGTGTACAGAATGTCTTCAGTGTGTGTGTGTGTGTGTGTGTGTGTGTCTGTGTTGTGGTGTGTGTTATTGTGTGTGTATACAGTATGTGTGCATGTTGTGTTATGGTGTGTGTGTGTCTTAGGGTGTGTGTTTACAGTATGTGTGAGTGTGTGTGTTTGTACAGTGTGTGTGTGTGTGTGTATATATACAGTACGTGTGTGCATGTTGTGTTATGGTGTGTGTGTGTGTCTTAGGGTGTGTGTTTACAGTATGTGTGAGTGTGTGTGTTTGTACAGTGTGTGTGTGTGTGTGTGTGTGTATATACAGAATGTGTGTGCATGTTGTGTTATGGTGTGTGTGTGTGTGTCTGTTATGGTGTGTGTATACAGTATGTGTGTGTGTGTGTGTTTGTACAGTGTGTGTGTTTGTACAGTGTGTGTGTGTGTGTGTGTGTTACCCGTGCACTGGCAGACACAGAATCTTCCTCATGTTGGAGAAGATCTTGTCGACCACCTCAGGATCTCTGTTGGAGCCGAACTCTGTAGCAATGATGGACTGATTGATCTCTACAACACAATTCAGACCAATTAACTCTTCACTATATAACATTCTGGTTCCATTGACTTACATTGAAAGTTAGGTGAGTGTGTGAGTGTATTTAGGGTTAAAGATGAGTTAAACCTGGCTGTTGGACAGAACATAGAGTTGCCTAATAATGGTTAATACTGAAGATCACTAACCCTTCTGGTCGGATACCTGGAGCGGCTCCCCGTTGCAGAAGGCTCCCCTCCCCCTGCGGGCCGTGTACATCTTATCCTCTATGCAGCTGTACACGACGCCGAACTCTAACTGGAAGAGAAGCGCAGGTGCTGCACCTTACTGGAGCCGAACTGGGGCATGCAAGCAGGTTGAAAATCTCTTACCGTCTTATTCACAGCAAAGCCGACGCAAACAGCAACGAACGGGTATCTGCAGCACATCAGAGGAGCAGACATCAGTGAACCCATCACACCAGAGAGACAAGCAGCTCAATGCACAACAGCCGAGACGGTTACAGTACCCGTGCACAAAGTTAGTGGTTCCGTCCACGGGGTCCACTATCCAGGTGGGATCATCTGACAGAACACACGGCTGCCCATCAGCCACTGACTCCTCACCGATAAAGCTGAAACGAACAGGAGCACATTTAATATGAGGGCTGTGGCGATATAATATGTATCGTGATACAGCAGAGACGGTTCAATATATCATGATATATTGCGATACTGCAAGCAAAGTGATATCGTGAATTTTTTTAAACCCTACTATTAAAACACACCACTGTATGAACAGGTTTATCAATGCTTACAATAACATTGCAACCTTGTGCTGCGTGTTAATGTTGGAGTGGAGCTGAAAATGGATTACAGCACCATCTAGTGGTCAGAGGTTTAAACACAACACACAATGATTCACTGTCTGCCAGGAATCTGTGTATCGATATTGTGTTTTTAGAATCGATACAGTATCACTAAACATAATATACCAATACTCGATATTTTAATATATTTTTTACACCCCTAGAGCAGGGGTCACTAATAGGCGGACCGCGGTCCGGATCTGGACCCAGATGTTGTCCAATGTGGACCCAAACCGATAAACTATTAAGAATGATTTCATTTAGACTGTGTTTATTTTAAGAGGCAGAGCTTTTCTAGTCTTTACGGTATACGGGCTTTACGGAGCAGTGAACTCAGAGACAAATCGCGTGCTCTGTAAGATCACCGAAGGAGCTCCTCAGCCAATCAGATCTGTGCACATAGGCGAGGTATGAGGTGAGGAGCAGCAGCCGGAGACTAAAGCGAGTCAGAAAGAATAAGGAGCTCTAAAAACAGAAAAGTGAACAGAGAGAACTGAGTGTTTAACAGGAACGGTTCTGGAATGGACTCGTCTAGTTCTGGAGAACACCGCTCAGTACAACCAACATGTTCATCTGTGAAGCTGAGTTAACAAGAAGAACCACGTTTTATTTACTTTCTCTATAAATAAACACTTTAAGATGATCTTTTTTAAAAAAAAAAGAATTTAGTTTTTTTTAATGTAGCTCTTGTTTTTATTAAAGTAATTAAAAAAAACATTTATTAGAAGTTAAATATAGAAGTTATAAATAATCAATTCAGTTCTAGTATTTAAACAGTAAATATACTGAAATATACTGAACGGTATGTTTGGTGTGTTGGTGTTTCAGTAGCTGATGGTATAAGATGCTGATACTAGACTACTTCAGTAAACAGGATACACCACTGAATCAGAACACACGTTAGAGATGATGATGGTCTGGATCTTGGCCTGAGGAGATCTCCTCTAACTGGACCTTACTGAACTCTAATTAAACATCTGATCTAGAAGATACCCACCATGCAGTGATGCTGCGACTGACTGATATGATACCTGTGTGTGGGGAACTTCTCCTTCACTGAAGCGATGATGAGCTGCTCCACCTTCTGGTCAGTTTTAGTGACCAAGTCCACCGAGGAGCTTTTGCACATCACCTTCATGTCGTTCTGCAGAGCGTCCCTGACGATCTGTGTGAAAAAAAAAAATAAAAACAAAAAAAAAAAAACAGTGTTAGCTCCTATAGAGCACCAAAAGGGCTAACAGCGCCCCCTTGTGGAGAAGCTACAGCTGGCTAGATGAATAGGAGCGCAGGAAGTTCTGTGAGTGATGGGAGTTTGAACATGTTCGCACACAAAACTGACCTCTCCCGCCTTCCTGGCCACGGCCACAGCGTGGTCCATGGCTTCCTGCCAGAGGTCAGTCATCTTGGTTCAAAGCAGCGTCCCTGTGAGGAGACACAGCAGTTAGAACACGGGTTCCCACGATGCTGCAGCTGATCAGAGGAGAGAGAAGCACAGACACACTAAGTATTTGAGCAATAAAAAAAATATAAATGTAAGTGTAAGTGTTCGAGATACAGCTCCGCCTGGCCTTGGTGGTCAGCGAGAGGTTAAAAAAAAGCCTCAACTCAGACAGTCGCCACCTGCAGCCCACGTCAACGGCGGCGGGTCTCGCGGTGTTTGCGCTCTTTACAGCTGATGAAGTAGACGCAATAGAAACATAGTAAAAAGAAAATAAATAAATAGAAACTTCTTCAAACTGCACCGACTGAAGCTGATAGTAAGTCTGTTTGTTATCAGTATGATATCAGGCCTCATGATATTAAAGGAAAAGATGTAGTGGTCAGTATGGTGGTGTAGTGGTCAGTATGGTGGTGTAGTGGTTAGTATGGTGGTGTAGTGGTTAGTATGGTGGTGTAGTGGTTAGTATGGTGGTGTAGTGGTTAGTATGATGGTGTAGTGGTTAGTATGGTGGTGTAGTGATTAGTATGGTGGTGTAGTGGTTAGTATGGTGGTGTAGTGGTTAGTATGGTGGTGTAGTGGTTAGTATGATGGTGTAGTGGTTAGTATGGTGGTGTAGTGGTTAGTATGGTGGTGTAGTAGTTAGTACGGTGGTGTAGTGGTTAGTATGGTGGTGTAGTAGTTAGTATGGTGGTGTAGTGATTAGTATGGTGGTGTAGTGGTTAGTATGGTGGTGTAGTAGTTAGTATGGTGGTGTAGTGATTAGTATGGTGGTGTAGTGGTTAGTATGGTGGTGTAGTGATTAGTATGGTGGTGTAGTGGTTAGTACGGTGGTGTAGTAGTTAGTACGGTGGTGTAGTGATTAGTATGGTGGTGTAGTGGTGAGTATGGTGGTGTAGTGGTGAGTATGGTGGTGTAGTAGTTAGTATGGTTGTGTAGTGGTTAGTACGGTGGTGTAGTGGTTAGTATGGTGGTGTAGTGGTTAGTACGGTGGTGTAGTGGTTAGTATGGTGGTGTAGTGGTTAATATGGTGGTGTAGTGGTTAGTATGGTGGTGTAGTGGTGAGTATGGTGGTGTAGTAGTTAGTACGGTGGTGTAGTGGTTAGTATGGTGGTGTAGTGGTTAGTACGGTGGTGTAGTGGTTAGTATGGTGGTGTAGTGGTTAGTATGGTGGTGTAGTAGTTAGTACGGTGGTGTAGTGGTTAGTACGGTGGTGTAGTGGTTAGTACGGTGGTGTAGTGGTTAGTACGGTGGTGTAGTGGTTAGTATGGTGGTATAGTGGTTAGTATGGTGGTATAGTGGTTAGTATGGTGGTGTAGTGGTTAGTATAGTGGTGTAGTGGTTAATACGGTGGTGTAGTGGTTAATACGGTGGTGTAGTGGTTAGTACGGTGGTGTAGTGGTTAGTACGGTGGTGTAGTGGTTAGTACGGTGGTGTAGTGGTTAGTATGGTGGTGTAGTGGTTAGTAAGGTGGTGTAGTGGTTAGTATGGTGGTGTAGTGGTTAGTATGGTGGTGTAGTGGTTAGTATGGTGGTGTGGTGGTTAGTAAGGTAGTGTAGTGGTTAGTATGGTGGTATAGTGGTTAGTATGGTGGTGTAGTGATTAGTATAGTGGTGTAGTGGTTAGTATGGTGGTGTAGTGGTTAGTATAGTGGTGTAGTGATTAGTATAGTGGTGTAGTAGTTAGTACGGTGGTGTAGTGGTTAGTATGGTGGTGTAGTGGTTAGTATGGTGGTGTAGTGATTAGTATAGTGGTGTAGTGGTTAGTACGGTGGTGTAGTGGTTAGTATGGTGGTGTAGTGGTTAGTACGGTGGTGTAGTGGTTAGTTTGGTGGTGTAGTGGTTAGTATGGTGGTGTAGTGGTTAGTATAGTGGTGTAGTGATTAGTATAGTGGTGTAGTGGTTAGTACGGTGGTGTAGTGGTCAGTATGGATATGATAGTGTTAGTGTAAATATGAGATCTTTAAAGAGTTTTAAAGGAGATCTATTTATATTTTACAATGAAAAGAGTCAAACATCAGAGGTGTCTGCGGAGCTTCTGACCAATGAGGATTAAGCTCTGTCGTCATCAAGCCGTCTCTCGGCTCGAGCAGTTAGTGGAGAGCAACTGCAGCGACTGTGTGTGCAGCCTGCATTTTACACACTGCTCCTTTAATTCATTGCTAGAGAAGCTGAACCGCCACGTAAGGCCGGTGCTTTTCCCTCTGAAGAGCTTTTCCATTATTCCTTATAAAGCAACTCCTCTAATAATAATTCTCATATGTGTCACCCCCTCCTCTCACTCTCTCGCTCTCTCACTGTCTCTCTTCCTCAGTGTCTCTCGGCCCCTAATGGGCTTAAGTCAGTCAGCCACAAAGGGCCGGACCTCGCGCTCCATTTGCGAGCCTCTGCGGCTTATGACACGCTGAAGTTTGAGGAAATCTGTCTCGTCCGCTCAGTTGAAGCCTCTCGGCTCTCTGGGAGCCGGTCTGGCAGCAGTGCTGTGAGCTGAGTCAGCTCTGCCACGTCTGTGGACCTCAGATCAGACGCTCCAGTGAAGTTCAGACTGTAGTTCATCGGATTCTCTGTATACTTTATTACTCTGTTCTTTAATGATCAGGACCCCACAGGACCACCACAGAGCAGCTACTATTAGGGAGGTGGATCATTCTCAACACTGCAGTGACACTGACATGGAGGTTATGTGTTAGTTAAAGTGTGTTGTGCTGGTGTGAGTGGATCAGACACAGCAGTGTCACTGCTGGACTGAGAATCATCAACCGACCATAACTATCCAAACCTGTGGGCGGCGTCCTGTGTCCACTGATGAAGGACTAGAGGGACACAAACTGTGCAGCAGCAGATGAGCTACTGTCTCTGACTTTACATCTACAAGGTGGACCAGCAAGTAGTAGGAGTGTCTAATAGAGTGGACAACACTCCAGCAGCAGCACTGCTGTGTCTGATCCTCTCACACCAGCACAACACCACCATATCAGTGTCACTGCAGTGCTGAGAATGACCCACCTCCCTAATAGTACCTCCTCTGTGGTGGACCATTAAAGAACAGAGTAATAAAGTCTGACGAAGCATTTCAGCATGTATTTAAGCACCACCCAAATAGGTCCATACATAACTTAGGGTAGCTTACCCATGTAATAAAATGCTGTGGACGTCTGGTTCCCATCATCACCACTATGAACAATTCCGACTTTTCTAGTTAATCTAATACTAATAAGTTCTAATTAATCAAAAAAGTTTTCTAGAAAGATGTAGCACATCAGCGCTGAAAGACTTGTTTACATATGCATACTTATAAACAGGTGGACTTCCCCTTTAATTTCTTCCAATAATCTATAGTTTTGGACTTTTTTTTAAATCCCAAAAAATAGAGCAGCAGGGTTTAACTTCACTCCCTACACGGTTAGAAAGAGGCTGTAAAGTACCACGTTTAACAAGTTCTTCAATATTCGGCCTGTTTTGTCCTGATATTGTTTTAATCTTGTTAACTATTAAAGTCGCTGGTGTTTCAGTAAAATATCAACACTTTTCCTCCAGAATGGGCTCAAACTGCTGATCCCTATACGTTCGGATGGGAAGGTTCACCAACCTGTCTGCACTGCAGCGTCAATCCACATACTATATATATTAGCCCGCTCTCCACTTCCTACACAGCCGAGCACTGAAACGCTCGATAACCGCGAAAATAGCGCAGCCTAGTTTAATCCACACAGAACAGAAACGCAATATATAGCATTAACTGATCAATTTATGAATAACTAATTAATTTATAATTAATAAATAAATCACTAACCGGCCTCAACGATCTCCAGCCCTCAGCAACGGCCAAAACGCCCTTCTTCTGCTATCGAATATCAGAAGCAGCGTGAAGCCATCCAGCGCACACCGCCACCCAGCGGCCACCGTGCATATTCAGAGTATTACATATTCACAAATTTTAGTTTTCACAAAGTTTGCTGCCTCAAACATCATTTCAGTGATGATCTCGTTATCTCAGGAGATAAGGTTTGTATATTGGTACTGCATACATACAGGACTGGGCAGGTTTTAGTCACTTAAGGACATTATTATGTATAAAAAGCTATTTTTTCCAGACAGAAAGCTTTTATTTACTCAGCAAAACACTTTATTATTAAATATTCAAACAGAAAATACAGTAAGTAGAGCTTTTCCATATGTCAGTGTGTGTTTTTAACCCTTTCCAAGCTTCTTCTTGTGGAAACAACCCAGTATTATTATCAGTTCTCATCTAATACCTGCTTTGACTGCTCAGTACTTCATTAAGCTAAATCAAGATTGCTGCTGAAGGAACTGAATACATTCATACAATGTCTGGGGCGTCCAGGAGAAATCTGGAACCTAACTTTGTTCTTCAAACTGGAGCTCAAGATATGATCTACTTCTCTCACAATAAGATATTCATGTTACTTTGTATTGTATGTATGATTATTTACATCTGTTCTAATCAGATCTGGTGGTGAACATACACTTATTGATCAGATAAAGGCTTTTAAACTATCAGCTCAGGTGCCTCAGACTTCTACCAGATCAGAGGTCAGGTTTAATCTGCCCAGTTTGTGGGCGGACGGGTCATTAAGGGTTTGCAGGACCTCTGATAAAGCATTAGATCAGTGAGAGGCAGTGCCTGCAAGGCCCCATCAGACGAATTACACAAGGAACTCATTCAATGTCGTCAGTGCTCATTAAATACTACCAGTTCAGCTTTAATGAGACATTACTGTTATAAAAATAAAAGTTTTTATTTAGTGTTTATATGTTCTGAGCTTCTACATAGACAGTATGAGTGAGCTCATGAATATTCTGCTGAGCTCGGCTCTGATTGGCTGGTTTACAGTGAGACGCTGATGATGTTCACACAGAAGCAACATAGACCAAATAAAATGAGCCTCTGTGTAAATAAGCTCCGCCCTCATACTGTTTATTTAGCTATACTAGTTACTCAGAGTCTTGCTAGTGTCTAATGTTACCTGTACCAGCTACTCTCTTTCATCTGGACATCAAACACAAAGTAGATTAAAGGTGTCTCTGTGAAACTTTCAGTTTAAGATGATCTGCTTCAACCAGCACACAGTGATCCACTTACACAGCATGGCTGCTACTTCCAGTCACTGTTGGAGGTTGTGGTGCTAATAAAGGTGGAGCTGCTCGTCTCTTCAGTCTCTTCAGTGTTGAACGCTGAGCTGAAGCTGAAGCTGCTCCGAGTGTTGGAGAAACTGTCCGGAGTGAAACGTACAGACTGCAGAGTTAAAGTTGTTCAGGATTCTGTTAAAGATGTGGGAGCTGAGCAGTTTTGGGAATTCTCCGTTCCACCTTAAACGGTGCTGCAGCTATATTGTGGCGTCTGTACGAGCTGCAGTATTTAAGGTGGAACATTAGATGAAGAATGTGGAGAAGAGGAACTTCAGGCTGGTTTAAAGATGAACATGGAGCTCTGACAGTTGGGTTGTTTGTTGGGAAGGAATGAAAAGTGGTGACGTTTCCTTCACAGCCTGGAACACTGGATTTCTCCACCACCGTTCTGGTTGCTGGTTGGTGTTGTGGTTGTGTGTAAATGTTCTGGTTGCTGGTTGGTGTTGTGGTTGTGTGTAAATGCTCTGGTTGCTGGTTGTTGTTGTGGTTGTGTGTAAATGCTCTGGTTGCTGGTTGTTGTTGTGGTTGTGTGTAAATGTTCTGGTTGGTGTTGTGGTTGTGTGTAAATGTTCTGTTTGGTGTTGTGGTTGTGTGTAAATGTTCTGGTTGCTGGTTGGTGTTGTGGTTGTGTGTAAATGTTCTGGTTGGTGTTGTGGTTGTGTGTAAATGTTCTGGTTGCTGGTTGGTGTTGTGGTTGTGTGTAAATGTTCTGGTTGCTGGTTGGTGTTGTGGTTGTGTGTAAATGTTCTGGTTGCTGGTTGGTGTTGTGGTTGTGTGTAAATGTTCTGGTTAGTGTTGGGGTTGTGTGTAAATGTTCTGTTTGCTGGTTGGTGTTGTGGTTGTGTGTAAATGTTCTGGTTGCTGGTTGGTGTTGTGGTTGTGTGTAAATGTTCTGGTTGCTGGTTGGTGTTGTGGTTGTGTGTAAATGTTCTGGTTGCTGGTTGGTGTTGTGGTTGTGTGTAAATGTTCTGGTTGCTGCTTGGTGTTGTGGTTGTGTGTAAATGTTCTGGTTAGTGTTGGGGTTGTGTGTAAATGTTCTGTTTGCTGGTTGGTGTTGAGGTTGTGTGTAAATGTTCTGTTTGGTGTTGTGGTTGTGTGTAAATGTTCTGGTTGCTGGTTGGTGTTGTGGTTGTGTGTAAATGTTCTGGTTGTTGTGGTTGTGTGTAAATGTTCTGTTTGGTGTTGTGGTTGTATGTAAATGTTCTGGTTGCTGGTTGGTGTTGAGGTTGTGTGTAAATGTTCTGGTTGCTGGTTGTTGTTGTGGTTGTGTGTAAATGTTCTGGTTAGTGTTGGGGTTGTGTGTAAATGTTCTGGTTGTTGTGGTTGTGTGTAAATGTTCTGGTTAGTGTTGGGGTTGTGTGTAAATGTTCTGGTTGTTGTGGTTGTGTGTAAATGTTCTGGTTAGTGTTGGGGTTGTATGTAAATGTTCTGGTTGCTGGTTGGTGTTGAGGTTGTGTGTAAATGTTCTGGTTGCTGGTTGTTGTTGTGGTTGTGTGTAAATGTTCTGGTTAGTGTTGGGGTTGTGTGTAAATGTTCTGGTTGTTGTGGTTGTGTGTAAATGTTCTGGTTAGTGTTGGGGTTGTGTGTAAATGTTCTGGTTGCTGGTTGTTGTTGTGGTTGTGTGTAAATGTTCTGGTTAGTGTTGGGGTTGTGTGTAAATGTTCTGGTTGTTGTGGTTGTGTGTAAATGTTCTGGTTGCTGGTTGGTGTTGTGTGTAAATGTTCTGGTTGCTGGTTGGTGTTGTGTGTAAATGCTCTGGTTGCTGGTTGGTGTTGTGGTTGTGTGTAAATGTTCTGGTTGCTGGTTGGTGTTGTGGTTGTGTGTAAATGTTCTGGTTGCTGGTTGGTGTTGTGGTTGTGTGTAAATGTTCTGGTATGTGGTTGGTGTTGTGGTTGTGTGTAAATGTTCTGATTGCGGGTTGGTGTTGAGGTTGTGTGTAAATGTTCTGGTTGCTGGTTGTTTAAGAGTTTAAGGTTCAGGGTATGTACAGTACTGAGTACTGAACTCAGTTATATGTAAAAGTCAACTCAGAAGCAGAAAATACACCACACAGAACACGATGCTCCCTTTTTAATATGGCTTTAACCTCTTTATTCCACCACAGCGCTCCCTCCTTTCAGACACCTGATACCATCATTAAGGTCGTCATCACGGCTTAATAGTTATTCATTGTCTTAAACGAAGAATCGATGTGATGCCTCTTTAGAGGATGAACCGGACATTCAGCAAAGTAAAATCACATGTAAACATTCTGTAAAACTGTAGGCTACTGTTTGGTTAACGTCAACATACTGTACAACCTGTCCAATCCATCGCGGTCTTCGTAATTTACCCTTTATATTATACGTTCGTTGGTTCTCCCACGTCTGAAAGAGACAACCAACTGCACTGCTATTCCTTAAAAATCCCTTTCAAAATAGAATATATACTTCTGTACATGATATCTGTGATATAATCAGACAAGTGTAAAGGGGAAGGTATCAGATAACCAATATAACGGACAAAGCATATATAAATATGGAGTAAAAACATCAAAACAAGTCATTGCTAAAAAAAAAAAACACAAAAAACAGTCATATTAACTGAAGTCGCCTTCAGTGACACTCAAAGGTCTGGATACATTGAACTGGGATTCCTAGAAATCTGGTGACTGCTTTCAAGGAAGATTCTTTCATTTAATTCATACAAAGACAAACGCTTCTAGGGACGTGCACCGGAGTGTTAATCATTCCAGATGAACACTGAACTCACAGACAGGCCAGGAGCTTCGAGAACTTCACCACTTGATCATAGTTAAAGCTGCACCGTGTAAGCTTTAGGGATTTGGAGACCCCTCTGGTGGACATGTGTAACTGCATGGACCTGTGTTACTAAGATCATGTCTCTTCAGTAGCTGCTTAATCAACATGGTGCGATTGCTCTGAAGGATGGGAAAGGGTGGTCTTCTGACGACTAATGAAGGGGCGCCATGCGTCCATTTCTTTACCAAAAGTTTGGACATAGCTACCCAGGTTGTTCTTATCAGTACTATATTAATAGTAATAATATTAGTGAATAAGTGTGAGTAGATCAGAACTATAGAATAAGAGGTATGGAATTATATCTGGAGCAGAATAAAACATCTGGTTGTGGTTTAAAGTACAGATGGAAGGATCGATGGGCTATGTATCGTTATTGGTTGATTTTTAATCACAATATGTGATCAGCCAATAATTCTCCAATTTCTCCCGAGAGCTGATCGATGGCGTTAAACAAATGAGCCTAATTTCTGTATTTCCAGCTAGCGTTTCGTTGAAACCCCCTCCGTGAAACCCCCGGCCAGGTCCCTGCAATTCCTATCTGAACCACTAGGTGGAAATACATACAGTGTTTGTTTAAAATAACAGAGTCTGTTTAATGACTGCAGTTTTTACTGCATTTATTTAATAAGCTTTTTTGTTTTAAATTAAGAGTCTAAATGTAATGATTGTAGTATTGGGGATATTTGTTTGATTTACTTTTTACTGATTTACTGTTTGATAATTTAGTTTAAAATATTATACTGTTTCACATGAGCTCGTTAAAAATGGTAATAAACCAGATTAGACCATGTTTCATGACTTGCCTGCACTAATAACTACAAGTTGCCCTGTCGTGGCATATAGCCCCACCCTCGATCGGTATCGGCTATCGGCTGATCACGCTGAAAGGTGATCGGAGATCGGAATCTGCTCTGATGCTCGCTTGCTCTGATGCAGGTTTACATACTTTGAACATTCTGGCCAGCAGCTTCATGAGGAGCCACATGAGCTGCTTCTCTAACAGGACTGAAGAAGATCGTGTAGATGCTGAGATCTTGTTCTGATAAACAGGTTTGAGGGTTTTATAGGGGTTATAAAAAAAATGCATTGATTTACACTCGTCTTTCAACATATTAAGACCAAAATTCCTCTTACTAATATTATTACTATTGATATAGTAAATAAATAAAAAAATAATAGTAATAATAATAATGGGTAGGTGTGCCCAAACTATTACTTTTGATAGTGACCAAATTCTCAACACAGTACAGATAAATGTATAAATACTGTTTGTTTTCATCCACTGTTTCCTGTTGGTATGCTGTTGTTGGAGTAAACAACATATGAATAAGTGATTTTTTTCTTTAGGGTCAAAATATAAATTATTATATGAACATAATTTATAATGCTTATGACTCTCGCTGTTTCATTGGAATTAAAAACTCATGGCTGGTGTTCTCTTGTGAGCGAGTCATTAGTTAATGCACATTAACTGAGTGAAATCACTACAAACTATATAGCGGGTCTGTCTCAAACCCTAGTGAGTGTCTAAGTAGGCTGTCTAGGTAGTGAGTGTGTAAGTATCAGCGTTCTCTCCTCATCTCTCCTCATAAAACAGATTACTGAGACGCTCTAGTTAGAGAGAGACGGCGTCACGGCTTGTTCCGCCCACTGCAGCACGCCACCGGTGGTTTAGCTGATTGCTAAGCTACCGGCCGGCCTCCAAAACAATAGCCCGAGGCTTAAAAATCCACTAGCATAAATGCTAATGTCTGGAGTATAAAAGTGTAAATGGTGAAGGACTCGTTACAGAGTTGATAATAAAATACTGTTTTGTGTGATTATATGACCAGAAACACATTAAAACTCCAGAGAGAATCAAAAAACCACTTCACTGCTCCTAGATTAGCCTGTGTTGCATCATGGGATTGTCTTAGCGGCTGAGGAAGAGTTCGATGCTTCTTTAAAATCAGGTCTAAATAAGGTTTCTCAGTAGACAGCATGTTTAAGGTATGTAAGAATTGGGACAGTCTACATGTTAGGAGTGCATACTATGACATAAAAAGCTGCCAATGTTGGAGCTCACTAGGATTTGAGACACAACCAGTGAATGTGTTTTGGGGTCGTTTACTGGAGATGAAATGAGTATGTTATGAGTATGTTTCCATTTTTTAACAAGTTTTGGACAGTAAGATGTTAGTTTTACTGCTAACGCTCATAAGCCTACTAACAAATTTATGAATGTACGAAGGACACTGTCAGAATTTTCTACAACTGAAAATATCTTATTCTATAAAACCTCTTTATTTTATTTTTCGTACAATATTTTAATGACGTTATTCATCAGAAAAGGCACTTAGAAACGTACAAACTGGGATTTCCCCCACGGCTCCATAGGAACCCATTCATTTTGGACTCGCTCATTAGCGCCCTCTAGCTTCTAGGACATAAAACCCATTATTTAGAAGCAGTCCTGCTCACTAGTTCTGATGTCCAGATGAAAAGATATTTCAATGCTCCAAATTTGACCTCACATGACATTCTGTGTAGAAGACGACAAAGCATCTAGTTCTGTAGCGGCTCTAGCGCTAGCCCATTAGCTGATCCGAGGCAGACTCTGGTGCGCGAGCACTGCGTCTAAAAGATTGTTACTTCATAATGAGACTAGTTTTTAAATGTACATGTTTCTTAAGTTTCTCAAATTGTTCTTTTTGCCTGCTAGCCAGTTTAGCCTGCCTGTGTATTATGATATGCTAATATCGGACCAAAAGCTAGTCCTGTGTTTCTCCTGGCGCTTAACGGAATCAGATACTCAGTATTAAATTCAGTACTTAAGTGCTTTCACTGCTTAAGGACGCGTGTCTGGTGCTACGACTTCTTTGTGAAGGACGCGCAGCTCTGTGGGAACGCTAACACAATCGGAATGAAGGTTGGCGCTAATCGTTAGTCTCTTGTCTTTGCAGTGTATCATCACATTCAGTGTCGTGAGACTCCCATAAAGATTGTCTTGACGTCTTACTGTGTCCAGAACTCGCCGGGACGCTTCACTCGGAGGTGCTGACGTTGCTAATGGTGAGTGGAAACAGGGCTAGTTAGCACTGTGCAAGTGAGATTCTGCTACTATTCCCATTAGCTTCCACTCACTTTAGCCATGTTAGCATCCTGGGAGGAAGCGTTCCCCTAAAACCAGCCTTTCTGTCCAGCCCCCCGTCCCTTGGCGCCGTTCAGAAGAAGGCCGGGTTGGTGTGCTCGATGACGCAGCGCTTGCAGTGGCGCTTGACGAAGCGCAGCGCCTCCAGCGGCACGTCGCAGTCCTGCACGTTGAGCAGCTGGAGGTCGAAGCAGTTGGCCGCCACCACCTGCAGGCCGCGGCCCGTGATGCTCTCGCACGCCTTCACGCTGAGTCTCTTCAGGTTGAAGCAGTTGAGCGCCAGCAGCTCCAGGCCGGCGTCCGACACCAGCGGGCACTTGCCGATGTCCAGGGACTTCAGCTTGGAGCAGCTCTTGGCCAGGTGCTCGATGCCGTGGTCCGTGAGTCCTTCGCAGCCGCGCGCGTTCAGGTAGCGCAGCCGGACGCAGTACTTGGCGATGTAGCGCACGCCCACGTCGGTGATGCGGCCGCAGTGCGCTATGCTGAGGTAGCGCAGGTGGCCCTCGAGCTTGGCGATCTCGCGCAGGCCGAAGTCGCTGACGAAGCGGCAGTCGCTGACGCTGAGCTCGCGGATGGACGAGCAGTAGATGACGAGGAAGCGGAGGCCCTCGTCCGTCAGGCGCACGCAGCGCCGCAGGTAAAGGTGCGTGAGCTGCGTGCAGTGGGCCGCGATGGTGTGCAGGCCCTCGTCCTCCAGCGCGAAGCAGTCGGTCATGTCCAGGAAGCGGATGGAGATCTGCTGGCCGTGCATGGGAGACAGCTTGATGGACGCTTCGCGCGTCAGGCTGATGCAGGTCACCTTCGAGCACCCTGGGAAAGAAAAAAAGAGGTCGAGTGTTGGGTGGGCACTGAAAAACACTGGCTGATAATGAAGGGGTCATCGGAATTACTCATGAGGAATTGGCTCATGAGGAGTGGAAGCTAGCAGCTGGTAGGTAGCATTGTGCAACCGAGAGGTCATACTGGCAGCTGCTACCTTTAGCATCCCAGGCTAAATTCCAAGCATGCATTACCTAAAATACATTCTACAGCCATCGGGAATCCCCCAAATATCCCTTTCACCAAAACCCACCAGCCCACCAACAGTGACTCTGATGGCAAGCGAAATGCCCATCCCAGACCCTCCAACCCAAAGTCATCACCATCACATAGAGAACAGCTTGGTTAATAGCAAATAGTCTTGCCTTCATTGGCATTGGACATATACTCGAGAAGAATAAATCAATTAGATGAATAATTAACGGAACTACATATATCTAAACATACAAAACCAACATCTCCCCACCGTCTCTACAAACGTCAGGAGCCCACCAGAAAGGCCAGGTGTTTCCACCACCTACTTATATATATATTACATGTTCAATCTTCTGGATTGTTTATAAGACATCCGTTCAAATGCAGCTACTCTTGGTGTCTCATCTTCCCACTCAATGCTTTTCATTTTCCAAAACATCTGAGCAGACTTTATCAGCATGTTTCCATTTTCCACAGGGTTTTAGACGGTAAGATGTTAGCATTACTGCTAATGCTTAAAAGCTGAGCGCCTATTGGTTGGTGATCCAATTAGAGCGCAGAGAAGCCGTACTGTCGGAAAATCTGAAATGGAAAAATCTTTATTCGAGTCGCTGTCCACTTTACAGGAGAAGCCTAAAACTTCTTTACTTTCAATGTAAGTCAATAAAACCAGAATTTTTACCAAGCTATTTTGGAGCATTTCTATTGGTCCATTCATCATGAAATTTTTACACCATGTAAACAGTAGCTGTCATGGTGAAATGATGTAGAAAATTAAAAATTGAAAAAAATGAAGATATGTTTTTCATTGGACAGAGATCATAATTAGGATCACTTTAGAATTTCATTTCATGCAATTCAAAACAATATTGTCCATTTCACAATGAATGTAAGTGTATCAGATGATTTTTAAAGAATAAAAATGTTTGTATTAAAGTCTATTTTTGTGTAGAGGCTTATTTTACATATAGTCCTGTTATCAGCAATTCTCAGTCCCCTGGTACGACCACCAATCCAAGTTAAGGATGTTATTGGACTAATTGGTTGCTAGGACACTCTTGCTCAATTGTGATGCACAGCTGAAAAACATTCTACTAATAAGTGAGTATAAAAGGGAGAACAACATTCTAGGTTAGTTTAGTATCTGAAGCATCAGCAGTTGATGGCTTGCTGACCGACTCACAATGACCAGAAAGAAACAACTTTCTTTAGAGACCCGTCAGTCCATTGTTGTGTTAAGAAAGTCCAGACATGATGTGCAAGTGACAATTAAAACTTGAACTTGAAACCTAATTGAGAAGCAGTTCTGCTCACTAGTTCTGCTGTCCGGGTGTTAGCTAGAACCAAAAACAATCTTTCTAGAACCAGAAAGATATTTCACTGCTCCAAATTTGACCTCAAATAACACGTTGAGTAGAAGGCGACAAACTGGCTCTAGTGCCACTACCTTCAGCATTCCAGCCTAAATTCCAAGCATACATTACATAAAATACATTCTGCAGTCGTAGGGAACCCCCCCCAATATTCCTCTCACCAAAACCCACCAGCCCACCAACACTGACTCTCAAATGCTTTGTACTTTTTTTTTAAACAAAGGATAATCTCAGCTATGCTCCAGCCTAAGTTTTCATTTTGAGAGAAGAATATTCCAGATGGTTCCATTTGAGTTGATCCCAACAGAGAAGCAGAACCATGGAAGCTCCTCAGCGCTCCGTAAGAGTTAACTCGCTGTTCAAAGAAGTTAAAGGGAGGAGACTTAAACCTTCAAGCAACATCTGAAAAGAGTTATGTCTTGTACGGTGGGGCGGGTGGGGGGGATTTGTCCAGGAAAGTTTTGGGGTGCATTATCGGTATCTACCAGCAGAGGGAGACCTTGTGCATTATTTTCCTCAGGAGGGGCATCAAGTGGTGGAGGCTGAAGCGGCCTAGTCCAGCAGGAAGTAGTGCAGGAAGTCCGAAATAAAACACCAGGAAAGGGCTTGGTGGACGAGGATTGTCCGAATTTCTCACTTGCAAGGCATTTCATATTGTTCCGTCTCCACTGTCCCCGGCAGTGTTGGGGGACTGGACCCGTGGATATTGTTCTCAAGGTTGCAAAAGAAGGATGGATGGCTTTGGGTGGGGGTGGAGGGGGGGTGGGGGGGGGGGGGCTTGTGCTTTGGCTCGGATTCACTAGTTTATCCAAACCATGGCGTGACGACGAAAGACAATAAATCCGTAGAGATAAATCTGAGTGCGTTTCCGCATACTTCCGGAAACATCCACGCCGGAGACGTCTCTCTGATAAAACATCGGAGCGGCCTACTTCCAAATCCACTCCTTATAGCAAAATCAGTCCATGCCTTTGTCAGTCATTCCCTTAATGAGCCGAGCAGACTATCCCAAAGCAGAGGTCCCGGCATGGGCTTATTTTCCTCCTGGAAAGCCGAGCGCTTGGACAGAAAGCCAGAGCTATTAATACATTTCCCAGCTTCAAGAGGAAGTCGTGGACATTTCGGAATAATCTATGAGGAAAAAAAAAAGAGCCACACAGCTGTCTCCTGCGATGAGCCGCGGAGTAGAAACAGCCGCCGCGGTCGGGCCAGGGCCGCCTTCGGGCCGAGCTGCATCAGGTCAGGCGGCTTTTGAAGAGCTTGTCGGAAAAATAGAACAATATACACAGTTTTCCCTTTTTATCAAGACAAGATATAACGACTCCTTCATATAGTATAACGAACGTGTGGCACAATAATATTAACCAAACGTCGATAGAGATTTATATTTCGCCGTGTTTAAAGAACAACATGTAATTAAAAATTTCCACTTTACAGGAGGGACCAAAAACCTTCTTCACTTCCATTGTACGTCAATGGAACGAGAAATATTTCCAAGCTATTTTGGAGCATTTCTATTGACCCATTAATTATGGAAATGTCATACTATATTAAGAGCAGCTGTCATGCTCAACTGTTGTAGAAATATAAAAATCAACAAAAAAATTCATTATGACGATATACACTACCACACTACCAACGTTTTAATACACTACCAGTCAAACGTTTTAGATACACTACCAGTCAAACGTTTTATTACACTACCAGTCAAAAGTTTTAGATACACTACCAGTCAAAAGTTTTAGATACACTACCAGTCAAACGTTTTATTACACTACCAGTCAAACGTTTTAAATACACTACCAGTCAAACGTTTTATTACACTACCAGTCAAACGTTTTAAATACACTACCAGTCAAACGTTTTATTACACTACCAGTCAAAAGTTTTAGATACACTACCAGTCAAAAGTTTTAGATACACTACCAGTCAAACGTTTTAGATACACTACCAGACAAACGTTTTAGATACACTACCAGTCAAACGTTTTAGATACACTACCAGTCAAACGTTTTAAATACACTACCAGTCAAAAGTTTTAGATACACTACCAGTCAAAAGTTTTAGATACACTACCAGTCAAACGTTTTAAATACACTACCAGTCAAACGTTTTAGATACACTACCAGTCAAAAGTTTTAGATACACTACCAGTCAAAAGTTTTAGATACACTACCAGTAAAACGTTTTAAATACACTACCAGTCAAACGTTTTAGATACACTACCAGTCAAACGTTTTAAATACACTACCAGTCAAACGTTTTAGATACACTACCAGACAAACGTTTTAGATACACTACCAGTCAAACGTTTTAGATACACTACCAGACAAACGTTTTAGATACACTACCAGTCAAAAGTTTTAGATACACTACCAGTCAAAAGTTTTAGATACACTACCAGTCAAACGTTTTAAATACACTACCAGTCAAACGTTTTAGATACACTACCAGCCAAACGTTTTAGATACACTACCAGTCAAATGTTTCATTACACTACCTGTCAAACGTTTTAGTACACTACCAGTCAAACGTTTTAGATCACTACAAGCCAAACGTTTTAGATACACTACCAGTCAAACGTTTTAGATACACTACCAGTCAAACGTTTTAGATACACTACCAGTAAAACGTTTTATTACACTACCAGCCAAACGTTTTAGATACACTACCAGCCAAACGTTTTAGTACACTACCAGCCAAACGTTTTAGTACACTACCAGTCAAACGGTTTAGATACACTACCAGTCAAACGTTTTAGATACACTACCAGCCAAACGGTTTAGATACACTACCAGTCAAACGTTTTAGATACACTACCAGCCAAACGTTTTAGTACACTACCAGCCAAACGTTTTAGTACACTACCAGCCAAACGTTTTAGATACACTACCAGCCAAACGTTTTAGATACACTACCAGTCAAACGTTTTAGATACACTACCAGCCAAACGTTTTAAATACACTACCAGCCAAACGTTTTAGATACACTACCAGCCAAACGTTTTAGATACACTACCAGCCAAACGTTTTAGATACACTACCAGTGAAACGTTTTAGATACACTACCAGTCAAACGTTTTAGATACACTACCAGCCAAACGTTTTAGATACACTACCAGCCAAACGTTTTAGATACACTACCAGTGAAACGTTTTAGATACACTACCAGTCAAACGTTTTAGATACACTACCAGCCAAACGTTTTAGATACACTACCAGCCATACGTTTTAGATACACTACCAGCCAAACGTTTTAGATACACTACCAGTCAAACGTTTTAGATACACTACCAGCCAAACGTTTTAGATACACTACCAGTCAAACGTTTTAGATACACTACCAGCCATACGTTTTAGATACACTACCAGCCAAACGTTTTAGATACACTACCAGTCAAACGTTTTAGATACACTACCAGTCAAACGTTTTAGATACACTACCAGCCAAACGTTTTAGATACACTACCAGTCAAACGTTTTAGATACACTACCAGTCAAACGTTTTAGATACACTACCAGTCAAACGCTTTAGATACACTACCAGTCAAACGTTTTAGATACACTACCAGCCAAACGTTTTAGAACTGTTTAAAAACTTTTATAAAATGAAATGATATAAAATGAAAGACAGAACAACTAACAGTATTAACAGAGCCGGTCAGCTATAAAGCAAGGAGCCGGGCCATGTAAGGCCTTGAAAACAAACAATCATCCTGAACGAAGTAATGTCCATTTTTTTTGTACTAATGATGAACATCATGATGAATGGACCAATAGAAATGCTCCAAAATATCTTTTGCCTCCATTGACTTGCATAATATGTTATAGAGTATTGTAAACATTTCTTACATACTAAGCCTGTCAGCTAAAAAGCTTGTTTATACAGATGACCATTACATAGGTTATGGCTCAGTAGCACCTGTTGGTTTATAGCAGGAACCTCCCAAGGAATTCTGCCCCAAACCCAGGAGATAGCCACCTGGCCATAGAAGTCGGGGCAAGTTGGACCTGTAGTCAGCTGGACTTAACTACAACACGTTATACATGATATTAACCCAACAACAGTCTTTTCTGTAATTCATTTGATGTGCAATAAGATTGGCCCACCTGAAACGTCCAGGTGCTCCAGGTTAGGGCATCGCGAGACCACCTCGAACACGGCCTCGTTTGACACGTTGTAGCAGCCGGCTATCTCCAGGCGTCGGAGCTCCGGGCAGCACTGCGCCACAGTGTAGAGGCCTCGGTCGGTCAGTCTGCGGCAGCCGCTGACCACCACCGTCTCCAGTGTGAGGCAAACGTTGGGCGTGTCCTGGCAGAGGCGGCGCGTAAGCACTCGCAGGGCGCGGTCCACGTGCAGCACGTCGCCCGCAAGCCGCACGCTCCGCCACAAGCGCGGGTCCCACGCCAGGTTGTACCAGCGGCGGCACACGCGTGCGCATCGGCACAGCTGATTGGTGGGCAGGTGGGCGAATATCTGCAGGAAGGCGTGGTCCGGCAGGATGTCGATGGGCGCCCCCTGCTGGTCCCGGGGTTGCCGCAGGCACCGCTGAGGGTGCGTGAGGCCGGCGGGAGGTGGAGAATGAACCATGGCCACCGTCTCGGCGGTGAAGGAGGACGAGGAGGTGGAGGAGCCATTGAAGATGGCGGGCGAGGAGCGAGGCAGGATGAGAGCTGGACTGGGCGTGCTCAGAGTCCGCATGCTCACGTCAGAGTCTGAGGAGAGAGGAACAGAAACATGGTGGTTAAGGCCGGTCCGGTTCAGCTGCTCGGGTCATGATGGCTGACCAGTATACTCAAAACACAACATTTGCACACAATGGCGACTGTTTACATTGTGGGAAAGTTTCATGATGAATGGACCAATAGAACTGCTCCAAATTCTGGATCCATTAACCCTTCGATGCACAAGCTAAGCAAACCCTGTATTCATTTCCTATGTTATGTACTGCTGAGTATCTCTTTGGTAAATCTATTAAAATCAGTTTATTTCATTATTTAATATTACAAGTGCTCATTAAAAATCTTGTTTTAATCTCCTAAATCATTATTTTAATTCTTATTTATTTACTTCATGAACAAAAATAGTGTTTGTAAATATGTAACCGACTGCAAACGTGTTCACAAATGTCAATAGTTCCCATCAAACTTCATAATGAACACATAAGGGATTAATTCTGACCCATTGTGTGTTAGAAGAACATGAATATATATATATATATATATATATATATATATATATATATATATATATATATATATATATATATATATATATATATAATAAAACTGAAATCAGGATTTGTGATGATCACAAACAAGCAAATTGAGGTATTAATGGAAGCATAAATGATGAAATGATTTTATTGCAAAGACAAAAAGATCCAGATTGTGTATCAAAGGGTTAAAAGCAAGGTTTTTCTTTGGAAAGCAATGACATGCTGGTTTTACTGGTAACCAGTTAGCTATCTAGCAGGCAGTCTCGGAAAAAGTGTCTTAAAATGAAGGGAAAAATGGTCGCATACAACTTATGTAAGCCTTCGACTGGTCAGTACACGACAAACTCTTTTCTGAAGGTGTACGGTTTGCCCTGTAAGTGATTTAGCGGATGAGCTAACATCAAACATCACTCAAGCTCATCATGTTACATCACTAATATTGGTCTTTGTAATATGCTAAAGTCTGGTTTACACTACACCAGTTTATTTTTACACTCTACTCACACTTAGCCTCAGTTTACTATCTCTTCAAACACTATGTACCAGCTGAAAGACAAGAGCTGAGAAATGCTAGACTAGTCACGTTAGCTGAGGTAACTTAGCATTAGTAAATGTGTTCAGCTCTTAGAAAATATACTAAGACAAACAGTAAAACAGCTCAGAGACAAAAAGGACTAAGCTTGACATATAATAGTTTAGTTGAAGATGAAAATTATCTACTAAACTAATTTACTATGAATAACTAGCAAAAGAAACGAATGAAATAACAGATAAAATGGTGGCCTGTCTTGAAAACACTCAGCTAAGCGCTGCTGGACTGTTAGCTTTACTGTCAGAGGGCCAACAGTGCGCTGGATGTGTAACACTTCATGTAACACCGTGTAGCAGTGCGTCATTCTGGCATGCAGAGCCGATAAACATCCGTATCTCTCTACTCACATAAACTGAATTAAATAAACCGTTCAGCATCATTTATCACACTTAGCCTCAGTTTACTATGTACCAGCTGAAAGACAAGAGCTGAAAAACGCTAGGCTAGCCACGTTAGCTGAGGTAACTTAGCATTAGTAAATGTGTTCAGCTCTTAGAAAAATTTAATAAGACAAATATTAAAACAGCTAAGAGCAAGAAAACTGACTAGGCCTGATATATAATAGTTTAGTTGCTAAACTAATTCATTATGGATAATGAAGGTAATATTTGATGGAAATAATAGATAAACTGGTGGTTGGCCTGGAAAACTCGTATACTTATATAAACTGGATGAAATAATCCGTTCAGCATAATTTACCACAGTTAGCCTCGGATGGATGGATAAATTGATGGATGGATAATTTATTGATTACGAAAGAAGTTTAGGGAACCAGTAACTTATACTGCCTCAGTCTTACACTGAGACCCCTTTTTTTGGTGTTTAGTTTAAACTGTAAATACTGTTTGACCAGAGGAGGACGGGTCTCCCCTTGTGAGTCTGGTTCCTCCCAAGGTTTCTTCTTCCAGTCTGAGGGAGGTGTTCTTGCCACTGTTGCCTCTGGCTTACTCACTGGGGGATATATGTTATAACTGTCTGTTTTCAAAACTCTGTAAAGCTGCTTTGAGACAACACCGTTGTAAAAAGCACTATACAAATAAACTTGACTTGACTTGACACAACACAGGTACACAATACAATACCATTCCCAACAAACAAGGGTAGAGAAAATTAGCCTCCTGAGTTTACTACCTCTTCACAAACTGGCTGAAAGACAACAGCTGAAACATTAGACCCATTAGCTGAGGTAACTTAGCATTAGCATTTGTTTGTTCATCTAAAAGATACTTCATCAAATTAGATATTCACCTGACTTCCCTTTTGTATATGTAAAGTACACTGTAGGACATTTCCACGCCTTTATTGACGTTTGCAGCAGGTCCTATTCTAGTCCAAAGGGAATGTTCGAAAAAATCCATTCATGGCTTCTTTAGTTTTGCTAAAATGTTGGATTTATGACCAAAATTAGCTTTGTGCTAACTGAGTACCTAAATCATCACCACGAAATGCTGTTACATATTGACTAACAGACTTGCTTGTGCTGTTATCTACGAAAGCGGATGAAACTACAGTGCAAAGCTAAAACCAGTAAACCCCATTGTTGCATATACTGCCAAGTCCAACAGTTTCTGTTCTACAGTACCAGAAACCATCTCGGGTTTGAAGTTACAGCTCAACGCTGTTTGAGGCACGTTCCTGTTGATTTGGACTGATTTGGATTTGTTCCACTACATTAGCCTTGTAGCTCCACTGCTAAACTAAAGAAGCTAAACTTCATACACCAGAAACGTGGGGGGAGATCAAGTCCAAGTAAATCTGACTTTTCAGGAGTGATTCCGTTGGAGATGGAAAGAGCTGAAGACGGGGGAGTTTGACCCACAGCACTGAAATTCATTACACAATAGAAACAAGCTGTTGAACAAACGTGAGTCTGTCTTTTGTTCTTGACTCATTTCTTCTGTAAATCTATTATCTGTCCTCACCTACAACACGCTGGTCCTCGTAACGCGCTACGATTTTCAGGAAATGTGACCGTTTGGCCAGCACAGCTGAGGAAACTGTATTTACAGACACTAATCTCCACTGACAGACGCTACATTTCCTCAGCTCCGGAGGGTCCCATTGGTTGGACACCCAAGCCTGAGGTCCCCTCACATTACCCCCACTGGGCAGTGGGCCTAGTGAAGCTTTCTGAATGTCCTGGTGCGCTCAACAGACTAACGTGGTGCTCGATTCTCAGCTTGAACACATGTGCTAAATGCTTCTGCTGAGCATTTCCATTCTTTTCCAACTCATTTCAATGTTACAGACGTCATCGCTCCACACAGATGACTGGGGTTTAATTCCCCATCCAGGCAGAGAGGCCAAAAACAGGCTTTACTTTTAATGTAACCAGATTTTCTTCAACACTATTCCATCATATTTCTCTTGGTCCATTTATCATGAACTTTTCACAGGATATAAAGAACAGTTATCGTGTTCAAATGATATGGAATTTTTTTTTCTTTGGACAGTGATGAACTAAGACGAACTAAGACAAACATTACAAACAACTGATAGAAAAATAAATTACTTGGTCTTGCTTGGTATTATATAATGTTTTAGTTGAAGATGTTGCTGCTCACACTGTGCTAGATGAAAATTATATGCTGAACTAATTTACATCAGATAATGAAAGAAAGAAATGGATGAAATAATGAACACCGGATGTGCTGCGTCGTGTAGCATCAGGAATAACACTGTGACAGCAATACGAGTGAACATACCATAATAATCTTTGGTCCAGACCTCTAGTGCTACATTTACCTACCACTGTGAGTTGAGTTGTTTTCAATAGGAACGTCTATTAAAGTTAATGTAGAACATCCACATTAAATAATGTTAACGTTTACAGTAACTGTGATGGCTGGTTGAAATATGATCAGTTATTGGTATTCAAATCAACCCAAACAAGTCAGAAACCATCCCTTAGTTAATTGATAAAGGGGTTGCCAGGTTTAGCCTTATTAGTAGCTTTGCATGTCCAAAAGTATCCAGACACCCATTCTAATCAATGAGTTCAGCTACTTAAAGGTGCATTGATTGCGGCTATGTCTATAATCTCCATCGAAAAGCCTTTACAATGGGGTTAGCACAATGCCATGGAGAAAGGGTTGCCAGGTTCAGGCTCATAAGTAGCTTTAAGCGAACAACACTGCATGCATTGCATGTCCAAAAGTATCCAGACACTCATTGTGATCAGTGAATTCAGCTACTTCAAGGTGCACTGATTTCAGAAACAACTTCTATAATCTCTATAAAAAAGCCTTTACAATGGGGTTAGCACAATGATCCAGGCCATGAAGAAAGGGGTTGCCAGGTTTAGGCTTATTAGAAGCTTTGTATGTCCAAAAGTATCCAGACATCCATTTTAATCAGTGATTAAAACTACTTCAAGGTGCATCAATTGCGGATACGTCTATAATCTCCATAGAAAAGCCTTAACAATGGGGTTAGCACAAGGCCATAGAGAAAGGGTTGCCAAGTTCAGGCTTATAATAGCTTTAAGCAAACCATGTTGCATGCATTTCATGTCCAAAAGTATCCAGACACACATTCTAATCAGTGTATTCTACCACTTCAAGGTGCACCCATTCCAGATACAATGTCTATAATCTCCATAGAAAAGGTTTTACAATGGGGTTAGCACAATGATCCAGTGCGATGAAGAAAGGGGTTGCCAGGTTCTGGCTTATAATAGCTTTAAGCAAACAGCTTTGCATGGATTGCATGTCCATAAGTATCCAGACACCCATTCTAATCAGTTAATTAGCCACTTCAAGGTGCACTGATTTCAGATACAACTTCTATAATTTCTATAAAAAGCCTTTACAATGGGGTTAGCACAATGCCATAGAGGAAGGGTTGCAAAGCTCAGGCTTATAAGTAGCTTTAAGCAAACAACACTGCATGCATTGCATGTCCAAAAGTATCCAGACACCTATTCTAATCAGTGAATTCTACCACTTCAAGATGCACCCATCGCATATACAACTTCTATAATCTCTATAGAAAAGCCTTTACAATGGGGTTAGCACAATAATCCAGTGCCATGAAGAAAGGGTGGCCAGGTTCAGGCTTGTAGGAAGCTTTAAGTGAACAATATTGCATACATTGCATGTCCAAAAGTATCCAGACATCCATCCTAAATCAGGGAATTCTACCACTTCAAGATGCACCCATCGCAGATACAACTTCTATAATCTCCATAGAAAAGGTTTTACAATGGGGTTAGCACAATGATCCAGTGCGATGAAGAAAGGGGTTGCCAGGTTCTGGCTTAAAATAGCTTTAAGCGAACAAAGTTGCATGGATTGCATGTCCAAAAGTATCCAGACACCCATTCTAATCAGTGAATTAGCCACTTCAAGGTGCACCTATTGCAGACACAACGTCTATAATCTCTATAGAAAAGCCTTTACAATGGGGTTACCACAATGCCATGGAGAAAGGGGTTGCCAGGTTCAGGCTTAAAAGTCGCTTTAAGCAAACAACATTGCATGCATTGCATGTCCAAAAGTATCCAGACACCCAATCTAATTAGTGTATTCTACCACTTCAAGGTGCACCCATTCCAGATACAACTTCTATAATCTCTATAGAAAAGCCTTCACAATGGGGTTAGCACAATAATCCAGTGCCATGAAGAAAGGGTTGCCAGGTTGAGGCTTATAAGTCGCTTTAAGCGAACAACATTGCATGCATTGCATGTCCAAAAGTATCCAGACACCCATCCTAATCAGGGAATTCTACCACTTCAGGGTGCACCCATTGCAGATACAACGTCTATAATCTCTATAGAAAAGCCTTTACAATGGGGTTAGCACAATGATCCACTGCGATGAAGAAAGGGTTGCCAGGTTCTGGCTTATAATAGCTTTAAGCGAACAATGTTGCATGGATTGCATGTCCAAAAGTATCCAGACACCCATTCTAATCAGTGAATTAGTCACTTCAAGGTGCACCCATTGCAGATACAACGTCTATAATCTCTATAGAAAAGCCTTTACAATGGGGTTAGCACAATGCCATGGAGAAAGGGGTTGCCAGGTTCAGGCTCATAAGTAGCTTTAAGCGAACAACATCTGATGCTTACACTGTATGTAATCCATTTACTAAGGATCACAGGCAGCATGGCTATTGCAGCCACTGACCAAGCCTCACCACATCCACAGCATTGTTCTCCCTGGCATATGTTTTTTTTCACATTAATAAAAATGGAAAGCGGTAGGCTTTACAGAGAAGGCAGCGTTCTTCCCCATATGCCTCCATAGATGAGCAGTGTTTTCCCATCATGTGGCAGCTTACTGGCACTGCGGTAGCTGGCTTTCCAGTTCACTGCCACCATGTGTCCCCATATGGAAACCACATCGCCATAAAAACAGCAGCCATCCAAAACAAGTCCAGCCCAGGAAGACTTTTAATAAAGCAATCTTCCACGAGAGGTCTTGAGTTGTCGTGTCATTAGGACACGAAGTAAACTGAAACCGTGGTCTCATGTGGCTTACTGCTTTTATAAAGCAGCGAGAAAATACAAAACGATGTAGCAATGTTCAAGAAAAAAAATATTTTTTAACAACCAAAACAACAAGAAACAACTCTTCTATCATGCAACCGAGCTTGTTAACAGTAGGCTACGGCTGCCAAGAAGCAGAACTGTCCAGGGTTATTCTCTCAACAGCATGATGAGTTAAATAAGTTAAAGGGGTTTGTGTCATGGAAAGCTTTAGTTTCCTCACTTTCTTCATATGAAAGAGTTTCAGAACTTTTCGTCTACTGCCCAGTCCACCAAGTCCATATATGTAAACTAAAAACCAGTTTTTTGAATTGAAACAACACATTTACATACAGTTTAGCCCCGCCCATCCAGGGTAAAATTATAAGGCATGTGAAATCAGATTTAAGAACCAGAATCTGTTTTATAATAAATTATATTGGAGGCAGTAGATTCTCTGATGCATCTCCATTTTTTTCTATTTTCATTTTTCGACATCATTTGAATGCATTCTTGATGAATGGACCAATATAAATGCTGCAAAGTATATTAAACATGGCTTAAAATGCTTAGCAGGCCTATTTGAGGACTGAGTGGGCGTGGCTAAAGAGCAGCTTGATTGACAGCTCTCTAGCCTGCTCTGCCCCCTCATTATCCAGCTTTTTTTGTGAGACTAACTGGACCAAAAAGTCACAAACTGACAGACGTGCAGACAGAAAAAGCAACATGTGATTAAAATGAGAAAGGAATGAGGGGATGAAGGAACAATGTGCCTGGTGATAAAGGAATAAAGGAATGAAGGAACAGTGTTGGTGATGATAAAGGAATGAAGGGATGAAGGAACAGTGTTGGTGGTGATAAAGGAATAAAGGAATGAAGGAACAGTGTTGGTGATGATAAAGGAATAAAGGAATGAAGGAACAGTGTTGGTGGTGATAAAGGAATGAAGGGATGAAGGAACAGTGTTGGTGGTGATAAAGGAATAAAGGAATGAAGGAACAGTGTTGGTGATGATAAAGGAATAAAGGAATGAAGGAACAGTGTTGGTGATGATAAAGGAATAAAGGAATGAAGGAACAGTGTTGGTGATGATAAAGGAATAAAGGAATGAAGGAACAGTGTTGGTAATGATAAAGGAATGAAGGGATGAAGGAACAGTGTTGGCGGTGATAAAGGAATAAAGGAATGAAGGAACAGTGTTGGTGATGATAAAGGAATGAAGGGATGAAGGAACAGTGTTGGTGATAATAAAGGAATGAGGGGATGAAGGAACAGTGTTGCCGGTGATAAAGGAATGAAGGGATGAAGGAACAGTGTTGGTGATAATAAAGGAATGAGGGGATGAAGGAACAGTGTTGGCGGTGATAAAGGAATAAAGGGATGAAGGAACAGTGTTGGCGGTGATAAAGGAATGAAGGGATGAAGGAACAGTGTTGGCGGTGATAAAGGAATGAAGGGATGAAGGAAAAGTGTTGGTGATGATAAAGGAATGAAGAGATGAAGGAACAGTGTTGGTGATGATAAAGGAATGAATGGATGTAGGAACAGTGTTGGTGTTGATAAAGAAATGAATGGATAAAGGAACAGTGTTGGTGATGATAAAGGAATGAAGGGATGAAGGAACAGTGTTGGTGGTAATAAAGGAATGAATGGATAAAGGAACAGTGTTGGTGATGATAAAGGAATGAAGGGATGAATGAACAGTGTTGGTGATGATAAATGATTAAAATGATAAAGGAACAATGTTGGTGATGATAAAGGAATGAAGGGATGAAGGAACAGTGTTGGTGATAAAGGAATAAAGGGATGAAGGAAGAGTGTTGATGCTGATGATAAAGGAATGAGAGGATGAAGGAACAATGTTGGTGGTGATAAAGGAATGAATGGATGAAGGAACAGTGTTGATGCTGATGATAAAGTAATGAAGGGATGAAGGAACAGTGTTGGTGATGATAAAGGAAAGAATGGATGAAGGAACAGTGTTGATGCTGATAAAGTAATGAAGGGATGAAGGAACAGTGTTGGTGATGATAAAGAAATGAAGGGATGAAGGAACAGTGTCGGTGGTGATAAAGGAATAAAGGGATGAAGGAACAGTGTTGATGCTGATGATAAAGGAATGAGAGGATGAAGGAACAGTATTGGTGATGATAAAGGAATGAAGGGATGAAGGAATAGTGTTGGTGATGATAGAGAAATGAAGGGATGAAGGAACAGTGTTGGTGGTGATAAAGGAATGAAGGGATGAAGGAACAATGTCGGTGGTGATAAAGGAATAAAGGGATAAAGGAACAGTGTTGGTGATGATAAAGGAATGAAGGGATGAAGGAACAGTGTTGGTGATGATAAAGAAATGAAGGGATGAAGGAACAGTGTTGGTGGTGAAAAAGGAATGAAGGAATGAAGGAACAGTGTTGGTGATGATAAAGGAATGAAGGGATGAAGGAACAGTGTTGGTGATGATAAAGAAATGAAGGGATGAAGGAACAGTGTTGGTGGTGAAAAAGGAATGAAGGAATGAAGGAACAGTGTTGGTGATGATAAAGGAATGAAGGGATGAAGGAACAGTGTTGGTGATGATAAAGAAATGAACGGATGAAGGAACAGTGTTGGTGATGATAAAGGAATGAGGGGATGAAGGAACAGTGTTGGCGGTGATAAAGGAATAAAGGAATGAAGGAACAGTGTTGGTGATGATAAAGGAATGAAGGGATGAAGGAACAGTGTTGGTGATAATAAAGGAATGAGGGGATGAAGAAACAGTGTTGGTGATGATAAAGAAATGAAGGGATGAAGGAACAGTGTTGGTGGTGAAAAAGGAATGAAGGAATGAAGGAACAGTGTTGGTGATGATAAAGGAATGAAGGGATGAAGGAACAGTGTTGGTGAT
Organism: Megaleporinus macrocephalus; assembly: GCA_021613375.1. Lineage (NCBI taxonomy): Eukaryota > Metazoa > Chordata > Actinopteri > Characiformes > Anostomidae > Megaleporinus > Megaleporinus macrocephalus. The sequence continues at coordinate 5,564,696 of CM038723.1, forward strand.
GATAAAGGAATGAGGGGATGAAGGAACAGTGTTGGCGGTGATAAAGGAATGAAGGGATGAAGGAACAGTGTTGGTGGTAATGAAGGGATGAAGGAACAGTGTTGGTGATGATAAAGGAATAAAGGAATGAAGGAACAGTGTTGGTGATGATAAAGGAATGAAGGGATGAAGGAACAGTGTTGGTGATAATAAAGGAATGAGGGGATGAAGGAACAGTGTTGGTGGTGATAAAGGAATGAAGGGATGAAGGAACAGTGTTGGTGGTAATGAAGGGATGAAGGAAAAGTGTTGGTGATGATAAAGGAATGAAGAGATGAATGAACAGTGTTGGTGATGATAAAGGAATGAATGGATGTAGGAACAGTGTTGGTGATGATAAAGGAATGAATGGATGAAGGAACAGTGTTGGTGATGATAAAGGAATGAATGGATGAAGTAACAGTGTTGGTGATGATAAAGGAATGAATGGATGAAGGAACAGTGTTGGTGGTGATGATAGAGTCTGTTTGGGAAGATATCTTTATGGTACATATATTGTAGCCCAGAGAAACGAGATGAACTGAATTCCCAGAGAAACACAGATTTAGGTTTCCTGGAATTTTGAGGTACATGAAATGGTTAAAATGCTAAAAAGGAATATATAAAAACGCACAGACGCCCCGACGGCCAAAACCGCGCAGCCTTGGAAACGGCCTGATGGACTGAAACGTATAGTTTTGCGTGCGCAGCTTGAGTTGCGCCCGTGCAGGCCGAGGTGTGCCAGTGTGTGGGACTGCTTCACGCTGTGTGGACCCACTGGGAGCTGGCAGAGTGAGCTCAGGCCAATTATGCTTTTTAATGTCACCACTGGAGAAAGGGAAGTGGCCGAGCTGGCTGTGTTCAGGCCTCCGACTCTCACACGCTAGATCACCACCCTGTCTGCAGGCAGCGCTACAGAAACTCCAGGAACGTAATTATTCCGAGGCTGGACCGAGCTGCACCCCCGGAGAGTGCAGCGGGCTGCGTTTTAGCATGCTGGTCCACACTAGCGTCTAGGAAACGATGAACAAAGTTAAAAAACAAAGTCATTTCAACAAAGAGGAGCGTCTTGGAGGAGAGGGTTCTAAAGAATTACGGCTATGGCGACAGCAAAACAAAACCTGCTGCACAGCTTCTGAAACCAAACTCGCTGCATTCTAATTTCTTGGACCAGTGAACCCACATAGTCACATCATTATGATCTCCTTCAACATCGGCAGTCGGGGCATTCTCAGTGGTTTCCATGTGGAAGACACTCTCAACTGATTATGGTCTGAATCCATCCTTGCAGATCACGTACACCATACATGCTGATTGGCTTCTCTGGGGCGAATGGGATCTTCACACGGCTAGAAATGTCCCACGTTGGTGGGAAGAACTGATCAGGACTTCCAAGTACAACCCTGGACCACTGATTCCTCAGACTTGAACCCAATTGAGCATCTGTGGGACCACCTGGATGGTGGTGTTGGCTCTATGGATCCTCCTCCACGCTCCCTCCAGCAGCTGTGGGATGCACTGCTGTCAGCATGGCTCCAGATACCTGTGACCACCTACCAGAACCTTATTGAGTCTCCTAGTCCGTCTAGCTGCTGTCCGTGCTGCACACAGCTCTGGATACTCTGAATATTAGCTGGTGGTCATAATAATGTGACTTCAGTCTGTATTAAGAAATAATAATAATAATAAATTAGATATCTATTTTATTGGTTGAATAAATGTCTATGTAGGCTGAGTGGTGGTCATTTCAGTAGGTTTGACTTTACTTTCAGTTCTGTTGTCCTCCATCAAGGGTCAGTTTTGACTACAGGATAGTATATTGACCACAGTCAGGCAGGTCTTCCTCACACTAACAGAGACCTTACTCATCTTCTTCAGTTTGAAAAATGAGTAACGGTTCACTCTTTCCTCCAAACTCGAGCTCGATATTGGGAGAGTTTTAGATTTAGAGATATGTCATGGCACATTTGAAAGTTTTTCAGAGGTCCAGATCATTACTGTTGCTGTGAAGGACCAACTGAGTTAACCAGTCCGCTACAGCGCCACCCTGAGGCAGACCACTGCTCCATCTCTAGTTAGTTAAGAATCCCAAAGCCAGAAGTTCGTTATTACTATTAAAAGACACCACTATATGAACAGGTTTGCCAAGGCCTACAATAGCATTGCGCCCTTGTTCTGCTTGCTAATGTTGGAGTGGAGCTCCAACACTGCCATCTAGTGGTCAGAGGTTTAAAGACAACACACAAGGGTTCACTGTCTGCTAGAAATATTTGCATGTAAACTGTTTATTAATAATTGATACTGAGTTTCTGAGAATCGATACAGTATCACTAAACATGATATCGCGATATTCGATATTTTGATATTTTCTTACACCCCTAATAGAGAGATAGATAGATCAGATGTAAATAACCATACATGCAATACAAAGTAACAAGAATATGTTATTGTGAGAGAAGTAGATCAGATCTTGAGCTCCAGTTTAAAGAACAAAGTGTAGTTCCAGATTTCTCCTGGACGCCCCAGACATTGTATGAACGTATTCAGTTCTGTTGTTCCTTCAACACTTAGTTAATAATAGAGCTATTTACAAAGCCAAAATAAAATAACAAGAAAGAATCAAAAAGATTTCTAGAAGACCTTCAAAGACACTTGCTGCCTGTGTCTGGTTCTCAGCAGACTCAAGGACACAAACTAGCATCCTTGCCTGTCTGGGTCTGGTTCTTGGCAGATTTCCTTATAGGTTCAATTTAAGGACAAGACATTCACACAGACCGTGGGTTCCTCAAAGTTTTTAGACTTTCTGGCCTAATTTTAATACAAATCAGGGGGTAAATAGATTTCTTTTAATATTATTTCAGATAAAATACATCAGTTTCTTCAGCAGCAATCTTGATTTAGCTTAATGAAGTACTGAGCAGTCAAAGCAGGTATTAGATGAGAACTGATAATAATACTTTCCACAAGGAGAAGCTTGGAAAGGGTTAAATAAACACAAAAATGTGTATCTCCATTTTTGTTGATTTTTAGTTTTCTACATCCTTTGAACACGACGACGGATGTTTACATTGTGTGAAAATGTCATGCTGAATGGACCAATAGAAATGCTCCAAAATAGCTTGTAAATAATTCTGGTTCCATTGACTTACATTAAAAGTATAAAAGGTTTTTGGTCTCTCCTGTAAAGTTGCAGTTTTGGGAACGATATGTAAAAGTACTACTTACTGCATTAATATTGTTTGAATATTTAAATAATTAAGTGTTTTGCTGAGTAAATAAAAGCTTCCTGTCTTGAAAAAAATAACTTTTTAAATATAATAAGGTCCTCAAGTGCTTAAAACCTTAACACAGTACTGTGGCTGCACACGTTAATGCCATTCTGATTTTTTTTTTTTTTCAAAAGGACTATTTTATAGTGTGTTTAATGTTGGATTATGGTCCAATCCGACAGACGGATGATCTGATTATTTGTCTAGTGGTTACTTTAACATTCAGCAGTGAAATCACTTTATGGTGAAATAAACAGAACGTTGATTTGAATTCCAGATGAATCCAGCATTCACACAACCAAAATAAAAGTGTACAGAGCTCCTTCTGCCTTCCTCCACCTTAAATAACCTCCATACACTGATAAAGCTCTTCTCCACCCATTTATATATTTATTTATTACTTATTTCTCTACAAATTAATGTTATAATTCTTTGTAATCTTAATAGTGTCCAAGTTTTTATCAGCATCAGCAGATACACAGTATATCAGCATCACAGCATCAACCCTAATTTTTCTAATTGTACTGTTCGGTTGCCATTGCCGCTGACTGACCATCGAAGAGTCACCGACGCAGACAATAGTACGAGAATCCGGCGAGACAGAGCACACGCCAGGATCTGCCCAGCTTAGATCTACAGTGTGGAGCAGACGCTGTAGAGGGAGTGTGCCAGGCTGCTAGGAAGCAGAATGAAGAGAGGGATTAGGAATTCACTAATCCCCTTTCAGGCTTAATCAGAGGCCCATTTGTAAAAACCTCCATGAGGGCTTCTGTTGGCCCCCCTATCCGCCTAATGACCCCAAACACACAGAGCTCTAAGTGCTATCCTGTTATACAGAGGGTCTGCAGTTTACAGCCTGAAGCACCACACATATATATATATATATATATATATATATATATATATATATATATATATATATATATATATATATATATATATATATATATATATACACTACTGCTCAAAAGTTTGGGATCACAGTGAAATGTTCTTGTTTTAATGGAGTATCTTCTTCCTTAACACAACAATGGACTGACGGGTCTCTAAAGAAAGTTGTTTCTTTCTGGTCATTGTGAGTCGGTCAGCAAGCCATCAACTGCTGATCTTGAGATACTAAACTAACCTAGAATGTTGTTCCCTTTTATACTCACTTATTAGTAGAATGTTTTTCAGCTGTGCATCCTAACAACCAATTAGTCCAATAACATCCTTAACTTGGATTGGTGGTCGTACCAGGAGATTTAGACAGAGGACTGAGAATTACTGATAATAGGACTATATGTAAAATAAGCCTCTATACAAAAATAGACTTTAATACAAACATTTATATTCTTTAAAAATCATCTGATACACTTACATTAATTGTGAAATGGACAATATTGTTTGTGAATTGCATGAAAATTGCATGAAATGAAATCCTAAAGTGATCCTAAACTTTTAAGTATATATATATATATATATATATATATATATATATATATATATATATATATATATATATATATATATATATACTGGGGAAATTTTAACCTGGCCAGTGTCTTGTTTTGATCTCAACCATGCCCGGTCTCAGTCTTGACTTGGACTTGACTTCTACAAATCTTGGTCTTGACTTAGACTCAGAATTAGTCTAGACTCACAGGTCCGGATAGCGATCTTGATTACAGCAATAGTAAATGGAAGACACAAAAACAAACCTCAGTGTTTCCAAATTTGACTCAAATCCTAACTCTGACTCAAATCCTAACTCTGACTCAAATCTTAACTCCCACCTTTAGAGACACTTTTGATATCAACTCTCAACTCAGAGACTGGAGACTTGACTTAGACCTGCACCTCAAAGACTAAAGACTTGCCTCAGACTTGAACCTTAAAGACTAGAGCCTCGACTCAGCCTTGCACCTCAAAGACTTGAGACCTGAACTGCACTCTGATATAAGAGACTGAAGACTTGACTCAGACTCACACCTAAAAACCTAGACTTGACTTGACTCCTACCTCCAAGACCAGAGACCTGACTCAGACTGGCACCTTGGAGACTAGAAACTTGATTCAGACTCGCCTCCTGAAAAATTACAGACTTGACTGAGACTCGCACCTAGGAGACTACAGAATACAGCCTTGACTCAGACTCACACCTCTGAGTTTTAAACTGTGAATCAGACCTTATTTCCATTACCTTCTATGTGGAAAAGCACATAAACATGGGTTTTGGTCTTACACCAATTCACAGACTCTAATAGCTGAGCAAAGCACCGTTTGTATCCCATAACAAACTAATCCCCAACCTAAAGTCCCAGCCCAGCTTGTTTAAGCGCTTCCCATTAAAGCCCCCTTTGCCTTTCCCTCAGTGCTGGGCGAGCTTTTCTGCGGGTGTATTATGGGCTGTAAATTGGTATTCCAGACAGGTATGATGAAGAATTCAGACACACTACCCACTTCGGATCTCATGCAGTCTGCACGTTAACCCCTTCCCACGAAATCTCTGTCCATAACGGGGGAGAAAGGAAACATCTTCCCTACAAACTTCTCATCACCCATGAGAAGGCCTTTAAGTCCTTCAAGGCATAAACCTCCAGCCTGACTGATAAGCTGCCTCTCTGTAGCTTCTCACTTAATCCATCAGTGAGGTGCAGTTATATCGTTCGTGATCTCATGCTGTTGTAGATCACCTGTTCTACAGCACAGATTCTAGAAAAAATAATCCACTTTATAAAAGCCCATTCATAACATCTGTGCTACAATATACTAAAAACAACTGCAGTTTATTTTATTATGACCGTTTCCATTAAAAAGCCTGCTTTTGTTAGTCTTGACTCACAGGTCTGGATCTAGCGATTTTGATTACAACAATAAAACAACAGAACAGACACAAAAGCAAACCTCAGAGTTTCCAGATCTGACTTGGACTCAACTCTGACTCAAATCTTAACTCTGACTCCCACCTTTAGAGACTTGATATCAGCTCTCAGCTCAGAGATTGGGGGCTTGACTTAGACTCACACTTCAGAGATTCTAGACTTGTCTCAGACTTGCACCTCAAAGACTAGAGACTGGCCTCAGACTTGCGCCTTAGAGACTTAAGACTTGACTTAGACTTACAGCTTATTTACTCTAGACTTGACTTAGACTCATACCTGGACTTGGCTCAGACTTGCACCTCAGAAATTTACTCTAGACTTGACTCAGGCTCATACCTGGACTTGGCTCAGACTCGCACCTCAGAAATTAACTCTAGACTTGACTAAGACTCATACCTGGACTTGACTCAGACTCATACCTGGACTTGGCTCAGACTCGCACCTCAGAAATTTACTCTAGACTTGACTAAGACTCATACCTGGACTTGACTCAGACTCATGCCTGGACTTGGCTCAGACTCGCACCTCAGAAATTTACTCTAGACTTGACTCAGCCTTATACCTGGACTTGGCTCAGAGTAGCACCTCAGAAATTTACTCTAGACTTGACTCAGACTCATACCTGGACTTGGCTCAGACTCACACTTTAGAAATTTACTCTAGACTTGGCTCAGACTCACACCTCACATATTTACCCCAGACGTGACTCAGACTTGCCCTTGAAGACTAGAGACATTGTTTGTGATCTCATGCTGGTGTAGATCACCTGTTCTACAGCACAGCTTCTAGAAAAATGACCACCATCATTTCTAGATTCACACTTGTTTATATTACTCCCACTTATCAATATTATAACAGCCCATTCATAACATGTCTGTGCTATAATACACTAAAAACAACTGCAGTTCATTTTAAATACAGTCCAGGAAAGTTGGTAATTAGGGTTGTGTACAAGAACCTGGCGATACAATACGATTCAATATATTGCGATATACTACGATACTGCAAGCAAAGTGATACTAAAACACACCACTGTATGAACAGGTTTGCCAATATTTACAATAGCATTGCGCCCTTGTGCTGCTTGTTAATGTTGGAGTGGAGCTGAAAATGGATTACAACACTGCCATCTAGTGGTCAGAGGTTTAAACACAACACACAATGATTCACTGTCTGCTAGGAGGTCAGTAACTGGTAACCTATGGATGCACCAATCAGAGATTGGCTTGTTTTGAATTCTACTTACCATTAAAACCATGTTTGATTACCGTGTGTTGAAACACTCATGTTAAATACTGTCCAGCTTCAACAAATGTTAGTAATTAGGGCTGTGTATTGGCAAGAACCTGGCGATACAATACAGATTGTGATACAGTGGTCACGATTCAATATATTGTGATACTGCAAGTAAAGTGATATTGTAACTGCTCCGTCCCAACGTAAACAATCTGTTGTGTGTTAGGTCTTTGCAGCCAGCTAAACTCTTCACTCATATCATTCCTCCAAGGAACAGGCCACCATGTGTAGTTTGGACTGGTTTAATATGAGGAAGTGCGAAACTACAAAACAGTGGAAAGAATGATATAAATTATCTTGCACAATTAGCTTCAAACATAAAACAAAGAGACGTCCAAATATACAGCAACATATCTTTCCAAACAATCTACAAATCCAAGGAGAAGACATAAACATTAGCCTAAACCGCATGGTTCCCTAACATGCTCCGTGAGCTGTGTTTACCTACATAACATACAAAATATACACACTAAGATATTCTGACTGGTGTAAATATCACTATACTCACTGGCATTGCCACTCAGAGGTGTAGAAAAAGAAGGATGGTCATGGATACACAAACTTCCTGTGTCACAATATTTAACAAACCACTAGGTGGTGCTAAAGATAAAGCTTCAAGTACCAATCCTTCACAGATATACTGCGATTTTTCTAATCCTACTATTAAAACACACCACTGTATGAACAGGTTTGTCAGTGCTTACAATAGCATTGCGCCCTTGTGCTGCTTGTTAATGTTGGAGTGTAGCTGAAAATGGATTACAACACTGCCATCTAGTGGTCAGAGGTTTAAACACAACACACAGTGATTCACTGTCTGCCAGAAATCTTTACACATAAACTGTTTATTAATAAACAATACTGTGTTTCTTAGAATCGATACAGTATCACTAAACATAGTATCGCGATACTCAATATTTTGATATTTTCTTACAACCCGATTAGTAATAGTCAGCTACAGATTTGAATCTGTAGCTGAATTACAATTAAAAACACTATAAAACCTAATGATATGTGCATGCTTGGTATGATCACTCCACTAGCTATTTCTGTGTGGAGCTACATGTTCTCCCCGTGCTTGAGTGGGTTTCCTACGGGTACTCCGGTCCCCCCCCCACACTCCAAACACATGCATGTTAGGTTGATCGGTCACTCTAAATTGCCCATAGGTGTAAGTGTGTACACGTGTGTTGGCCATGCGATGGACTGGCCATGGTACCTTCACCCGATGACACTGGGATTGGCTCCAGCCCCCCGTGACCCCGTCTAGCGTGATGAAGCGTAAGATAATGGATGGATGATAAAACTGATAACATTGATTTTTGTGCTCATTAAAACCATCACATAACATTTTCATACCATTTCATCTCTACTCTGTCGATATGGCCATGGTTGTGACATCACAGCCCTGATGAACTCAACACGGGCTGATACCAGAAGAGGGAAACTTTATTCAAGGTCTGCATTTGTGGAGCTCTGGGCTCGAGAGCGAATGGTATGTTTTAAAATGTTTACAACTTTCACAAACAAGGAAAATTGCAGGAATGCCAGCATTAAGCCCAGTTTTGCAACCCTTTCGCAAAACGGCAACAGAGACGAGATCAGTCCTGGGAAGCAAACGAGAAGACGTCTTCAGCTTCACGAAGTCAGAGGAGACGTTGTTTGTTTTCTCCCCTGTTTATAGATTGAGGCCGCCCTGGTCTTGGCGGGGTGGGTCGGATTTGGGGGGCGTTATAGGATTACGCTTTACCCTGCTGTTGTCCCTAAAAAGGCTCTCTCATAGACTCCTTGTGGTCAAAATAGGCCAGTTCTACGAAAAACCCATGTCATTTGGAAAGTAATTACGATGTTAAGGTTTCTGAAGATCAACTATGTATCTTTAAGCTCACTAAGTGCCAGTTAGAGCAGCGTTTACTCTAATCACTACTAATGGCTCTAACTGCACTGCTCTCGTTTGGGATTAAATAAGCACTGACACACACACACACACACACAAACCCCCCAAACATTTCAGCATCCAGTCTAGATCTTAGAAATAGCAGTGGCAGTAATAACTGGACTTTTGTTTGGGTTTCAGTTTCAAGAAGTTAAAAGAATAACTACCAAAAAAACCTACACTGCCCATTAAAGTTTGGGAACACACAGGCACCGAGACTCTCTGACTCACCGTGCAATGAGATCGTTAGAGCTACCGCCATCTTGCACCAGTTTTACTACAGATCTTGGTCTTGACTTAGACTCAGAATTAGTTTTGACTCACAGGTTTAGATCTAGCGATCTTGATTACAACAATAGTAAACGGAACAGACAAAAACAAATTTCCAAATTTGACTCTGACTTAAATCTTAACTCCCACCTTTAGAGACTTGTCATCAACTCTTAACTCAGAGACTGGAGGCTTGAGTTAGACTCACACTTCAGACACTCTAAACTTGTCTTAGACTTGCACCCCAAAGACTGGAGACTTGACTCAGACTTACAGCTCAGGGGCTAGAAACTTGACTCAGACTCGCACCTCAAAGACTACAGACTTGACTCAGACTCACACCTTAAAGGCTTGAGACTAGACTCAGGCTCACACCCTAAAGACTAGCGACTTGACTCAGACTCACACCCTAAAGACTAGAGACTTGACGCAGACTTATAGGGGCTAGAAACTTGACTCAGACTGGCACCTTAAAGACTACAGACTTGACCCAGACTCACACCTTAAAGACTACAGACTTGACTAAGACTCACACCTTAAAGGCTTGAGACTTGATTCAGGCTCACACCCTAAAGACTAGAGACTTGACGCAGACTTATAGGGGCTAGAAACTTGACTCAGACTGGCACCTTAAAGACTACAGACTTGACCCAGACTCGCACCTTAAAGACTAGAGACTTGACCCAGACTCGCACCTTAAAGACTACAGACTAGACCCAGACTCGCACCTTAAAGACTAGAAACTTGACTCAGACTGGCACCTTAAAGACTACAGACTTGACCCAGACTCGCACCTTAAAGACTAGAGACTTGACGCAGACTTATAGGGGCTAGAAACATGACTCAGACTGGCACCTTAAAGACTAGAAACATGACTCAGACTGGCACCTTAAAGACCACAGACTTGACCCAGACTCGCACCTTAAAGACTAGAGACTTGACACAGACTTATAGGGGCTAGAAACATGATTCAGACTCGCACCTTAAAGACTAGAAACTTGACTCAGACTGGAACCTTAAAGACTAGAGACTTGACTCAGACTCAAACCTAAGAAATTGACTCCATTCACTACTAATGGCTCTAACTGCACTGCTCTCGTTTGGGATTAAATAAGCACTGACACACACACACACACTCAAACCCCCCAAACATTTCAGCATCCAGTCTAGATCTTAGAAATAGCAGTGGCAGTAATAACTGGACTTTTGTTTGGGTTTCAGTTTCAAGAAGTTAAAAGAATAACTACCAAAAAAACCTACACTGCCCATTAAAGTTTGGGAACACACAGGCACCGAGACTCTCTGACTCACCGTGCAATGAGATCGTTAGAGCTACCGCCATCTTGCACCAGTTTTTACTACAGATCTTGGTCTTGACTTAGACTCAGAATTAGTTTTGACTCACAGGTTCGGATCTAGCGATCTTGATTACAACAATAGTAAATGGAACAGACACAAAAACAAATTTCCAAATTTGACTCTGAATTAAATCTTAACTCCCACCTTTAGAGATTTGTCATCAACTCTCAACTCAGAGACTGGAGGCTTGAGTTAGACTCACACTTCAGACACTCTAAACTTGTCTTAGACTTGCACCCCAAAGACTGGAGACTTGACTCAGACTCGCACCTCAAAGACTACAGACTTGACTAAGACTCACACCTTAAAGGCTTGATATTTGATTCGGACTCACACCCTAAAGACTACAGACTTGACGCAGACTTATAGGGGCTATAAACTTGACTCAGACTGGCACCTTAAAGACTACAGACTTGACTCAGACTCACACCTTAAAGGCTTGAGACTTGACGCAGACTTATAGGGGATAGAAACATGACTCAGACTGGCACCTTAAAGACTACAGACTTGACCCAGACTGCACCTTAAAGACCACAGACTTGACCCAGACTCGCACCTTAAAGACTACAGACTTGACTCAGACTCACACCTTAAAGACTACAGACTTGACGCTGACTTATAGGGGCTAGAAATATGACTCAGACTGGCACCTTAAAGACTACAGACTTGACCCAGACTCGCACCTTAAAGACTACAGACTTGACTCAGACTCACACCTTAAAGACTAGAGACTTGACGCAGACTTATAGGGGCTATAAACTTGACTCAGACTGGCACCTTAAAGACTACAGACTTGACTCAGACTCACACCTTAAAGGCTTGAGACTTGACGCAGACTTATAGGGGATAGAAACATGACTCAGACTGGCACCTTAAAGACTACAGACTTGACCCAGACTGCACCTTAAAGACCACAGACTTGACCCAGACTCGCACCTTAAAGACTACAGACTTGACTCAGACTCGCACCTTAAAGACTACAGACTTGACGCTGACTTATAGGGGCTAGAAATATGACTCAGACTGGCACCTTAAAGACTACAGACTTGACCCAGACTCGCACCTTAAAGACTACAGACTTGACTCAGACTCACACCTTAAAGGCTTGAGACTTGACGCAGACTTATAGGGGCTAGAAACATGACTCAGACTGGCACCTTAAAGACTACAGACTTGACCCAGACTGCACCTTAAAGACCACAGACTTGACCCAGACTCACACCTTAAAGACTACAGACTTGACTCAGACTCGCACCTTAAAGACTACAGACTTGACTCAGACTCACACCTTAAAGGCTTGAGACTTGACGCAGACTTATAGGGGCTAGAAATATGACTCAGACTGGCACCTTAAAGACTACAGACTTGACCCAGACTCGCACCTTAAAGACTACAGACTTGACCCAGACTCGCACCTTAAAGACTAGAGACTTGACGCAGACTTATAGGGGCTAGAAACATGACTCAGACTGGCACCTTAAAGACTAGAAACATGACTCAGACTGGCACCTTAAAGACCACAGACTTGACCCAGACTCGCACCTTAAAGACTACAGACTTGACTCAGGCTCACACCCTAAAGACTGGAGACTTGACACAGACTTATAGGGGCTAGAAACATGATTCAGACTCGCACCTTAAAGACTAGAGACTTGACTCAGACTCAAACCTAAGAAATTGACTCCATTCACTACTAATGGCTCTAACTGCACTGCTCTCGCTTGGGATTAAATAAGCACTGACACACACACACACACTCAAACCCCCTAAACATTTCAGCATCCAGTCTAGATCTTAGAAATAGCAGTGGCAGTAATAACTGGACTTTTGTTTGGGTTTCAGTTTCAAGAAGTTAAAAGAATAACTACCAAAAAAACCTACACTGCCCATTAAAGTTTGGGAACACACAGGCACCGAGACTCTCTGACTCACCGTGCAATGAGATCGTTAGAGCTACCGCCATCTTGCACCAGTTTTTACTACAGATCTTGGTCTTGACTTAGACTCAGAATTAGTTTTGACTCACAGGTTCGGATCTAGCGATCTTGATTACAACAATAGTAAATGGAACAGACACAAAAACAAATTTCCAAATTTGACTCTGACTTAAATCTTAACTCCCACCTTTAGAGATTTGTCATCAACTCTTAACTCAGAGACTGGAGGCTTGAGTTAGACTCACATTTCAGAGACTCTAGACTTGTCTCAGACTAACACCTTAAAGACTACAGACTTGACTCAGACTCACACCTTAAAGACTACAGACTTGACTCAGACTCACACCTTAAAGACTAGAGACTTGCTGCAGACTTATAGGTCAGGGGCTAGAAATTTGACTCAGACTCGCACCCTGAGGACTACAGAGTTGACTCAGATTTGCACCCCAAAGACTAGAGACTTGACTCAGCGTCAACGAGGCCAGCAGGACATCAGCGGTGCTCCCTCGGCCACTCTCCACTTCTGCCGGCACCCACCGCATCGCAGACACCATGAGGGTGCTGCACATGTATGCTGGAGCCCCAGTTGTTGTCCAATCTTCCCACCAGCATCCGCTCGAAACATCACTAGAGGGTCACCATAGAGGGTCAGCATGGTTGTCTTCTCTGGGGCGGATGGGATCTTCCAGCAAGACGATGCAACACGTCACACGACTAGAAACGTCCTACATTGGTTGGAAGAGCTGAGCAAGACTTCCGAGTACTACCCTGGACCTCTGATTCCCCCAGACTTGAACCCAATTGAGCATCTCCTCAATTCCTCAACCTGGATGGTGGTGTTGGCCCTATGGATCTGTGGGATGCACTGCAGTCAGCATGGCTCCAGATACCTGGGACAACCTACCAGGACCTTATTGAGTCTCCAAGGCAGTTTAGCTTTGTGCTACACACTCTGGATATTAGCTGGTGGTCATAATAATGTGACTCGACTGTGTATGAACTTGTTCTATAGTAAATCAGCTGTTTATGTGCATTAACAACTCTCGCCAACCAAGAAAAAACATGTGTATATCATATACTTAGTTTGATATCCTCAAACATCTGTCAGGCAGGCTGTGCATATAAATAGATCAATATCCGAAAGACTCAGTGCAAATGGAACGAAGAGCCCCGTCACCAAGATAAGCATTGAAAGAGCTCTTACTGACGACCCCTTCAAATGATGGACAGGAATGCACGGAATGCAATTTTGCCATTCAGCCTTTTTTTTATACGAGGCTCCTGCGAACACTCCTCCGACAGCCATCCTGATAAAGCCAGCCATTCCCGAGCCTTCTGCAGCCAATCAAATGACCACAAACAGCGAAGCTTTCGAAGTAACCCAAAGGACACCGCAGCCAGTATCTTTAAAAGTCTTCCCACAGAGAGTAAACACACAAATTTGACAACAGAAGAGCTGTTTGATCTCAGGAGAGTTCCAGAGCTGATTGCTCTGAATACGCACAACGCAGATCAGTGCTTATCTTCAGTCTGGACCGCAATCAGAGCAGAACATCTCCTCCCTTTTGAAGGATGCAAATGAGAACGGAGTACGAGCGAGTTTCCATGTTCTCCGCAGACGCTTGAAGGCCTGGAGCTCAGGTGAACTGGAGGTCACGTACATACACACCTCTTCCATTCGCGTCGTTCACTTTCACACAGACGTTCACTTTAGAGAGTCCGTTTTTGACTGGTTTTAGTACACTACCAGTCAAACGTTTTAGATACACTACCAGTCAAACGTTTTAGATACACTACCAGCTCAAACGTTTTAGATACACTACCAGTCAAACGTTTTAGATACACTACCAGTCAAACGTTTTAGATACACTACCAGCCAAACGTTTTAGATACACTACCAGCTCAAACGTTTTAGACACACTACCAGTCAAACGTTTTAGATACACTACCAGTCAAACGTTTTAGTACACTACCAGCTCAAACGTTTTAGATACACTACCAGTCAAACGTTTTAGATACACTACCAGTCAAACGTTTTAGATACACTACCAGCTCAAACGTTTTAGATACACTACCAGTCAAACGTTTTAGATACACTACCAGTCAAACGTTTTAGATACACTACCAGCCAAACGTTTTAGATACACTACCAGCTCAAACGTTTTAGACACACTACCAGTCAAACGTTTTAGATACACTACCAGTCAAACGTTTTAGTACACTACCAGCTCAAACGTTTTAGATACACTACCAGTCAAACGTTTTAGATACACTACCAGTCAAACGTTTTAGATACACTACCAGCCAAACGTTTTAGATACACTACCAGTCAAACGTTTTAGATACACTACCAGCTCAAACGTTTTAGACACACTACCAGTCAAACGTTTTAGATAAACTACCAGTCAAACGTTTTAGTACACTACCAGTCAAATGTTTTAGTACACTACCAGTCAAACGTTTTAGATACACTACCAGTCAAACGTTTTAGATAAACTACCAGTCAAACGTTTTAGATACACTACCAGACAAACGTTTTAGTACACTACCAGTCAAACGTTTTAGATACACCACCAGACAAACGTTTTAGATACACTACCAGTCAAACGTTTTAGATACACTACCAGTCAAACGTTTTAGATAAACTACCAGTCAAACGTTTTAGATACACTACCAGTCAAACGTTTTAGATACACTACCAGTCAAACGTTTTAGACACACTACCAGTCAAACGTTTTAGATACACTACCAGTCAAACGTTTTAGATACACTACCAGTCAAACGTTTTAGACACACTACCAGTCAAACGTTTTAGATACACTACCAGTCAAACGTTTTAGTACACTACCAGTCAAACGTTTTAGTACACTACCAGTCAAACGTTTTAGATAAACTACCAGTCAAACGTTTTAGATAAACTACCAGTCAAACGTTTTAGATACACTACCAGACAAACGTTTTAGATACACTACCAGTCAAACGTTTTAGACACACTACCAGTCAAACGTTTTAGATACACTACCAGTCAAACGTTTTAGTACACTACCAGTCAAACGTTTTAGTACACTACCAGTCAAACGTTTTAGATAAACTACCAGTCAAACGTTTTAGTACACTACCAGTCAAAGGTTTTAGTACACTACCAGTCAAACATTTTAGATACACCACCAGACAAACGTTTTAGATACACTACCAGTCAAACGTTTTAGATACACTACCAGTCAAACGTTTTAGATAAACTACCAGTCAAACGTTTTAGATACACTACCAGTCAAACGTTTTAGATACACTACCAGTCAAACGTTTTAGACACACTACCAGTCAAACGTTTTAGATACACTACCAGTCAAACGTTTTAGATACACTACCAGTCAAACGTTTTAGACACACTACCAGTCAAACGTTTTAGATACACTACCAGTCAAACGTTTTAGTACACTACCAGTCAAACGTTTTAGTACACTACCAGTCAAACGTTTTAGATAAACTACCAGTCAAACGTTTTAGATAAACTACCAGTCAAACGTTTTAGATACACTACCAGACAAACGTTTTAGATACACTACCAGTCAAACGTTTTAGACACACTACCAGTCAAACGTTTTAGATACACTACCAGTCAAACGTTTTAGTACACTACCAGTCAAACGTTTTAGTACACTACCAGTCAAACGTTTTAGATAAACTACCAGTCAAACGTTTTAGTACACTACCAGTCAAAGGTTTTAGTACACTACCAGTCAAACATTTTAGATAAACTACCAGTCAAACGTATTAGATACACTACCAGTCAAACGTTTTAGATACACTACCAGCCAAAGGTTTTAGTACACTACCAGACAAACATTTTAGATAAACTACCAGTCAAACGTATTAGATACACTACCAGTCAAACGTTTTAGATACACTACCAGTCAAACGTTTTAGATACACTACCAGCCAAACGTTTTAGATACACTACCAGTCAAACGTTTTAGATACACTACCAGTCAAACGCTTTAGATCACTACCAGACAAACGTTTTAGATACACTACCAGTCAAACGTTTTAGTACACTACCAGCCAAACGTTTTAGTACACTACCAGTCAAACGTTTTAGATACACTACCAGCCAAATGTTTTAGTACACTACCAGCCAAACGTTTTAGATACACTACCAGCCAAACGTTTTAGATACACTACCAGTCAAACGTTTTAGATACACTACCAGTCAAACGTTTTAGATACACTACCAGCCAAACGTTTTAGTACACTACCAGCCAAACGTTTTAGATACACTACCAGCCAAATGTTTTAGTACACTACCAGCCAAACGTTTTAGATACACTACCAGCCAAACGTTTTAGATACACTACCAGTCAAACGTTTTAGATACACTACCAGTCAAACGTTTTAGTACACTACCAGTTAAACGTTTTAGATACACTACCAGTCAAACGTTTTAGTACACTACCAGTCAAACGTTTTAGTACACTACCAGCCAAACGTTTTAGATACACTACCAGTCAAACGTTTTAGTACACTACCAGTCAAACGTTTTAGTACACTACCAGTCAAACGTTTTAGTACACTACCAGTTAAACGTTTTAGATACACTACCAGCCAAACGTTTTAGATACACTACCAGTCAAACGTTTTAGATACACTACCAGCCAAACGTTTTAGATACACTACCAGCCAAACGTTTTAGATACACTACCAGTCAAACGTTTTAGTACACTACCAGTCAAACGTTTTAGATACACTACCAGTCAAACGTTTTAGTACACTACCAGTTAAACGTTTTAGTACACTACCAGTCAAACGTTTTAGTACACTACCAGTCAAACGTTTTAGATACACTACCAGTCAAACGTTTTAGTACACTACCAGTTAAACGTTTTAGTACACTACCAGTCAAACGTTTTAGTACACTACCAGTCAAACGTTTTAGATACACTACCAGTCAAACGTTTTAGATACACTACCAGTCAAACGTTTTAGATACACTACCAGCAAAACATTATAGAACACTACCAGTCCATCTTTTTACAACTGTTCCAAAACTTTTCAGTTATTATTGTTATTGTTGTTCCGGTTTAGGGAAGATGAATCCCAATCAGAGACACCGCAAACACCCTGTATGGGTCAAACTCAGTTTCGTTCTTCCACAGGCCTAATCAATCACATTTGCTTCACACTGATATTTGAACTCTGTTGGGGGAACTCTCATCCTCCCTTCGGCTAAAAGACGCAGGATGTGATGTCATGAAGCCTGTCTACCTCGCTCCAACTTAAGCTCTGACCTCCGGCAGTAGGTAACCCGATCTCGCTCTGAGGCCTGCGGAACTTGTCACATTTGGCTGTTGGAGGGTGAAGTAAGAGACTGCTGCTGCTGCTGCCTGTTGATTAAGTCTCTGTAAAGCATAGCAACTAGGGGGTCAAAGCCACTTACTGAACATTAGGAATTCAGATTCAGAGCATCATCAAATCTTAACACGATTCGAATCAGTTCCGTTCAGTTACTTTAGTTACTCCTGGCTAGATAAACTAAAAAAATATGGTTTGGATGCTGGTATGCTGGTCAACCAGAATGACCATGCTGGGTGTCCAACATCAACTAAACCAACATCAGACCAGCATAAATTAGCTTAGATCAGCAGGGTTATTTTTAAAAATACACTATATATATATATATATATATATATATATATATATATATATATATATATATATATATATATATATATATATATATAAAATTTTTAGTTGTTTTTTTTTTTTTTCATTCAAAATTCAGAAAGGAAAGTGAAAATGAAGTATCTGGATACCCCAGCAAGTAACGGGTGAGGTGGTCTATCTTTTAGGCTATGTCCCGAACAACTTGAAAGTCTCTATATTGGATCAAGGGCAAGTTTTTCCAATGGGAAGGTGATCATGTTCGGGACATAGCCTAAATGACAGGCCCACTTCACACTTCATATATATCTTATATATCTGTCAACTGTTATTTTATATATACAATGTATTTATATATATTAGGTCTCGAACCATCATATTGGATCAAGGGGAAGTTTTTCCAATGGGAAGGTGGTCGTGTAGCAGATCAAAGAAGACCAGAACTGTCTCAGAAATTGCTTGATGCATCTAGATTTGCAATATCTCTTGTGGTTCAAATGTTATTAACAAAGGCAACAACAACCACATTGAACAACATGTTTAGTGTGCAGTCCCTATATATATATATACTTTATATATCAGGCCCAAAGAATAGTTGGGCCTTGGCCAAAAAATGTGTTTCAACTTTGTTGACTATTATTAAAAATGGATTGTATGTTAGCGAATTTCACATACGGTGGATACAGAGGCAGATGACAAGCAACGTTAAAAGGTTTGTCACTCAGAGCATCATTAATCCTATTCGAGAGGGATTAGTTTTACCAGCGGAGGCCCAGTAATTCAACAAGTGCTTAATCTGACTGGACACAGTAACAACACTGAGCGTGGCTGATTGGCCTATAAGGCATTAGCATTAGGCTAGTAAAGTGGCTTCATTTAACTTACCAAACTCTGCACAACAACTATGCGCTGGCTTGTGAGAGGAGCTTTGGTGTATTTTATTTTCTCTAGTCCTTGTAATTCAGCCATCACCAAAAATGTTGAGGAACTTCTTGCCATGGAGGGTCAAATCCAACTCAGTTTTAGCTGCTAGTCTTGGTTTTAGGGCACAAAAATAAAGGGAGCTGAAGTCAGTTTCTCATTCCACCTTAAATGAAACAGAAGTTACTCTAACATCTTAGGTCCCAGAATGAAACTGCTGAAACATTTAAGGTGGAACAGAAGAATCTGAGGTTACAATGCTGGAATACTGGGTTACAATCATAAAGGTCGTTGATAATCACTCAAATGACACCACATAAGCAGGTAATACTAATCCAACTCCAATACGGCTTTACTATCATGATTCTACATTAAAACGAGACCACACATATAGATATGCAAGCTTAAGAGCTGTATTACATTTATATTTAAATTATTTTAAAATAGATAAAGACTAATTACCTGTTTTCACCACCAGCTAACATTACTATCCAAATCACACCGTAAATTGTATCACTTTTCGGTAAAGAACAGTGGGTTACAGCTGATATACACAATTCAATTATATTTAATCTGTTAAATTTGTAGAAGTAGATGATAACATGAGCTTGAAGTTCTACTATTAATTTCAAGTTTATTTGTATAGCAGCTTTACAGAGGTTTTAAAAACAGATAGTTACAATGTATATCCCCCCCAGTGAGCAAGCCAGAGGCAACAGTGGCAAGAAAACCTCCCTCAGACTGGAGGAAGAAACCTTGGGAGGAACCAGACTCACAAGGGGAGACCCATCCTCCTCTGGTCAAACAGTATTTACAGTTTAATAAACTAAACACCAAAGAAAAGAGTCTCTGTTTGAAATCTGGATGGCAGAGCTTTAGAAGCTGCACAGGTAGAGGCAGTCTCTGACTGGGGCAGTCTCTGACTGAGGCAGTCTCTGACTGAGGCAGTCTCTGACTGAGGCAGTGTCTGACTGAGTCTTTATGTAAAGTGGGCCTGAGCTGAAACGGTCAGCTAATGCTGACCCAACACCAAACGATTTTCAAGCGATTTTACTGTCGTAGACAAGTTTCCAGTGTCAGAATAAAACCATGTAAGTTTCACTAGAGTTGAGTCACGCTCGAGTCATCTAGATGGTTTAGTATGAGGTGGTCGAGACTGCAGGGTAAACTCAGTCTTTTTCTCGTCCGAGCGTTCCGATAAAATCAAGTGTGTTTAATATTATCTTAAGTCTGAAGTCTTGGCTCACGCAAATAGTCACGTGAACATTGTCGACGACCAATAGGAGAGCTCTGTTCACCACCAAACGGGAAGACACAAGGAACTCACCCCCGTCTGGTGGGTAAAGAAGTTAGACATGGAGGGGAGTCCGGCGAGGGTTCAGAAACTGCGGTTCTCCTGGACTGTACAGAAGGAGGAGAAACTGGTGGAGCTGTGGAGTGAGCTGTGGAGTGAGCTGTGGAGTGAGCTGTGGAGTAAGCAAGAGTGCCTCTTTCATGTGTCTTCACATTTATACCACGGCAGAGTGGAAGAGGAAAAAACGTTAACAGAAATCACTAAAACCCTCGAGAGTATGCTAAGCTAAAACACTGCCGATCAGGGCTACCGTTACAATTAGCCTAGCAGCTAACCGTACAGTTCAGCTGAATATGCTAACTTCAATCATATAAATGGGAAATAATCTTAAAAGGAATCTAGTGGCAGTCTTGTTGTAAATAGTGACTCTGAAAGACCCCCAGTCTTTACAAAATCATAGCCTCTGACTAGTCTGTGACTAAAAGTCTGTGACTAGTCTTCAGATGTGAGAGGGAGTCAGACTTTAGTCTATTAAACATCTTTTAAAAACTCTTCTAGTGTATGGTCAGCATAAGGCTACCTTCAAACAGCAGGTAAGAGTGGCCCAAATCCAACCATATGTGACACAGATGGGTATCTGAGGTCACTGTGAACAGCAGAACACAATGAATCGGACCATTTCAATAATGATCTGGGACACTTTTGTATGTGGTACTGAAATCTGATACACATCTGATACGACTCTCAAAGTGACATTGGACAGCCGGATCGAAATCTCTGCAACTTTTACGCCAATCCATCTTAATATTCGTCATAATTCCACCCAACCAAGACCTCTTAGACATCTGGGCTGATGATTCTGTACGAAATAAAATAATAAGGCTGCGAACCAATGAAGTAGCTACGATGGAATGACTTGCCCTGTTTACCGTGAGCCTGAACACGGTCTCTGTGGTGTCCGAGCGGTCTTTCACTGGAACTTGGTGATGCCCCTGTGATGCTGGGGAATGGAGTGGACCTGGTTCCACCAGCTGCCAATCTGATCTGATCAGACCGATGACGGATATACATCCCATTTGAAATACAGTGTGAACAGCTTAGCAAGGGAATCAGATTTGGCAAGAAAATCAGATTCCGCCATGTGAACGCAGCCGCAGTCGACCTTAGCCGACCACAGTAGTCTTTCCATGCGTCCTTCTTTGACGTAAACAGAAAATAAACCCAAACTCTCTCTTTACTGCCCTCTGGTGGAGAATACAGGCCAGGCATGTCATGGTTATACACTACTTATCCATCTGGAGCCAATCCCAGCGACATCGGGCGAAGGCAGGGTACACCATGGACAGATCGCCAGTCCATAACATGGCCAACACACACTCACTCACGCACTCACACCTACGGGCAGTTTAGAGTGAGGATCCTAACATGCATGTGTTTGGACTGTGGGAGGAAACCGGAGTACCCAGAGGAACCCACTCAAGCATGAGGAGAACATACACACTCCACACAGAACCACCCAGACTGGGAAATTCTAGTTTACTGTTTGATTGTTTCATGACTGGAAAAAATCTTCACCCCTGTTATATAAACATCGCGGCGCTGCTGCATCTCGCAGCCCTGCCGAGCAGATTCGCGGCGGTCATCCAGCCCAGAGTATAGAAGCAAAGTTGCTGCACGTGAGAGGAAAGTCTAGACACAAAAATGATTAACGTGGACGATTTAAGGAGGGATTTTTTCGCATCTGGCTCCCTCGGCTCTATCAGGAGTTGTTGACAGACCAGTTTCTGCGGGCCTGGACGATCCAGCAGTCTGACCGCAGCCCTGTGACAGGCACCGGTCCCGCACATGCCTGGGCTGTGCCCCCTTCCAGCTTCCAGCGGGGCATCTTGCTTTGATTAAAATGCCTTCTGCGCTTCTCATGCGAGATTCTTCTGGCTCGGCGGCACTTTGCGCTAATGCGTTTAGGAGCAGCTGCGCTCACACACACACACACACATACACACACACACACACACACACACACACAAACACACACACCATCAGCGGGCCCACATGGACAAATCACTCACAGACATCTCGCTACACACTCGTCCGACAATACCAACAGTGCACATTCACGCGCGGTCACATGTGTTTACAGGTCGAGCGCTAGAAGTATGAAGAAGTTCATCGTCACATAGGAGGAAGCATCAGAAGCAGTCGAGCGTTCTGGTCTTTTGCAAGAAGGCAGTAAATCTGAAACGCTGTATTTGTCCCAGGATTCACCATAAAAAAAATCCAGGCTTGCCGGCCAAGTTTGCTTAAAGGAGCAATCTGGCGATAAATCAAGTTGTGTATCTTTTTTTTAAGGTTACATAGTTTTAAAAGTTATGATTAACCCCTTTAGAGCATGTGGTGCTGCTAGTAAACTAAGTAGAACTTAGAATCCATGTTCATACAGTTCAGCAACAGCAACCGTAACTAGAGGCCCAACTCTCTTTGTAATCTTTAACTGACCAGCACAGAAAAAACACAACATAGGCTGCTTGACCGAAGTTTAGCGCTCTTGGGGAGGGGTGTGTGATATTGACAAAAATGATATCTCGATATTATCTGTGATTTTGTTGATAACGATAATGAACGATATTTTGCGTTATTTAGAAATGTGTTTGTTAAAAGTCTTATATTTTATTAGTTTGTACTTCTTAAAGGATATTAATGTCCATACATCCATCATCTTCCGTCGTATTCCGCTAGTATGGGTCATCCCAGGAAGAACTAAAAGCCAAATGCTTGAAGAAATAGAGAAAAAACTAAACATACTATTTTCCAAAGTTTGGAGAAGTTCTACAAATAAAGAGTAGTAGCTGAAATGGGAGTGGAGTGCCAGTACTGTTTATAACAAATGCATAATTGCAGCGTCCATGCAGAGGACAATGCATTATTAAAGGATGATTAGCGGCCTCTTTCGTTTTTGAGTTTCTGAGAATAGCACGTGAACTTTAAGTTAAGAAGAACTTACAGAGTTACGAGTGGCTCAGACTACGCTTACACTTACGAACGAGTTGACGTACTACGTTAGTTACGAAGTCTGTCAGGAAATGTTTGTAATTTTAAGAATGTTCTTAAGTATGAAGTTGCGCAGTATTAGCGTTAGGATTAGAAATAAAAACAGTTTCTGCTTTTCTGTGGTTTAATTTTAAGGGGGTTCCTGGTTCCTACGCCAATGCGTACACCATAAATGTTGATTGTCTTCTCTGGGGTGGATGGGATCTTCCAGCAAGACGATGCGACACATCACACAACTAGAAATGTCTCACACCGGTTGGAAGAGCTGACCACAACTTTGAAGTTCTACCCTGGACTCATAATTCCTCAAACTTGAACCCAATTGAGCTTCTGTGGGACCACCTGGATGGTGGCGTTGGCTCTATGGATCCTCCTCCACGCTCCCTCCAGCAGCTGTGGGATGCACTGCAGTCAGCATGATACCTCCAGATACCTGTGACCACCTACCAGGACCTTATTGAGTCTAACAGCCCGTCTAGCTACTCTCTGTTAAGAAGAACTTACGGAGAACTTACAGAGTTACAAGTGGAGTTACAAGTGGCTCAGACTACTCTTACACTTACGAACGAGTTTATGCACTACATTAGTTACGAAGTCTGTCAGGAAACGTTTGTGATTTTAAGAATGTTCTTAAGTATGAAGTTACGAAGTACTTAGCGTTAAGATGTTTTGGGAAACACACCACAGGTTAGCTGTGGAGTGATCTTTAACGACTGCTTTCTTACAAAGTCTGAGTCTTCTGAGTAATGTCAGTCTTTTCAGATCCAAACCAGCTCCACGCGAGTGATGATGAGGAGTTAAATGAGTTTAGGAGTTAAATCTAAGGCGGTAGACTGGGAGGCTGGCGGTGTCTGAGTTGAGGGGTTTCAGCTCACGAATAGGGGAATGTTTTGGTGGCATTCTCTGGAAGACGTTCTCAGCTGAACTGGATCTGAATCCATCCTTGCAGAAGATCACATACACCATACATGCCAAGACTTCCAAGGTCTACCCAGGACTCCTAATTCCTCAGACTTGAACCCAATTGAGCATCTGTGGGACCACCTGGATGGTGGCGTTGGCTCTATTGATCCTCCTCCACGCTCCCTCCATCAGCTGTGGGATGCACTGCAGTCAGCATGATACCTCCAGATACCTGTGACCACCTACCAGGACCTTATTGAGTCTCCCAGTGCATCTAGCTGCTGGTGCTCATAATAATGTGACTTGACTGTCGACCACCGACCAGCACAGGGCAGTTTGGGTCCCAAACATGCTTTGGCTGACCGTCTACGCGGTAACAGCTATGTAAATCAGATTTTCCGTCCAAATATTTCTTTAAAATTTAATTAAAGCGTGAATGTTGGATGTTGAATGTTGGATACTAAAAATAACAGAAAGCTGGTGTAGCTAGCTGGACGCTTGCGAGTGATGTCATGCTAACTGATCTCACGAAACTGCATTCATTGTTAGCCACACCAGTATTTTTGGTCAGGGCATTGGCGGCTGTATCAGATATCAAAGCGGTGGGGTCTGGAAAGCAGGGGTGGGACGGAGCAGACGAGCAAGAGCTCCAGTTTGTTATTGTGTTCCCCCTTCGCTTGTTCATAACGCCATGTCCAGAGGTCAGAATCCCCTCCCTACCTCGTCCTTGATGTCGCCATGCTCTAATTATCGTAGAACGGAGCCGAGCGATTGTGTCACTCTAAATATCGGAGGGTCCCCCCCGACAGACCCCGCTCCTGCCATGACTCATTCCTACGAGCACAGGATCCGTTTTATTAAATCAAAAACATCATAGAGGAAATATTCAAACATCTGGTCTATAAACGAGAGCTTTGCCACAGTAAAGGAGGGAGAAAAAAGGGAGGGAGGGGGCGGGTTTCCATGTCCCTAACCAGTTGGCTTTGCCCTCTCTCTCCCCTCCCCGGCTTCGGGGGGAGCCTCAGTGGTGATGCAGAAAGCAGACAGGATCTGGAGAAACATTCTGAAAGGGGCTGATCAGCCCGCGGCCCGGCCTGAGCCTGCGTTTGCTCCAATTAACTACACACACATGCAGACACCGAAGTGGGGAAGTAGAACAGGCAGTGCACGTGGATAGAGAAGCTCATTCCATTGATATTAGGCTTATTATTGTCAGAACCAGCTACAGAGTGTAAAACTGTATGTACACTGTATATAGGAGAGTTCAGTACATAGAACTGTACACACCCTGAACCTTAAACTCCTTCAGATACAAATCCTGCTTTTACAGAAGAGGATAAAACAGGCTGAGCTCCAAATACTACACTGTTACGTAACAGACTGGTTAATATTTACACACAACCACAACAACAACCAGCAACCAGAACATTTACACACAACCACAACAACAACCAGCAACCAGAACATTTACACACAACCACAACACCAACCAGCAACCAGAACATTTACACACAACCACAACACCAACCAGCAACCAGAACATTTACACACAACCACAACACCAACCAGCAATCAGAACATTTACACACAACCACAACAACAACCTGCAACCAGAACATTTACACACAACCACAACACCAACCAGCAACCAGAACATTTACACACAACCACAACAACAACCTGCAACCAGAACATTTACACACAACCACAACAACAACCAGCAACCAGAACATTTACACACAACCACAACACCAACCAGCAGCCAGAACATTTACACACAACCACAACAAAAACCTGCAACCAGAACATTTACACACAACCACAACAAAAACCTGCAACCAGAACATTTACACACAACCACAACAACAACCAGCAACCAGAACATTTACACACAACCACAACACCAACCAACAACCAGAACATTTACACACAACCACAACACCAACCAGCAACCAGAACATTTACACACAACACCAACCAGCAACCAGAACATTTACACACAACTACAACACCAACCAACAACCAGAACATTTACACACAACCACAACACCCAGCAACCAGAACATTTACACACAACCACAACACCAACCAGAACATTTACACACAACCACAACCAGCAACCAGAACATTTACACATAACCACAACCAGCAACCAGAACATTTACACACAACCACAACCAGCAACCAGCACATTTACACACAACCACAACACCAACCAGCAACCAGAACATTTACACACAACCAAAACACCAACCAACAACCAGAACATTTACACACAACCACAACCAGCAACCAGAACATTTACACACAACCACAACAACAACCAGCAACCAGAACATTTACACACAACCACAACACCAACCAGCAACCAGAACATTTACACACAACCACAACACCAACCAGCAACCAGAACATTTACACACAACCATAACACCAACCAGCAACCAGAACATTTACACACAACCACAACCAGCAACCAGAACATTTACACATAACCACAACCAGCAACCAGAACATTTACACACAACCACAACCAGCAACCAGAACATTTACACACAACCACAACACCAACCAGCAACCAGAACATTTACACACAACCAAAACACCAACCAACAACCAGAACATTTACACACAACCACAACACCAACCAGCAACCAGAACATTTACACACAACCACAACAACAGCCAGAACATTTACACACAACCACAACAACAACCAGCAACCAGAACATTTACACACAACCACAACACCAACCAGCAACCAGAACATTTACACACAACCACAACACCAACCAGCAACCAGAACATTTACACACAACCACAACACCAACCAGCAACCAGAACATTTACACACAACCACAACACCAACCAGCAACCAGAACATTTACACACAACCACAACACCAACCAGCAACCAGAACATTTACACACAACACCAACCAGCAACCAGAACATTTACACACAATCACAACACCAACCAGCACCCAGAATATTTACACACAACCACAACAACAACCTGCAACCAGAACATTTACACACAACCACAACAACCACCAACCAGAACATTTACACACAACCACAACAACAACCTGCAACCAGAACATTTACACACAACCACAACAACAACCTGCAACCAGAACATTTACACATAACCACAACCAGCAACCAGAACGGTGGTGGAGAAATCCAGCGTTCCAGGCTGTGAAGGGAACGTCACCACTTTTCATTCCTTCCCAACAAACAACCCAACTGTCAGAGCTCCATGTTCATCTTTAAACCAGCCTGAAGTTCCTCTTCTCCACATTCTTCATCTAATGTTCCACCTTAAACACTGCAGCTCAAACAGACGTGGAGAATTCCCAAAACTGCTCAGCTCCCACATCTTTAACAGAATCCTGAACAACTTTAACTCTGCAGTCTGTACGTTTCACTCCGGACAGTTTCTCCAACACTCGGAGCAGCTTCAGCTTCAGCTCAGCGTTCAACACTGAAGAGACTGAAGAGACGAGCAGCTCCACCTTTATTAGCACCACAACCTCAACAGTGACTGGAAGTAGCAGCCATGCTGTGTGAGTGGATCACTGTGTACTGGTTGAAGCAGATCATCTTAAACTGAAAGTTTCACAGAGACACCTTTAATCTACTTTGTGTTTGATGTCCAGATGAAAGTGAGTAGCTAGTACAGGTAACGTTAGATACTAGCAAGACTCTGAGTAACTAGCATAGCTAACTAAACAGTATGAGGGCGAAGCTTATTTACACAGAGGCTCATTTTATTTTGTCTACGTTGCTTCTGTGTGATCACTGTGGCGTCTGGCTGTAAAGCAGCCAGACAGAGCCGAGCTCGGGAAATAATAAATTAATGAGCTCACCAGCTCGCTTTATTCCAGGACCAATCCATAGGGGTGTGGCATTTACTTGCCGGATCTGGACAGCCACTTATTGAACTCTACATGGCAACACAACCAGCCCCCTCCTTAAGCCAGCATAGCCATGTGTGCCAAGCTCATTATTCAAGGCCTGCGTTGGTCTTACAGAGACCTAATCTCTAGCACTGAAGGCTAATCTGCAGGCTGGGCTGCACAGTCCACATCTCAGCATGGACAGACATGATATTGGCTCAAGAGCTGGAGTCTATCTAATCTACGACTACCACCACAAGCCCTCCCCATCTCTGGAACATGTGGATTCCAGTGACCTCAATAAACAATCTCTGGATTTGAATCCAGCAAAGCTACAGCGACCAGTGATCCTCCTGAGTGGTCAGTCGGCTGCCAGTGTCAAACGTTACGTTTTTAAATACCGTTGTCACCTACGATTCACAACAAGTATAATCCCATTACAGTTTGACATCAAAGAGAACAAGCAGCTTATGATGTAGCGCAGTACAGCGGTGGCCTCCTGAAAGGAAGCAGTGACCTCACTGGACTCGTTCGGGCACAATGGAAATAGCTGCCTACTGACTTCCTGTTCTCTCCGGTACAGGAAACCAGCGCAGTGACAAAGACGTCCGTATTGGCCAAGGAGGTCTAAGAAGTGTAGAGCTCTCTGCCAAATGGACTACTGAGAAAAACCCATAAAGCATAAAACCAGAGGTGCAATTTAAGGAGTTTTGAAATGAAATTAAAGCAAGGCTGTGCAAAACAAACTCTAGGAGTCTGTTATCACAATGTTTTCCACTATACACACCTTAATAATTTAAATGTATTATTGTATCAGGTGGGAGAACATTTCTAATGTCAATGTTAAAGCAATGTCTACTGCAGCAGTTCACAAGAATTATTGATAAGCTAATTAAAAAGCATCAATTTTTCGAAATATACATTAATATATGGTTAAGATGTAAACAATATCAGTCAGAGGTCTTACACAGCGTTCTGGGAACATAGGGTCCTGATGAAAACATAGGGATGTGGAACCAGGGCCCTATGTATACAGCACACTGGACACATAGGACCCTAGTAACATAAGGCACTGGGTATATAGGGCACTGGGAACATAGAGGCCTGCTAGCATAAGGCAATGGATACATAGGGCCCTAAGAACACAGGGCACTGGAAACATAGGACCCTAGTAACATAGGGCACTGGGTATATAGGGCACTGGGAACATAGAGGCCTGCTAGCATAAGGCAATGGATACATAGGGCCCTAAGAACACAGGGCACTGGACACATAGGGCCCTAGTAACATAAGGCACTGGGTATATAGGGCACTGGGAACATAAAGGCCTGATAGCATAAGGCATGGGATACATAGGGCCCTAAGAACACAGGGCACTGGACACATAGGACCCTAGTAACATAGGGCACTGGGTATATAGGGCACTGGAAACATAGAGGCCTGCTAGCATAAGGCACTGGATACATGGGTCCCTAAAAACACAGGGCACTGGAAACATAGGACCCTAGTAACAGAGGGCACTGGGTATATAGGGCACTGGGAACATAGAGGCCTGCTAGCATAAGGCACTGGATACATAGGGCCCTAAGAACCCAGGGCACTGGAAATACAGGACCTTGGAAACACAAAGTACTGGATACATAGTGTCCTAGGAACATAGGATGCTGGACAGACAGGGCCCTGGAAACATAAAGCCCTGGAAGCGTAAGAACATAGGACACTGGAAACACTGGGCTCTACAAACATAAGGCACTGGATACATAGGGCCCCGGGAAAATCGGGCACAGGAAACACATCCAGTGTAACATCCTTGAAACATAGGGCACTGGAGACATAAAGCACTGGAAACATAGGGCACTGGAGACATAAAGCACTGGAAACATAGGGCACTGGAGACATAAAGCACTGGAAACATAGGGCACTGGAGACATAAAGCACTGGAAACATAGGGCCCTGGAGACATAAAGCACTAGAAACATCGGGCCCTGCGAACATAAAACACTGGATACATAGGGCCCTAAGAACATTGGGCACTGGATACATAGGGCCCTAAGAACATTGGGAACTGGAGACATAAAGCACTATAAACATAGGGCACTGGAGACATAAAGCACTAGAAACATAGGGCCCTGGAGACATAAAGCACTAGAAACATAGGGCCCTGGAGACATAAAGCACTAGAAACATAGGGCCCTGCGAACATAAAACACTGGATACATAGGATCCTAAGAACATTGGGCACTGGATATATAGAACCCTAAGAACATTTGGCACTGGATGCATAAAGCACTGGATGCATAGGATCCTAGAAACAATGGGCACTAGAAGTATAGGGCCCCAGGAACACAGAACTTTGGGGAAACAAGACCCTGTGAACATGGGGAACTGGAAACATTGAGACCCCATTGAAACATTAAGCCTTGGTCGTATAGAAACATAGGACGATGGCAACATAAGGGGCGCTTCAAGATGTTTCCGAAACAGGCCCAACAGAGAACAGCCAATCAGAACCAAGCTCTTTGTTCTGTATTACGTGTATTAGTTTTAAAGGTACAGTAACGAAAACCAGTCTGTTTGATTATAAGGTATAAAGAGAGGTTAGAAAAAGGTCATGTCCAACTTTTTATTATATTAAAACTATTTTTGATACATAATATCATTAATACAGAGACTCAGAAAACCCCATTCGAACTTCTTTACCGAAGCATTCGTTTTCAGAAAGCGGTGACGGACTCTCTAAATTACATCCCGTAATATGAACGTCAGCACTTCCAGAGATCTGTTGCGGTCAGTAAACATACCCACTTCCAGCAACTCACCCTCACTTCTGGGTTAAGCCACACCCACTTTCAGTTTGCAGTTAAACAGAAGGCGTTTAAAAACGTATCAGCATTAAAACATTGTCTACGAAAACAAGTAGAAAGACAAAAACTCCAGCAGTCACTCCATTCAGAGCACAATGCAGGCCTGATCTTGGGAAATCTCCTCTGTAGGTTCGCCCACTCGACTGCAGCCTCGAGCTGTTTATCGCTGAGTGAAGACAAGAAGAAAAGACTCGAATGAAAACATTAAGCTGTAACTAAACCACGAATCAAATCCCCACCACGCAGCTATTGTGCTGCACATTCCAAACTTGGAAAGCTCCTTAGCTCCAGGCTCTGGTCCCCCACTCAGCGATGGGCCCTAAGATGGAGAGCTACACATGCCCTTCCGAGACCACTCGTCATCCTGTTCCAGCAGGAGTGCATGCGGGGTCTTGTTTACTTTGTCCTCCCCACATGAGAAAAGCGCCCCCCCCCCCCCCCCCCCCCCCCCATCTGGAATGGTCTGTATGTCTCTACCTCGCTAAGTAATGCTATTGCACCATATGGAGAAATACTAACGTTGTGATTGGCCTGCCAGATACCGCAATAAGCCTCACAGTTCATTTAAAGTGCAAATCAAAAATGGATAAATGGATAAAGGAATAAAGGGATGAAGGAACAGTGTTGGTGATGATAAAGGAATGAAGGGATGAAGGAACAGTGTTGGTGATGATAAAGGAATAAAGGGATGAAGGAACAGTGTTGGTGGTGATAAAGGAATGAAGGGATGAAGGAACAGTGTTGGTGATGATAAAGGAAAGAAGAGATGAAGGAACAGTGTTGGTGATGATAAAGGAATGAAGAGATGAAGGAACAGTGTTGGTGGTGATAAAGGAATGAATGGATGAAGGAACAGTGTTGGTGATGATAAAGGAATGAAGAGATGAAGGAACAGTGTTGGTGATGATAAAGGAATGAAGAGATGAAGGAACAGTGTTGGTGGTGATAAAGGAATGAATGGATGAAGGAACAGTGTTGGTGATGATAAAGGAATGAAGGGATGAAGGAACAGTGTTGGTGATGATAAAGGAAAGAAGGAATGAAGGAGCAGTGTTGGTGATGATAAAGTAATGAAGGGATGAAGGAACAGTGTTGGTGATGATAAAGGAATGAAGGGATGAAGGAACAGTGTTGGTGGTGATAAAGGAATGAAGGGATGAAGGAACAGTGTTGGTGATGATAAAGGAATGAAGGGATGAAGGAACAGTGTTGGTGATGATAAAGGAAAGAAGGGATGAAGGAACAGTGTTGGTGATGATAAAGGAATGAAGGGATGAAGGAACAGTGTTGGTGATGATAAAGGAAAGAAGGGATGAAGGAGCAGTGTTGGTGATGATAAAGTAATGAAGGGATGAAGGAACAGTGTTGGTGATGATAAAGGAATGAAGAGATGAAGGAACAGTGTTGGTGATGATAAAGGAATAAAGGGATGAAGGAACAGTGTTGGTGATGATAAAGGAATGAAGGGATGAAGGAACAGTGTTGGTGATGATAAAGGAATGAAGGGATGAAGGAACAGTGTTGGTGATGATAAAGGAATAAAAGGATGAAGGAACAGTGTTGGTGATGATAAAGGAATAAAGGGATGAAGGAACAGTGTTGGTGATGATAAAGGAATGAAGGGATGAAGGAACAGTGTTGGTGATGATAAAGGAATAAAAGGATGAAGGAACAGTGTTGGTGATGATAAAGGAATAAAGGGATGAAGGAACAGTGTTGGTGATGATAAAGGAATGAAGGGATGAAGGAACAGTGTTGGTGATGATAAAGGAATGAATGGATGAAGGAACAGTGTTGGTGATGATAAAGTAATGAAAGGATGAAGGAACAGTGTTGGTGATGATAAGGGAATGAAAGGATGAAGGAACAGTGTGTGTGATGATAAAGTAATGAAGGGATGAAGGAACAGTGTTGGTGATGATAAAGGCATGAAGAGATGAAGGAACAGTGTTGGTGATGATAAACGAATGAAGGGATGAAGGAACAGTGTTGGTGATGATAAAGGAATGAGGGGATGAAGGAACAGTGTTGGTGATGATAAAGGAATGAATGGATGAAGGAACAGTGTTGGTGATGATAAAGGAATGAAGGGATGAAGGAACAGTGTTGGTGATGATAAAGGCATGAAGGGATGAAGGAACAGTGTTGGTGATGATAAACGAATGAAGGGATGAAGGAACAGTGTTGGTGATGATAAAGGAATGAAGGGATGAAGGAACAGTGTTGGTGATGATAAAGGAATGAAGGGATGAAGGAACATTGTTGGTGATGATAAAGGAAAGAAGGGATGAAGGAACAGTGTTGGTGATGATAAAGGAATGAGGGGATGAAGGAACAGTGTTGGTGATGATAAAGGAATGAAAGATTGAAGGAACAGTGTTGGTGATGATAAAGGAATAAAAGGATGAAGGAACAGTGTTGGTGATGATAAAGGAATGAAGGGATGAAGGAACAGTGTTGGTGATGATAAAGGAATGAAGGGATGAAGGAACAGTGTTGGTGATGATAAAGGAATAAAAGGATGAAGGAACAGTGTTGGTGATGATAAAGGAATAAAGGGATGAAGGAACAGTGTTGGTGATGATAAAGGAATGAAGGGATGAAGGAACAGTGTTGGTGATGATAAAGGAATGAATGGATGAAGGAACAGTGTTGGTGATGATAAAGTAATGAAAGGATGAAGGAACAGTGTTGGTGATGATAAGGGAATGAAAGGATGAAGGAACAGTGTGTGTGATGATAAAGTAATGAAGGGATGAAGGAACAGTGTTGGTGATGATAAAGGAATGAAGAGATGAAGGAACAGTGTTGGTGATGATAAACGAATGAAGGGATGAAGGAACAGTGTTGGTGATGATAAGGGAATGAAAGGATGAAGGAACAGTGTGTGTGATGATAAAGTAATGAAGGGATGAAGGAACAGTGTTGGTGATGATAAAGGCATGAAGAGATGAAGGAACAGTGTTGGTGATGATAAACGAATGAAGGGATGAAGGAACAGTGTTGGTGATGATAAAGGAATGAGGGGATGAAGGAACAGTGTTGGTGATGATAAAGGAATGAATGGATGAAGGAACAGTGTTGGTGATGATAAAGGAATGAAGGGATGAAGGAACAGTGTTGGTGATGATAAAGGCATGAAGGGATGAAGGAACAGTGTTGGTGATGATAAACGAATAAAAGGATGAAGGAACAATGTTGGTGATGATAAAGGAATGAGGGGATGAAGGAACAGTGTTGGTGATGATAAAGGAATGAAGGGATGAAGGAACAGTGTTGGTGATGATAAAGGAATGAAGGGATGAAGGAACATTGTTGGTGATGATAAAGGAAAGAAGGGATGAAGGAACAGTGTTGGTGATGATAAAGGAATGAGGGGATGAAGGAACAGTGTTGGTGATGATAAAGGAATGAAAGAATGAAGGAACAGTGTTGGTGATGATAAAGGAATGAAAGGATGAAGGAACAGTGTTGGTGATGATAAAGGAATGAAGGGATGAAGGAACAGTGTTGGTGATGATAAAGGAATGAAGGGATGAAGGAACAGTGTTGGTGATGATAAAGGAATGAAGGGATGAAGGAACATTGTTGGTGATGATAAAGGAAAGAAGGGATGAAGGAACAGTGTTGGTGATGATAAAGGAATGAGGGGATGAAGGAACAGTGTTGGTGATGATAAAGGAATGAAAGAATGAAGGAACAGTGTTGGTGATGATAAAGGAATGAAAGGATGAAGGAACAGTGTTGGTGATGATAAAGGAATGAAGGGATGAAGGAACAGTGTTGGTGATGATAAAGGAATGAAAGGATGAAGGAACAGTGTTGGTGATGATAAAGGAATGAAAGGATGAAGGAACAGTGTTGGTGATGATAAAGGAATGAAAGGATGAATGAACACTGTTGGTGATGATAAAGGAATGAAGGGATGAAGGAACAGTGTTGGTGATGATAAAGTAATGAAAGGATGAAGGAACAGTGTTGGTGATGATAAAGGAATTAAGGGATGAAGGAACAGTGTTGGTGATGATAAAGGAATGAAGGGATGAAGGAACAGTGTTGGTGATGATAAAGGAATGAAGGGATGAAGGAACAGTGTTGGTGATGATAAAGGTGATCTGAGATGAGCCCTGTTTGCAGCTATGGACTGTCAGAAACCACATGGGCAAGTCTATTAAAAGGGGAATGCCACCAAATTTTGCTAATTCGTGTATAATTACATGGTTCTGCTGTAAACAAGGCCAGTCAGGTTGGCTTAGTGAGAAAAGCTCAGTCCTAGAGACACATACTGAGTCAGTGTGGCGTGAACTCGCTATATGGCACAGTGCCAAAGGAGATCCGCACTATGCAGATGTTCACTCATCAGCGTGGATGTTGCTCCTGCACTCGTCCACTGCAGGCCCCTCTCGCTTCAGCAGCTTCCTTGTCCACCTGTTTCCTCTCGGAAGCCACAGAGGCTCGTTAACTCGTCACTAAGGGCCGGGCAGAAGCTTTCACCTGGAGAAGCCACAGTTGGAGGACAGCAGAAAGGAGGGCCGAGTCAGGAGGAGCTGCTACCTGAACTAGCAGGACGCTTCCCTTGGAAAACACCACTGTTTCCTTCTGCCGCCGGACGGGCTTCAAGCCTCCTGCTGCAAACGGACCGAACAGAGGGGCACGGAAAATCTCCCGGAGGAGAATAAGCGAACGCGGGCATACCTGCCGCGCCTCCTCTCACGAACCCGAGCCGCACGGCCTGTAATTGATAAAACGCTCTCTTCCTCTGTAAAAACGAGGCCCGGGAGGCCGAGATATAAAAAGTAAACATGGGCAGGAGTTCGACTACATCTAGGTTTCATTCCTGGAGCTCGTTTGAGGCTCTCAAATCACCGCCGGCTCGTTCCAGTGCTGTCTGCGCCGAGACCCGCTATGAATCTTGTTCTTGGCCCGGGTTCGCGGCTATATTGCATACTTGTCTGCGCTGTTTTCTTAGACGCAATCCTTCTGACCATCATGACTCTCGGAGGGCTTTGCTGGACAGTTAATTGCAAAAGTGCTATTCGAAACAGCTGACCGACCCCTCAGTAGGTCAGGCTTGGACCAGCCAGCGCCAGAATCCAGCCGAATGTCGAAACAGAGGTAAGAGAAGTGCGGCTCTGGTCAAATGACACCATGCTTTGACTTCTGAAGTGAAATTAAGTTACTGTGTCCTCCTAACACATCAAACTTCACCATTTCTACACACCTTACTGCCCTATATGTATTAAAAAATAAAAAAATCAACATATCGTGCTAAATAGTCAACAAATAAACTGTGTATTATGTATTTGAATGTGCGGAAGTGTGTCCTCTGTTGTTCACTCAGTAAATCAACAGCCTAGGGGAGCCCAAACTTATGCATTTGACTGGCCCAACAAGAAATATAAGATGAATCTGCTTTTCAAAATAGGAGAATATACTGTATACATTAATATACAATGATGTCACAGTAAAAATACCAGAATCAGATTATTTTTTAAACCAATATTTGAAATGTTTTGTTCTTTTTCAACATTGGTGGTCAAAGAAGTTGATGCTGGGTTACGGTCTATATTCATTTCACTGAACTCTATATATAAATAGAAACCCATAGAAATCCAATGTCTATAAAGATTTGTGTATAAAGCACGTCTGCAAGACAAGTTTCATATAGTTTGCTGTAATAACTGTGACAGTCCTGTTTAATATGAACGCACATATATGACATAAAGCCTTTCAAAATTACTCAAATATATTAAAAATATATACAACATACCATTATTTGTAAAGATGCAATGACATCACAGTCAGATTGATGTCATTAGATGTAAGATATCGACCAATATCTAAAATATAAATGTATATATAAATGCATATAAATCCAATTTTTTGAAGATTTGTGTATAAAGTAAGTCCACAAACCTAATTTCCAACAAGTTTCATATAGTTTATTGTGATTGGTCAATTATGTAATAACTGTGATGGTCCTTTTAACTATGGATGCACTAATAGGACATAAAGCCTTTCAAAATGACTCAAATATGTTGTGTAATAAAAGTTACATCCTTCAATGAATTAACCTGTTAAATGTATTTATTTCTTTAACAAACTTGGTTAGCCCACACTTTTGACCGATCCAACGAGGAAGTTTAATTTGAGATCTGATGATATGAAACACAGTCATATCCATATCATCATTTACTCGTTTCAACATTGGTGGTCAATGAAGTTGATGCTGGGTTACTGTCTACAAAATTAATCCTGTTAACTTTAAATGCACATATATGACATGAAGCTTTTCAAAATGACCATAACCTGTTAAATGTATTTATTTCACAGATAAAAGGAGCCCAAACTTTTGCATTTGACTGATCCAACACAAAATATAAGATAAATCAGTTTTTCAAAATTAAAGAATATACCAGAGCATTATTAGTAAAGATGCACAATGACATCACAGTCAGATTGATGTCATCGGATACTCGTTTAAAAAAATTACCAGCATTTGTAACCCCATATATAGATACAAATCCATATAAATCCATTTTTTTGAAGATTTGTGTATAAAGTAAGTCTACAAACCCAATTTCCATTAAGTTTTATATAGTTTATTATGATTAGTCAATTATGTAATAACTGTGGAAGTCGTATTAACTATGGATGCACTAATAGGACATAAAGCCTTTCAAAATGACTCTAATATAGTGTGCAATAAAAAAATGACATCATAAATTTACCTGTTAAAGGCATTTACTGCACAGATCAAGGAGCCCAAACTTTTGCATTTGACTGATCCAACAAAAAATATAAGATGAATCTGTTTTTTAAAATAAAATAATATACCAGAGCATTATTAGTAAAGATGCACAATGACATCACAGTCATATCGACATCATCAGATACTCGTTTTAAAAAATGACCAGCATCAGATTATTTTTTAAACCTATATCTAAAATGTTTCTTTCTTTTTTAACATTGGTGGTCAATGAAGTTGATGCTGGGTTATGGTCTGTATTCATTTCACTGCATATTTAACCCTATATATAGAAATCCATATAAATCCAATTTCTTCGAAGAATTCTCTATAAAGTAAGTCTGCAAACCTAATTTCCAACAAGTTTCATATAGTTTATTGTGATTAGTCAATTACATAATAACTGTGATGGTCCTATTTACTTTGGATGTATTCATTGTGACAGTCATATTAACTATGGATGCACTAATAGGACATAGAGCCTTTCAAAATGACTCAAATATGTTGTGCAATAAAAAAATGACATCCTACAATAAATTAACCCATGAAAGGAATTTACTTCACAGATCAAAGGAGCCCAAATTTTTGCATTTGACGGATCAAACAAAAAATATAATAGAAATTTGTGTTTTGAAAATAAAAGAATATACTGGAGCATTATCAGTAAAGAGGCACAATGACATGGCAGTCATTTCCATATCATCAGATACTCAGATAATTTTCAAAAATTACCAGCATCAGATTATTTTTTACACCAATATTTAAAATGTTTCTTTCTTTTTTAACATTGGTGGTCAATGAAGTTGATGCTCCGTTATGGTCTGTACTCATTTCACAGCATATTTAACGCTATATATAGACAGAAATCCATATAAATCCAGTTTCTTTGAAGATCTGTGTATAAAGTAAGTCCACAAACCTAATTTCCAACAAGTTTCATATAGTTTATTGTGATTGGTCAATTATATAAAAACTGCTGATGGTCCTATTTACTATGGATGTATTAATATGACATAAAACCTTTCAAAATGACTCAAAAATCCAACAATAAATTAACCTGTTAAAGGCATTTATTTCCCAAACTAGTTGTAGTTATAAAATATGGTATCCTACTCAATACTTAAGACAGAATTCAGACCCTAAATAGAGTGAACTTCAAAAAGATCGAAGTAGATTGAAGTTTTTGCTGGAATTATTACATTGAAATCCATGATGTGATTGGACGTGCTGGTTACGATGGCTACCATTACTTATTAGTATGAGCTTTACTGGTGACGTGAAAGACAAAGTTGAAGGTTTACGAATGGTTACTGTGCCTAGTTGGGTGATGTAACTACATAAAGGTCCATTCACATGAACTCCAGCCTCCATCCAGCACTTAATCCCAACTCCCAACACAGGGATAGACCAAAAATGTGGGCTGTCTGGGGACCCAGAGGACCAGTTTGAGAACAGCTGGTCCAGCGGATGTACAATAAGGTGGGAAATAATGATGGTAGAGGTCTATCCAGTCTAAACAAATGACCAGGGTCAGTTCATTCCTGCCGTTACCGCTTGCTTTCTAAAGAATCTGGGCTTCCAAATCTGATCGGCGAGGCATCTGTATGTTGGGGATACTGCATCTTCTCTCATTCCTACTGCAGTTCCAACCCAATACAGAAGAGCTCGATCCAGTCCTCGTTGTCTTCTGGACTGAACCTCGCGAAACCCTATCAAGTTGCGTCGCATACCTCTTTACCCATGATTCCTCTCCAAAACAAACGGCGTGCGGAGCCAAAGAAAATCTGCCCAGACTAGGCTTTCCGAAGTCCGGCTAATATGAAACCAGCCCGAGCTTTTCCAGAACCCGCAAGCTAGAGCGTCTGCAGAGTGTAAGACTGGGCCAGACTTTCCAGGTTCAGGATGAAACTGAGCTGTTATCTGTCGTCCCCAGAGAGGAGCTGAGCATGCTGGCCTCCTCTATCTCCAGTATATCAAGTGTACAGTGCTTTTGGAGCGCGGAGACGAAAGTCAAAGCCAAAACCGTCACCAGAGCTGCTGGGAACGCATCATCATCTCAACTCCAGGCATCCAGAGTTCTATCTAATTATGATCCATCTAATTACAGAGAGATGTTCTCGCGCTACGTCTCACCCACACTGCACTATGACCATGAACTTTTAGCCGCTCGGGGACGTTATTATATTTAAAAAGCTTTTTTCTTCATTTTCACTTTATTATTTAAATATTTAAACAGTATTAATAGAGTAAGTAGAGCTTCTACATACGTCAGTGTGTTTATTTAACCCTTTCCAAGCTTCTCCTTGTGGAAACAACCCAGTATTATTAACAGTTCTCATCTAATACCTGCTTTGACTGCTCAGTACTTCATTAAGATAAATCAAGATTACTGCTGAAGGAACTGAACACATTCATACAATGTCTGGGGCGTCCAGGAGAAATCTGGAACCTAACTTTGTTCTTCGAACTGGAGTCAAGATCTGATCTACTTCTCTCACAATAAGATATTCATGTTACTTTGTATTGTGTGTATGATTATTTACATCTGTTCTAATCAGATCTGGTGCTCTTACTGGTGAGCATACACATATCGATAAGATACACAATCAGATAAGGTGCCTTCCTAGCCTAGCAGCACCATCACCAACATTACCTACTGACGCTGCCCAACGTAAAGCATGTCTCTTAATTTTTTATACCATTAAAGCATGACAGCTGCTCTTTATATCCTGTGGAAGGTTTATAATGAATGGACTTTGGGTAGTAAGTAAAAGGATTATATATATGTTGTAGGCATGGTGACGCCTGGTTACTATCACCACCATTGTAAAGTCTCCACAGTGGTCATCATATCCAACCACACTGAATGACTTCAATCACCAACATACTGTATTATGACTGATTTATGCAGAGATTTGAAAATTCAGGGTTAGTAAAACTTTGCAAACTGTGTATGTCTTGAATGATTAATTTTCTTTCTGAACCAAAAGGTCCTCGAAAAGGTCTAGGGTAGCCATACAAAAGCCTTACAAAGAGAGCTTTGGGTATAGTGACCTCCGCTTGTCTATGTTCCGCTTGTCTATGTTTGTCTATGTCGGTTTATGCTAGTCTATGTTGATTTATGGTGGTCTGTGCTGGTCTGTGCCGGTCTCTGTAGGTTTATTCTAGTCTATGTTGATTTATGGTGGTCTATGCTGTTCTATGTTGGTCTATGATGGATTATGCTGGTCTATGTTGGTTAATGTTGGTCTATGCTGGCCTATGCTGGTCTATGTTGGTTTATGCTAGTCTGTGCCGGTCTATGTTGGTTTGCGCTCGTCTATGTTTGTCTATGCTGGTTTATGCTTGTCTGTGCCGGTCTATGTTGGTTTATGCTAGTCTATGTGCATTTATGGTGGTCTATGCTGGTCTATGTTGGTTTATGCTCGTCTGTGTTTGTCTATGTTGGGTTTATGCTGGTCTATGCTGGATTATGCTGGTCTATGTTGGTCTATGCTGGTCTGTGTTGGATTATGTTGGTCTATGCTGTTCTATGTTGGTTTATGTTGGTCTATGCTGTTCTATGCTGGTCTAAGTTTATACTAGTCGGTGCCAGTCTATGTTGGTTTATGCTCGTCTGTGTTTGTCTATGTTGGGTTTATGTTGGTCTATGCTGGTCTGTGCTGGATTATGTTGGTCTATGCTGGTTTATGTTGGTCTATACTAGCCTAAAATGGTCTATGCTGGTGTATGCTCGTCTATGTTTGTCTATGTTGGTTTATGCTTGTCTATGTTTGTCTATGTTGGTTTATGCTTGTCTATGCTGGATTATGCTAGTCTATGTTGGTCTATGTTGGGTTTATGCTCGTCTATGCTGGATTATGCTAGTCTATGTTGGTCTATGCTGGTCTGTGCTGGATTATGTTGGTCTATGCTGGTTTATGTTGGTCTATGTTTGTCTATGTTGGTTTATGCTTGTCTATGCTGGATTATGATAGTCTATGTTGGTCTATGTTGGGTTTATGCTCGTCTATGCTGGATTATGCTAGTCTATGTTGGTCTATGCTGGTCTGTGCTGGATTATGTTGGTCTATGCTGGTTTATGTTGGTCTATACTAGCCTAAAATGGTCTATGCTGGTGTATGCTCGTCTATGTTTGTCTATGTTGGTTTATGCTTGTCTATGTTTGTCTATGCTGGATTATGCTAGTCTATGTTGGTCTATGTTTGGTTTATGCTTGTCTATGCTGGATTATGCTAGTCTATGTTGGTTTATGCTGGCCTGTGCTGGATTATGTTGGTCTATGCTGGTCTATGTTGGTTTATACTGGCCAATGCTGGTCTATGCTGGTTTATGATGGTCTATGTTGGTTTATGCTGGTTTATGATGGTCTATGCTGGTCTGTATTGGTTTATGCTCGTCAAACTGCGTATGATGTCACTGGTGGCAGCGGCACAGCAGTTCCGCTCGCTTCTTAATGACCTGCGGTGGAAGTCTGTGGTTGCTTTCATGCTGAGTGACATCATTTATACTGATCTGCAATCACGTACTAGATATTTCAGCTATGATGCATCGCTGGAGCAGCGCAGGTCGTCTGTCATGCCATATTTTTTGCCTCCATACATGCAGAACTGGCCGGCCAACAACAAAAACATCACTTGAACTGTCCATTTATAGCAATCGGGCCTGCTTCAGGCGGCGCAGGGCGAGCTCAGCACAGGCTTCGACATAAGCCCAGAATGCAAGAGCGATAGAGCAACATTTTTGGGAATGCATAAAGAAAACATATCACGTTATATCTGCTCTATGCCCCTCTTGAGGACGTGGATGCCTTATTACGAAAGTATTACCACATGAATTGCACGGACCACGCTCAGAAGACTAGAAGTCTATTTCTTTTTCTTTCTAAAGCAATCGACTTTTTTGGACCAGGACTAATAAATTGTGCTCCTCGAAAGGGTCCAGGGAAGCCTTACAAATCCTTATCTGACGTCAAATAACACTAGAGGGCTTCGGGTAAAGTGACCGCCGACAAATGAAACGGCTAAGCCGTAAATCCACATCATCGAATCTGACCAGAGGAGATACGCTGGGTGGAGTCCTGCTCAACTCTTCTTCTCGCTCTTCCCCCGTTCCACATGTGCTTTTAGGGCTAATTGGTTCCATAAACGCACCGTGTGCTGAGAATTGGGCCCATTTTAGCACGGACTACAATTACCTGCCAGTAGGGACGGCGGCTCTTTAAGCCTGAAGGAGTAGCGACATGTTCAAAAACCACGTTAAGCAGAAAGAACTGGGTCAATAATCCAACAGCTGAAGAACAATGAGCCAGTCCAAGATCACCTCGAGCCAGACGCTGTCACAATGCCAACCTACTGCAACTCGGCCTGGAACAGGAACACACAGTAACACTGCTGCTCGTCATCTTAACCCTAATAGTGGTAGTCATTCGGGGACATTACTATATTTCAAAGTTATTTGTCCTGGAAGCTTTCATTCGCTGGTCTATGTTGGTCTATGTTGTTTGTGTTGGTCTATGCTGGTCTATGGTGTTCAATGCTGGTTTACTCTGATATGTGCTTTATTTTGCTGGTTTAAGGTTTCTATGCTGGTCTATGTTGGTCAATGTTAGTCTATGCTGGTCTGTGCTGGATTATGTTGGTCTATGCTGGTCTATGTTGGCATATGTTGGTCTGTGCTGGGGTATGGTGGCCTATGCTGGTTTATGCTAGTCTGTGCTGGTCTATGTTGGTTAATGCTAGTCTATGTTGTTTTATGGTGGTCTATGTTAGTCTATGCTGGTTAATGATGGTCTAGGCTGGTCTTTGTTGGTTTAGGCTGGTCTATCTTTGTCTATGTTGGTTTAAGGTGGTCAATGTAGGTCTTTGCTGATTTATGTTGGTCTATGCAGGTCTATGCTGGTTTATTCTGGTGGAACTGGTCAATGCTGGTTTACGATGACCTATGCTGGTTTATTCTGGTGGAACTGGTCAATGCTGGTTTGCGATGACCTATGCTAAATTATGCTGGCACAAAATGATCTATGCTGGTTTATGCTGGTCTATGTTGGTCTATGCTGGTTTATGCTGATCTATTTTAGTCTATGCTGGTCTAAGCTGATCTATGCTGGTTTATGCTGATCTATGCTGGTTTATGCTGGTCTATTCTTGTTTATTCTGGTGTAGTCTGGTCTATTTTGGTCTATGCTGGTTTATGTTGGTTTATGTTGTTTTTTGCTGGTTTAAGTTGGTCTATGTTGGTTTATGCTGGTTTATGTTGGTCTGTGTGGGTTTATTCTGGTTTATGTTGGTCCATGTTGGTCTATGTTGGTTTATGCTGGTTTATGTTGGTCTGTGTTGGTTTATTCTGGTTTACATTG
Organism: Megaleporinus macrocephalus; assembly: GCA_021613375.1. Classification (NCBI taxonomy): domain Eukaryota; kingdom Metazoa; phylum Chordata; class Actinopteri; order Characiformes; family Anostomidae; genus Megaleporinus; species Megaleporinus macrocephalus. The sequence goes on from CM038723.1 coordinate 5,609,340, forward strand.
GTCTATGTTGGTTTATGTTGGTCCACGTTGGTCTATGCTGATTTATGTTGGTTTACGTTGGTCTGTGTTGGTTTATGCTGGTTTATGTTGGTCTATGTTGGTTTATGCTGGTTTATGTTGGTGTATGCTAGTTTATGTTGGTCTATGTTGGTTTATGTTGGTCTTTGTGGGTTTATTCTGGTTTATGTTGGTCCATGTTGGTCTATGTTGGTTTATGCTGGTTTATGTTGGTCTATGTTGGTTTATGCTGGTTTATGTTGGTTTATTCTGGTTTATGTTGCTCTATGTTGGTTTATGCTGGTTTATGTTGGTCTATGCTGGTTTATGCTGGTTCAGTTTTTTTTACCCCAGCATGGTCATGATAGTTAACCAGTAAGCCAGCATCAAAGCAGAACGTACACTATCAGTCAAACGTTTGTCAGCATCTACCCAGTTTTATCTTATTTGTACTTTAATAGTAATAATATTAGTGGATCACTTTGAAGTTCAAAACTTTTTATAATTATCCAAACACATATCCAGTTAGGTGTGTCTAATCTTTTGACTGGCAGTGTATGCTGGTGAACAGCTTTTAAACTTCTGTTTCTGCTGACCAGCATCCGAAACACAACATATGCTGGTCTTTGCTGTTTTCTTTGTAGCAGGGAATAGCAAAGGATTGCATGTATGTGTGTGTGTGTGTGTGTGTGTGTGTGAGAGTGTGTATGTATGTGTGTGTGTGTGTGTGTGTGTGCATGTGACCCCTTGCTGGCTCTCACAGCATGCGAATCTGTGTGTATGAGTGAACTGCGGCTCAACCCTCACTCCCCCACTCCAGCTAGGCTGCAGACGTCCAGCTCAGATTTCCATCTAAAAGTCCACCTTTAAAGAAACACCCCTCAGAACGCAGGCCAAACACGCATAGCACACACGCTAAATATGCTAACGCCTTGAAGCTGAAGTCCTGCAGCACCCCTGAAAAATCCCAGCCACAGTACAGAGCAGCTGCCGCGGGACATCATATATAATCAATAACAATAGAAGCAGCGTTCACTGTGATGTGCATGGAGAGTTCAGCAAAACGCTGGACGACCGAACAGTGGACGACCGAACAGTGGACGACCGAACAGTGGACGACCGAACAGTGGACGACCGTTTGTATTAAACGTAAATTCATGAATTCATAAATTCACGCTGCAGGAAATTGTGCATGTAATTTCGGAGAGTGATGATAATCTAATGTAACACAGTTTTTATCACACATGTCAAACAAATGTCTGTACAACTTTGTACTGGTCTGTGTTGATCAATGTTGGTCTATGCTGGTTTATGGTGGTCTTTGTTGCTCTATGTTGGTCACTGTTGGCCTTTGCTGGTATATGCTGGTCTATGCTGGTTTATGGTGGTCTGTGTTGCTCTATGTTGGTCTATGCTGGTCTATTTTTCTTTCTGCTGGTCTATGGTGGTCTATTTCGGGTCTGCTGGTCTATGCTGGTCTGTGTTGGTCCATGCTGAATTATACCTGTTAATGCTGGTCTATGTTGGTCTCTGTTGGCCTTTGCTGGTATATGCTGGTCTATGCTGGTTTATGGTGGTCTATGTTGCTCTATGTTGGTCTATGCTGGTATATTTTTCTTTCTGCTGGTCTATGGTGGTCTATTTCGGGTCTGCTGGTCTATGCTGGTCTGTGTTGGTCCATGCTGAATTATACCTGTTAATGCTGGTCTATGTTGGTCAGTGTTGGTCTATGCTGGTCCATGCTGGTTTATGTTGCTCTATGTTGGTTTCTGCTGGTCTATGGTGGTCAATGTTGGTCTATGTTGGTCTATGTTGGTTTCTGCTGGTCTATGGTGGTCTTTTCTGGTTTCTGCTGGTCTGTGTTGGTCCATGCTGGTCAATGCTGATTTATGTCTGTTTATGCTGGTCTATGTTGCTCAATGTTGGCCTATGCCTGTTTATGCTAGTCTATGTTGGTCTATGCAGATCTAGGGTTGTCTATGCTGGTTTATGCTGGTCTATGCTGGCTTATGTTGGTTTATGCTGCTTTTTGCTGGTCTATGCTGGTCTATGCTGGCTTATGTTGGTTTATGCTGGTCTATGGTTGTCTATTCTGGTTCTGCTGGTCTATGCTGGTCTGTGTTGGTCCATGCTGATTTATACCTGTTAATGCTGGTCTATGTTGGTCAACGTTGGTCTATGCTGGTCCATGCTGGTTTATGTTGATCTATGTTGGTTTATGTTGGTCAATGTTGGTCAATGTTGGTCTACATTGGTCAATGTTGGTCTATGCTGGTCTATGTTGGTTTCTGCTGGTCTATGGTGGTCTTTTCTGGTTTCTGCTGGTCTATGCTGGTCTGTGTTGGTCCATGCTGGTAAATGCTGATTTATGTCTGTTTATGCTGGTCTATGTTGCTCAATGTTGGCCTATGCCTGTTTATGCTAGTCTATGTTGGTCTATGCAGATCTAGGGTTGTCTATGCTGGTTTATGCTGGTCTATGCTGGCTTATGTTGGTTTATGCTGCTTTTTGCTGGTCTATGCTGGTGTATGCTGCCTTATGTTGGTCTATGTTGGCTTATGTTGGTTTATGCTGGTCTATGCTGGTTTATGCTGGTCTATGTTAGTCGATGTTGGTCTATGCTGGTTTATGATGGTCTACGCAGGTTTATTTTGTTCTATGCTGGTTTATGCTGGTTTATGCTGGTCTATGTTGATCTATGATGGTTTATGCTGCTCTATGTTGGTCTATGCCTGTTTCCTGGTTTATGATGGTCTATGTTGTTCTATGCTGGTTTATGCTGGTCTATGTTGTTCTATGCTGGTTTATGCTGGTCTACACTGGTTTATGTTGGTCTATGTTGGTCTGTAGTACACATGTCAAAGAAGTGCAGAAAAAAGAGAGAAACTGAGCAAAGCAAATGTGCAGCGTGAACAAATGTGCTTTTAATCAAGCTTGAGTTTCTAATATTCGTCAGGAATCAAATCACCTTTTGCCTCTCGTGAATATGCACGAAACAAAACAATGCTTGTGCTCGCGGTACAGAGTGTGCAGGGCTGCTCCGAAATCTAATAAAGCTCCAGTAATGAGGGCTCCTCCTGTGGGGAGGCAACTCGCTCTGCCTTAAAATCCATTCAGACAGGGAGAGTGAATTCCACAGGCCTGACGCAGACGCTGAAGGCCGAGAAACCGAGGAACGCAGAGGCTTTACTGTCTCAGATACAGACAATAGCAGGCTGAATATTTCTACAGTCGATTCATCTTATTAATATGACCAATGCACGTTCACTGTTCACCACTATTCACAGTTATGGCAGAATCGGTTTAACCCTTTGATGCACCTTATCTGTGACTGAGATTGTATCTTCTATATATTTGCAATAAACTTATTTCATCATTCAAGCTTCCATGAATTCCTCAGTTTATTTGTTTTTGATCATCACAAATACATATTTCAGTTTTATTTAATTTGCTACTAAAATCATTTTTGTATCACTGGATCAGAATGAACCCTTATGTGTTATGAAATTTGATGGGAACTGTTGACATTTGTAGTCAGAACATATTCACAAACACTATTTTTGTTCAGGAAGTAAATAAGATGAAAAACAAGATTTGTAATAAACTCTTGGAACATTAAATAATAAAATAAACTGATTTCAATAAATTTACCAAAGAGATACTCATCAAAACATACAATAACATAGGAAATGATGGGGCTTGTTTGCCTCTGATTGACAGGTAGGTAAACCAGCGTAAATGACAAAGAGGATCAATAAGTATTTTGTTGATGTCCAAAAGTGTAACTTTACAGCAGAGGCCAGAAATCTAAGGATGTTTTATTCCAAACAGTTTCAGAGCCTTTCTATTGTTCCATGGCGTGTTCACACAATGTAAAGGACAGTTGGTGAGCTTGAATTATATACTGGATACTGGAAATTGTTGTTTATGTCCATTTCAAAAGTACAATGTAAAAAGTGTTTTATTAGAACAACCTACAAAAATGACTTCATGTGGAAACAAGTCAATAAACTAGTTTCATTTAACCTAAAAAAATACTTAATGTGGTAATAAACTAAACTAGCTTCATTCAACCTACAAAATACTTAATGTGGTAATAAACAACTAAACTACCTTCATTCAACCTACAAAATACTTAATGTGGTAATAAACAACTAAACTAACTTCATTTAACCTAAAAAAATACTTAATGTGGTAATAAACTAAACTAGCTTCATTCAACCTACAAAATACTTAATGTGGTAATAAACAACTAAACTAACTTCATTCAACCTAAAAAATACTTAATGTGGTAATAAACAACTAAACTACCTTCATTCAACCTACAAAATACTTAATGTGGTAATAAACAACTAAACTAACTTCATTTAACCTAAAAAAATACTTAATGTGGTAATAAACTAAACTAGCTTCATTCAACCTACAAAATACTTAATGTGGTAATAAACAACTAAACTACCTTCATTCAACCTACAAAATACTTAATGTGGTAATAAACAGCTAAACTAACTTCATTCAACCTAAAAAATACTTAATGTGGTAATAAACTAAACTAACTTCATTCAACCTAAAAAATACTTAATGTGGTAATAAACTAAACTAGCTTCATTCAACCTACAAAATACTTAATGTGGTAATAAACAACTAAACTAACTTCATTCAACCTACAAAATACTAAATGTGGTAATAAACTAAACTACCTTCATTCAACCTACAAAATACTTAATGTGGTAATAAACAACTAAACTAACTTCATTCAACCTACAAAATACTTAATGTGGTAATAAACAACTAAACTAACTTCATTCAACCTAAAAAATATTTAATGTAGTAATAAACTAAACTAGCTTCATTCAACCTACAAAATACTTAATGTGGTAATAAACAACTAAACTAACTTCATTCAACCTAAAAAATACTTAATGTGGTAATAAACTAAACTAGCTTCATTCAACCTACAAAATACTTAATGTGGTAATAAACAACTAAACTAACTTCATTTAACCTAAAAAATACTTAATGTGGTAATAAACTAAACTACCTTCATTCAACCTAAAAAATACTTAATGTGGTAATAAACTAAACTAGCTTCATTCAACCTACAAAATACTTAATGTGGTAATAAACAACTAAACTAACTTCATTCAACATACAAAATACTTAATGTGGTAATAAACTAAACTACCTTCATTCAACCTAAAAAATACTTAATGTGGTAATAAACTAAACTACCTTCATTCAACCTAAAAAATACTTAATGTGGTAATAAACTAAACTAGCTTAATTCAACCTACAAAATACGTAATGTGGTAATAAACAACTAAACTAACTTCATTCAACCTAAAAAATACTTAATGCGGTAATAAACTAAACAAGCTTCATTCAACCTACAAAATACTTAATGTGGTAATAAACTAAACTACCTTCATTCAACCTACAAAATACTTAATGTGGTAATAAACTAAACTAGCTTCATTCAACCTAAAAATACTTAATGTGGTAATAAACTAAACTACCCTCATTCAACCTACAAAATACTTAATGTGGTAATAAACTAAACTAGCTTCATTCAACCTAAAAATACTTAATGTGGTAATAAACTAAACTACCTTTATTCAACCTACAGAATACTTAATGTGGTAATAAACTAAACTATCTTCATTCAACCTACAAAATACTTAATGTGGTAATAAACTAAACTAGCTTCATTCAACCTACAAAATACTTAATGTGGTAATAAACTAAACTAGCTTCATTCAACCTAAAAGTACTTAATGTGGTAATAAACTAAACTACCCTCATTCAACCTACAAAATACTTACTGTGGTAATAAACTAAACTAGCTTCATTCAACCTAAAAAAATACTTAATTTGGTAATAAACAATTAAACTAGCTTAATTCAAACTAGATTAATTCAACCTACAAAATACTTAATGTATTAATAAACAACTAAACTAGATTCATTCAAGCTATAAAAAAAAAAGTATAGTTTTATTTAACCTAAAAAATACTTAATGTTGTAACAAAAATAAGTTATTAATTTAACTAAAAAAATACATCATATGGTAATAAACAATTAAACTAGCTTTATTTAACCTAAAAAATACTTAATGTTGTAACAAAAATAAGTTATTAATTTAACTAAAAAAATACATCATATGGTAATAAACAATTAAACTAGCTTTATTTAACCTAAAAAATACTTAATGTGGCAATAAACAACTAAACTAGTTTTATTTAACCTGTAGACCTGTAAACCACTTCAAAGCTGTATGTTGTTGTGTGCAGTGATGATAAAATCTAATTTAACTCTTTAATTCCACAGTTTTTATTACACATGTCCAAATACATGTGTTTGTGCTACTGAGCAGAGCGTCCAGGGCTTTAGTCCTGCAGGGTCATCATTTACAGGCCTCGCTAACAGTTCAGGGTTTAAGCCCACAGAGCACATGTTGTTTAAAGATGTAGCTAGCGTGGGGCTAATGATTGCTTCCAGCAGAGCCAGCAAAGCTCGGCGGGCTAATTACCTCTGATAAAATCAATCTGACCTTGGCTTCGCGTTCCTCCACGCTCTCGGCGGGACCTGGCGGAAAACTGGAAAACAAGCGTTTACACACTCCGGCCTGTCACGCAAAAACCAACCACCTCTGCTCTCGGGGTTAACTGCACTTAAAGGCCATTTTACACGTGTGCAACCAAATCACCAGCGTTTGATCAACGCTGCATTAAACTGGCCTTCAACGAATCCTACACAAGCTGGATGGACCTCAAGTGTACAGTGGAGATCATTTAATGCTGACGTGGGTCATTTTAAAGTGATAACTCAGCAGATTATAGTGTTTCTGAGGACCAGTTTTAGAGACTTTAGATATTTTTAAATATTCAAACAGTATTAATAGAGTAAGTAGAGCTTTTACATACATCAGTCTGTTCATTTAACCCTTTCCAAGCTTCTCCTTCTATAAACCTGCTTTGACTGCTCAGTACTTCATTAAACTAAATCAAGATTTGCTGCTGAAGGAACTGAACACATTCATACAATGTCTGGGGCGTCCAGGAGAAATCTGGAACTACACCTTGTTCTTCAAACTGGAGCTCAAGATATGATCTAGTATATATTAGACGGCTTGGTCAGCTTTTAAGCACAAGTGTTTAATTTAACACTGCAAACAAGAACTGACTATCTGACTATATGAAGCTCCACCCACAATTCAGTCCGATCTCCCACCAAACTTGGATTTTCTTCTGCAATTCTATTCAAGTACATTAAACTCATTGCTGGATCCAAGTATCTGAAGATACAGTAAGCAGGCTGTCGATTGCATGATAACAGGTGGGTTGTAAAGCTGATTGGATGTGAACAGAGAGAGGCTCCGCCCACTTTACACCACTGAAACGAAGCTGCATGTGTGGAGTGACAAGACTCTCTTAGTTGTTGGGAGTTTCTCGGCTGCCTGGAACCCAAATGCTGCAGGTGAGGTGATGAAGAGGTGGGCCGCCCTGTCTGGTTCCACGAGCTTGCTTTTTAGCTCTCAGGCTAATATACTAATGGAATCTAATACCTCACCAAATGGAGTGGAGTCACATTATTATGACCACCAGCTAATATTCAGAGTGACCATCGTTTACAGCACTGACAGCAGCTAGATGGACTGGGAGACTCAATAAGGTCCTGGTAGGTGGTCACAGGTATCTGGAGTAGTGCATCCCACAGCTGCTGGAGGGAGTGTGGAGGAGGATCCATAGACCCAACACCACCATTCAGATGGTCCCACAGATGCTCAGTTGGGTTCAAGTCTGGGGAATTAAGGGTCCAGGGTAGTACTTGAAAGACATGGTCAGCTCTTCCAACCCATGTGGGATCCCATCCGCCCCAGAAAAGACAACCAGCATGTATGGTGTACGTGATCTGCAAGGATGGATTCAAACCATAATCGGTTGAGAGTGTCTTCCACATGGATAAGTGGGTCCAGAGGATGCCACCAAAATATTCTCCAGACCATAACGCTGCCGTCTACGCACTGCTGCCGTTCAAAGTAGGTAGCGGTCATAATAATGTGACTCGACTGTGTAGTGCCATGCCTGACCAAGCTGTGCTTACGTAGAGTAGCTTCATTCTTCATCCACAGTCTATCACTGCCAGTGCATCAATATGAAAGGTGTTGGAAAACTCTTGAGACAGACTAGACCAAGTGCAAAATATGCACTCTGGGGTCAAGGGGTCACATTCCTGAAGCTGCGGTGCTCTGCGGTGCTCTGCGGCCCACTGTACGCTACACCGCCAGACTTCTGAACGTGCTCACAGTGTGAAGAAGATCAAAGCGTGGGTGAGGGAGAACTCCGCAGGGGGAGATGACATCAAATATCCCCAGCGTCCGACTTCAGAGGACCAAGGTCCAGCCTTGGTTTAGTCCCAGTGCTGTGCACCACAGCTGGCCAGCACATCCTCACAGGCTGCTCCGACTGCATCAAGCCTGTGCGAGGGGGAAGGCAACCTTGGTCAGTTATCGCTGAGGAAGTGGTGGGAAAAGGCCAGAACAATGCTATCGGCTCCAGCTGACGGTGCATTCGGGGCCTACAGTAGCCAGCTTAGCTCCGCATTCTTCTCCGTACTGAGTAAGGCCGGATGAGTCAGCCAGGAGCGAACGGGGTGCGCATAGTTTTCCAGACGAGGAGGCAGCAGACGTACATTAACTCACGCTGGAATTCTCTGTCCTAATAAACAGAGCGCTTCCTCGGGCCCGTCCGCCGCTCGGGTGTTCACAGCGTCCCTCGCGAGACGGAGACGCAGGGCCGCATGCGGCGTGGAGGCTAAGCAAACACCCACAAATCCTGAGTTTATAGTTTGTGCTCTTTGCGCCGAACCGCGTCCTTTTTCTCTGCTTGCAGCTCACCGTCGCCTTAAATCACTGAACGATAGCCAAGATTACATCGGCCTGAAATGCAAGAGGGAGCGATCAGGCCAGCGACCGCACGAACAAATGTTTCTCATTCTGAAGTCGTTGGACTAAAGCGGGAGCGTTCAACTCCAGGAAGGACAGCGTCCGGGATCATTCCCATACTTGCATAACTATTAAACCTGGCAACTGACAGATGGGCATGGCTGGATTACTGACCGGGCCAGTGGGGCCAGCGCCCGGGGGCCCTTGAGCCTGGCCCAATACATTTTGCGATGCCTATCAACATTTATGATACAATATATTATTATTTCCGAGGGCGCTCCATTTTAAGGACTTTTAGGGACTTTGACCCCAGGGCTTCTTGGGGGCCCTAGCCATGCTTTTTGGGGTCCTAGCCATGCTTCTGAGCCCTAGCCATGGTTTGGGGTCCTAGCCATGCTTTTGAGCCCTAGCAATGCTTTTCGGGGCCCTAGCCATGCTTTTGGACCCCTTATGAAAATGGATGAGGCGTTGTGGCACTGCTCTGACTTCGACTTCTGGCTATTATGCTTTTGGGCCCTAGAAATGCTTTCGGGGGCCCTAGCCATGCTTTTGGGCCTCTTATGAAAATGGACGAGGCGTTGTGGCACTGCTCTGACTTCTGGCTATTAGGGGTTCTAGGAAAGAGGGGGGGCATAATTTCAGAGTGCCCTGGTTATGAGAACCTCTACCAGGGGGCCCTAGAGAAGAGCAGGGCATACCATTAGAGGGCCCTTGATCATAAGGGGCGTGGGTTGGGGGGGTTGCCCAGGGGCCCAGACTATCCCTAATCCGTCCTTGCAGATGAGTTGTGCTGGACCTCCAGGACCCGAGCCAATGACCCTCAGACCAAACTAGCTTTGAAGCTCCCTGTTTGTTGTGATGGTATTTAAAGGCTAAGCACCACTTATGGACTGAAAATATATAAACATGACTTTAAATGAAATTCTGCTTAATTTGCTTTAAAATAAGTCGATTTTAATTAAACAGCATCGTGGTACAACAGCACTATGACTGACTGGGACTGAGAATGTTCCAGAACTGCTTCTTCAGATTCTGATGATATTTCTGAACTTGAATTTAAAAGAGCTGTAATGTAGAAATAGACCACCATATCACTTAGTCCTGATACTTTTAGACCACCATATCACTTAGTCCTGATACTTTTAGTCAAACCACACCCACAACAGCAGCTCATCCTGAGTAGGGCTGGGTATCGCCACTGATTTCCCGGATCGATTCAATCCCGATTCAGAAGGTCCCAATTCAATTCGATTTCCGATTCAATTCAATATGGATTCATTTAGGGATATTTCAGTTACAATAATATTTTTTGTTTGAATATGAAAAGAGATTTTTAGAGAACTAATGTGGTAAACGTACAAGGAACACTCAACCTACCATTACTAAAAACATTAGTGTTTATATGTTCATATATCGTCGTGGTTTCTGAATCCTAATTAGCTGGAATGCTAATTTTAAAGATCGATCTCGGGTTTATAAGAATCAATATTGGATTATTCAAATGAAGATCGATTTAAATCGAAAAATCGATTTAACACCCCTAATCCTAAGTGTAAACAGTATCTAGCTAAATAACTAACATTATTCATGACAACAGCCTAGCAACCAGCCTAGCAACCAGCTACACTCAGATATAGAGGTACAGTTATTGTAGTAAATATGATAAAAGTGGAACTCTCACTCATACGACTCTATAAACCTAATTCAACAATGTTAGCTTAGCATAACTTGAGCCACCGAATGTAGCAAGTGAAGCTAATGTTAAATATTTGTTAGTATTTGGAAACATGGATGGATAAATATAAAAGGAGTATGCAAATATACCCCCCCCCCCAAAAAAAAGAGTGGGGGGGGCAATATAATTAATATCCAGGGAATTTCCTGATAATAAATTCTTAATATCGCGCTGGCCTAGAACACAACATTAAAAAGCACTGCACAGTAAAATTTATAGAATTAATTAGGGCGGTCCCAGATGCCACATTGGAAGTAATGAACAGTGGATATTCAAAGCTTTGCTCCGAGGGGTCTGGGAGGCAGAGTGTTGGTGGGTTGGGTTGTCCCAATGCCACCTGCATTAAAAGCACATCTGCGGTTTCATCCTATCAAATCTGAATGTACAGGCTAGCTGCTTTCCCTACAGTGCTCACAGTGTGGCTTGAGAATAGACTCCATACAGAGCAGCACTGCATTAGCGTGACCTTCACTGTTGTCAGTGAGCAGGATATCAGGCGCCAGAGCCGAGATGGTATATACTTTTTATAGATTTTAACAGAGCAATTAAAAAAGTATGAATATAGTCCAAGAAGGTGTTGACCGAAGATATTGTGGTATATTGTGGAGAAGGGATGTTTACACCAGGCTGTTTAAGGTTCATTCAGACTTTTATGTGGGATGCGGGTGGAGTGGTGGGATTTCCAGAGTTGAGCAGAGGGCTGTGCTTTTAGCTGTTGGCGCTGGAGATGCTGTGTTTCTTATCAATTAGAAAAACGCTTTGTTGTGGGCTGTAAGCTCAGGTTGAGATAAGTTTATCCTGAGAAACACAAACATTACAGTGTTTAGCAGTTCACCTTCATCGATAGTCCACATCAGGGATGCCAACTTTGAGTTTCGGATCTACATATTCAGCACAAACCCTTTTATTTACATTGCAGATGGAAGATCAGATCGGATCAGACACACAAATATCACCACCTTCCACAGAGAACCAACAAACATTTCCTTTTAGAAGAAAAGCAGCACTCAGCTAGGCTTCATGGGGGCAGTGTGGAGATTGCTGGTATTCCAGGAGTGTTCCATTATAAACTTAGTCGAAGGTTGGAAATGTCAAAATTCCAAGTAGGGGTCAGAATTTCAATGCGTAGTTACGTTGCTGAAGTCGGTGGTCTGTAACATAACGCCTCCTCTTCATTGCTTCATCTGCGGTACTTGGGTTCCAGGCAGCCGAGAAACCCCCCTTGCGGCCTTCATTTCAGTGACATAGTGGGTGGAGACTTTCTCTGTTCCCAACCAATCAGCTGTACAATCCACCTGCTATCATCCAATACATACAGGGATATATTGGGATACTTGGATGCAGCAATTAGCTCCATGTGCTTGGATGGAATTGCAGGAGAACATACAAGTTTGGTGGGAGATCAGACTGAATTGTGGGAAGGTTGGCAGCCCTGACTGCACTTAGCCAAGAAGTTTGTCAAAGGCTGGATGTATAGTTCTAAAAATGGGCTCCCAGCTGTGACATCACAACCATGACAGATTCCAAACCGTGCTGTTTTTGCATATACAGGCCGGGAAGTGATTCTAAAGACTCTAGTCATGCATACGTAGTACTTTAAACCTTCAGCTCAAGACAGCCGGAGAAAGTTCGGCGTGGAGCCCTTCGAGATACACGCTTCATTTGAAAAGGCCAAGTTGGTCATGATCTGGCAAGACGAGCGCTGGTAATGATAGTAGTTCAGCGTTGCAGCCGGCCAAGCACAGACCGAGGGCGGTTAGAAGCGTCTCTCCTCCCTCCAGCCGGCGAGAGAGAACACACGGCCGTAAATCAGCCGCCGGCCGGAGAGCTACACCGACATTACTGCGGGTGGACGGCGGGCAGACAGAGACTGGGGCTCGCCCCGCGCTGCATGGGGTGGGGGGTGGGTTAGGGAGCGTGATGGACTCCGGCCTGCAACCACACACACATACACACACACGCCGCAGCCTGGCTCCCAGCACGCCCTCCCAAGAGAAGAAACCTCCGCCCTCAACACGCTACACACACACTCTCCCCGCCCTCCACACACTCCATACACTATCTCTACCTCCCCCCCGCCGGGGTGCTCCAAGCTCCACAGACTGTTATTGTTGTTTCAGAGACGAGGAGGCTACACTACTGAGCCAGGACCCTACAGTCCTGAGTACTGAGTTTAGGAATACTACAGACCAGACGTTCAGAAGTGATACTAACGGCAGGTTAACCCTTTAACGCCAAGTGAATTGTAACTGATACACAAGTTTCTGAGAGCTGTAAATCATCACTGTTATCACTGTTGTCCTAAAAACTTGATGTTCAACAGAACTTTGCTCAGAAGCACACTGTTAGTGGAGAACCAGAGATTGTAGTAGATACAGAATGTGTGAAACACTGTACATGGAAAGATTCTTATCATTTGTTAATATTTTTTATTTTTATTATTTATTGAAGGTATCTGGGTTGGAGTCCCGGTCCGGGTGGTTCTGTGTGGAGCCACGTGTTCTCCCCGTGTTTGAGTGGGTTCCTCCGGGTACTCCGGTTTCCTCCCACAGTCCAAACACATGCATGTTAGAATCCTCACTCTGAACTGCCCATAGGTGTGAGTGAGTGTTGACCATGCCATGGATGGGCGGCCTGTCCATGGTGTACCCCACCTTCAGGAGATGGATGGATATTTATTGATGGTCTAATAAACCTTCAATTTTCAAAGAATTCAATTTTTCAAGCCATTGTTGGTTCATGGCTCAGGCTTTAAAACTTAAAACTAGATGTTTGTGGAACTGGAGATCGTATGTGTAAAGTCTGGATTGGATGGTAAGAACTGAATTGTCGGGCCGGGTCGGGTTGCACATACATACAGTGGGCAGGTTGCTGATTGGATGATATGAAGCTACACTTGTTTTAAAGACTGAAGATAGAAGTGGCTCAACTCCGTTACTCCAAATCTCAGGTTCCTCAAAGTTGGTGGCCCTGATCATGAGTCTACTTAGCTATCAAACATTAGCACACAGTAAGAACGACTGTGATACCAGTGTACTGTGTTAATGCACCCTTTGATGCACAACCTGGTCAAAAGAGAACCGACTGAGATTTTATTCTCTATATATTTGCAATAAATTCATGTGCTCCCACTCAACGGTGCCTTAAACGCTCCCAATCGAGACCCTCCCTGAGGCACTCTCCTTCCACCAGCGCCGTCGACTTGGACCGAGTCTGCAGGCTCTGTTTCACGAAACATGAAAAACACATTTGACTCAGAACCTGCACTCTGAACGATGATCACAGTCGCCGCTTTGTTTCCAATTGAAAGGATCTCCCCAAAAAATAGGCCTCATTTTTTCCCAAAAATAGTCAACAAGACAAAAAAAGGAGGGGGTGGTGGGTGCAAGGGGGGGGGTGGGGGGTGAGAAAAGGCAGTCCAGTGACAGCTAATGAGGACCAGATGCCCTACCTTCGCTGGTAGCTGCATTCTTTGGAGCTTTGGTGGACGTCTGATCTGTACTTGAACTCAGGTCGGAGGAAATGCTGGAACTGGCCTTCCCTGCAATCAGAGAGAGACAGAAACAACCCCCCCCCCCCAAAAGAAACCAGGACACGTCAGGACACCCACCGCAACATCGCTCTCTACAATGGCACATGTTAGTCATAACGAACTGAGAGACAAAGACAAAGAAGAAGAACGAGAGAGAGAGAGAGAGAGAGAGAGAGAGATTCAAACAGTAGCCAGCACAGCTGAGGTCATGATGCAGTGATGTCTTAAAGCTGAAACGTATTTGAATTAAGAATCACAGAAGAGGTTTATGGGTCATAGTAACTTGCAGAGGTTCACAAAAGCCATGGAACACTACTCCACCCAAACTAGAACCAGTGTACAACAACAAGGGGAAAAGTGACAGTGCACACGGAGAGGAACCCTAAAAGTCTTCTAAACCTTTGGAGAAGGCTTCATGGTTTCCAAGATGTCTTAGTTATTTCTATCAATATTTCTAAAAGTCAATAGAATCATGCCTGCATTACAGTATTAGTTTCACTGAAGGGTTACATTTCTGGAAAGTTGAGCTGAAAATGGACCAATAGGGAGCTGTTTTCCAAAATATCTAGGTAGATGTAGCAAGATGTAGAACATCAGCAGCTTAACGCATTTGATTTACCATCAGCATAATGCCAAAGTGGCAGAGGAACCAACCAATCACACTTGTATTACAGTACTAGTTTCACTGTTATGTTTTGAATGGAAACATAACTGTTACATTTCAGAGAAGTTGAGCTGAAAATGGACCAATCGGGAAGCTGGTTAGGACATCAGGAGCTGAAGGGAAAGCCTAAAGCATTGGATTTACCATCAGCATAATGTGATGATGGTAAATCTGATGCATTGGATTTACCAAGGTAGAGGAACCAACCAATCACACTGTTTTCCAGATTCTTGAGGAAAATAAGGAACCCTAAAAGTTTATAAAATCTTCAGAGAAGGCGTCTTGGTTTCTGGGAACTGACATGTCTGTGATTTCTTAGTGCAGTCTATAAGTCAATAGAATCAGTCTTGTATTTTAAACACTCTTAAGTATTACAGTACTAGTTTCACTGTTCTGTTTTGGATGGAAACAAAAGGGTTAAATTTCTGAAGGTTGAGCTGTAAATGGACCACACTGTTTTCCCGTTTCATGAGGAAAATGAAGCAAACGTAAAAGCCTATGAATTCTTCACAGAAGACCTCGTGGTTTCTGGGAACTAGAAACATGTCTGGGATTTCTTAGTTCAGTCTATAAGTCAAACATTCCCAGGTATTAAAGTATTAATTTCATTGTTATGTTTTGGACGGAAACAAAAGGGTTAAATTTATGTAAGTTGAGCTAAATATGGACCAATAGGAAATTGTTTTATCTAGACAGATATAGCAAGCTGGTTAGGACATCAGGAGCTGAAGGGAAGCCTAAAGCATTGAATTTACCATCAGCGTAATTGCGAAGTGGGAGAGGAACCAACCAATCACACTGTTTTCCAGTTTCATGAGAAAAATAAGGAACCCTAAAGTCTATAAAATCTTCAGAGAAGGCCTCTTGGTTTCTGGGAAGTGAAACATCTGTGATTTCTTAGTCCGTTCTTTAGGTCAGTCTTGTATTTTAAACACTCTCAAGTATTACAGTACTAGTTTCATTGTTGTGTTTTGAATGGAAACAAAAGGGTTACATTTCTGAAAGTTTGAGCTAAATATGGACCAATAGGGAGCTGCTTTTTACCACAATATAAAACAATATCTAGGTAGACAAAACATGCTGGATAGAACATCAGGAGCTGAAGGGAAAGCCTAAAGCATTGGATTTACCATCAGCATAATGCCAAAGTAGTAGAGGAACCAACCAATCACACTGTTTTCCAGTTTCATGAGGAAAATGAAGGTACCTCAAAAGTCACTGAAATCTTCAGAGAAGGCCTCTTGGTTTCTGGGCACTAGAAACATGTCTGTGATTTCTTAGTTCAGTCTATAAGTCAATAGAATCAGTCGTCTATTACAGTACTATTTTTCCCTTATATTTTGGATGGAAACATAAGGGTTAAATTTCTGAGAAGCTGACAATTGACCAATAGGGCGCTGTTTTGTCCCCATTATATCTAGATAGACATAATAAGCTGGTTAGGACATCAGAAGCTGAAGGGAAGACCTAATGTATTGGATTTACCATCAGTGTAATTCCGAAATAGTACAGTATTAGTACAGTATTAGTTTCATTGTTATGGTTTGGAAGGAAACTAAAGGGTTAAATATGAGCTAAACATGGACCAATAGGGAGCTGTTTTATCTAGACAGATATAGCAAGCTGGTTAGGACATCAGGAGCTGAAGGGAAGGCCTAATGCATTCAATTTACCATCAGCATAATGCCGAAGTGGTAGAGGAACCAACCAATCATACTGTTTTCTAGTTTCATGAGGAAAATGAAGGAACCTCTAAACATCATTGAAACCTTCACAGAAGGCCTTGTGCTTTCTGGGAACTAAAACATGTCAATAGAATCAGTCTTGTATTTCAATTTCTCCCAAGTATTACAGTACTCGTTTCATTGTTATGGTGGACGGAAACAAAAGGGTTAAACTTCTGGAAGTTGAGCTAAATATGGACCAATAAGGAATTGTTTTATCTAGACAGATATAGCGAGCTGGATAGAACATCAGGAGCAGAAGGGAAGGTCTAATGCATTCAATTTTTAAATCAAAGTTTAAGTCAGAAGTGGAGGAGGAACCAACCAATCATACTGTTTTCCAGTTCCGTGAGGAAAATAAACATCTTCTGGAAGTTCTAGATACCTCACTGACTGAGAGCACAAGTGACAGCCTAAAACGGAGCCCTTAGCTCTGCACAAGCCTCCTTACTGACAGCAGAGCTGAAAGATTCACTGTTTTTATACTGAAATTGCAACATAAGTCACCCAACCTAAGCTGCTCGTCTCCGAACTCCACACAGAGGGAATCCTGGAAAGAACCCAGGCCCTTCTTCTTGCTGTCATGTGACCACACAACCCACTGCACCACCCAATTTTTAAAATCACAGGAGCTGCTTGGGCTAAATTCCCAACGACATCATCTTCATAGGTTCGGCCAATCAGAAGCAACCAAACGGCCACATGCTGTGACACCACATCCACAACTTACTAGCAGTCCGGCACACTGGCTTTATAATGTTTAAGCCTTAAACTAGAAAAAGGGCATATACTGGACTTTTAAGAGGTAGTCACAGTACTGGTCAGCTATTTTGGCCAAATCACCCGCCAGTAGGGGTCACGGGGGGGCAATCCCAGCATTGTCGGGCGAAGGCAGGGTACACCATGGAAAGGTCGCCAGTCCATCACATGGCCAACACACACTCACACACTCACACCTACGGGCAGTATAGAGTGAGGATCCTAACATGCATGTGTTTGGACTGTGGGAGGAAACCAGAGTACCCGGAGGAACCCACTCAAACACAGAGAGACCAAACACACTCCACACAGAACCACCCAGACCGGGAATCCAACCCAGATTATCTTACTGTGAGGAGACAGTGCTGACCACTACACCACCATACTGACCACTACACCACCATACTGACCACTACACCACCATACTAACCACTACACCACCATACTAACCACTACACCACCATACTAACCACTACACCATAATACTAACCACTACACCACCATACTAACCACTACACCACCGTACTAACCACTACACCACCATACTAACCACTACACCACCATACTGACCACTACACCACCATACTAACCACTACACTACCATACTAACCACTACACCACCATACTAACCACTACACCACCATACTAACCACTACACCACCATACTAACCACTACACCACCTTACTAACCACTACACCACTATACTAACCACTATACCACCATACTAACCACTACACCACCATACTAACCACTACACCACCATACTAACCACTACACCACCGTACTAACCACTACACCACCATACTAACCACTACACCACCATACTAACCACTACACCACCATACTAACCACTACACCACCTTACTAACCACTACACCACTATACTAACCACTATACCACCATACTAACCACTACACCACCATACTAACCACTACACCACCATACTAACCACTACACCACCATACTAACCACTACACCACCATACTGACCACTACACCACCATACTGACCACTACACCACCATACTAACCACTACACCACCGTACTAACCACTACACCACCGTACTAACCACTACACCATAATACTAACCACTACACCACCATACTAACCACTACACCACCGTACTAACCACTACACCACCATACTAACCACTACACCACCATACTGACCACTACACCACCATACTAACCACTACACTACCATACTAACCACTACACCACCATACTAACCACTACACCACCATACTAACCACTACACCACCATACTAACCACTACACCACCATGCTAACCACTACACCACCGTACTGACCACTACACCACCATACTAACCACTACACCACCGTACTAACCACTACACCACCGTACTGACCACTACACCACCATACTAACCACTATACCACCGTACTAACCACTACACCACCGTACTAACCACTACACCACCATACTAACCACTATACCACCGTACTAACCACTACACCACCATACTAACCACTACACCACCATACTAACCACTACACCACCATACTAACCACTACACCACCATACTGACCACTACACCACCATACTGACCACTACACCACCATACTAACCACTACACCACCGTACTAACCACTACACCACCGTACTAACCACTACACCATAATACTAACCACTACACCACCATACTAACCACTACACCACCGTACTAACCACTACACCACCATACTAACCACTACACCACCATACTGACCACTACACCACCATACTAACCACTACACTACCATACTAACCACTACACCACCATACTAACCACTACACCACCATACTAACCACTACACCACCATACTAACCACTACACCACCATACTAACCACTACACCACCATGCTAACCACTACACCACCGTACTGACCACTACACCACCATACTAACCACTACACCACCGTACTAACCACTACACCACCGTACTGACCACTACACCACCATACTAACCACTATACCACCGTACCACCTGTAGTTAATATAGTTATAGTTAATATATAATATCAAATTTTGGTCATATGGTTCACTACTATGTTCAGACTTATATTCAATGCATCCAGCGCCTGCACCTGCACACTAACCCATCACAGATTTGCTGATGAAGGCCTTTATCCAACTTAGAGCGGCACAATATATCACATATTAACAGTAAACACCAGAATACCTATTAATCAGACTGACTGGTGGTCACTAGCTCACTGTCATTGTAGCCATGTTTACAGCCACAGCCAAAAACCAGAAAGTCTGACCACCAGACTGGACCAAGCAGCAGAGAGGAGACCCCTTTAGTCTCAAGCCTTCAAACCCTGAAGTTAAGCACATGGGCTAAACTTCAGATCCCGGCTCTCCTAACCTACACATCAGTTGCATGACACACAACGACACGATGATGGAACGCTCACAGACCAAGACGTGCTCCGAAGCTAAGCGGCTATAAAGTATGTTTACAACAATACTACGTGTGCAAACACCAGCAGAGCTCGTGCCGGCTTTTTATTTGACCATACAAGGTCTGACAGAGGGAGCTCCCACATACTGGGCAGAAAAAAACCCGCTCTGCTGTGTAAACAGACCTGTTTTTCATGAAATAGTCTCGCAGTGATATCAGTGCATTAATCCGTGGGTGTGTTTAAAGCCGGCGAGTCGGGCCGAGTGGTCCTCGCTCAGGGATTCTGACGTCCAGTTACGTCACCGGCATTGTTTATTGTCCATTGTCTCTGAGGAATGTGGACTTCACTCTAAGAGAGATTAATTGGCTAAACACATTGTAATGATGGGCTCTACAAAGGCCCGCCGTTCGTTCCCATGGACGGTCCACCAGCAGGGAAGGCCATCGCGGTCAAACCCAGCACACAGCATTGAGGTGTGGACGAGTGTAAACCAGAGTGGACAGATGCAAACCAACTGACTGTCCGCTTGTTAGGCTATGATGTATTGACTATCATGTATTAGCCACTACTGCACTGACTGAGATTCTCAATACCTAAATAGATCTGAAACTAAAACACTGCTCAGCTATGATTCTAGAACTTTCTTAGTGAAAGAGAACCCTTACAAAAAAGAAGTTTATTCAAGTGTACCATTATTTTACTACTTTTAAACTAAAAGGAAGTGAGTATACTTTCAGTTTACTTTTTATGTACTTCTCAGTGATATACTAAACACAGTTATACTTAAGTATGCTTGGGTTATACTGACAAGTATAGAACAGACTAAGTATATTTGGTCTTTACTTGTACTTAATCTTTTGATTGAGATAGTAGAAGTAAGTATTCTTGCTCTGTACAAAAACACATCCAGTACAATATTTATTTAAAATTTGATTTATAAAGATTTATAAAGATACAAATATGTTTCTTAATCTGAGTGTGTCTTGTTTATTTTACGTGTGTCCACTGGTGAGTAAGTAAACGTTGTTAATGTTCTATTTTAAGTAGAAAAAAACCCTTAAACCTAGTCATATACTTTAAAGTACAACAATAATATAAACAGTAAATTATAAGTATTATGTTAAGTTCACTTAAAGAAAACTTACAAGCTAGTAAACTAACAGGGAACCCTTAAGTTTACTTTTAGTGTAGTTAGAGTACAAAAGATGTAAACTAGTTGTATACTTGGTTTGCTATTCTTACACTTAGAGTGTACTTAAAAGTATATTTTTAAAAACTAGAAAGTGGGCCAATTTAGTCCCAAGAACTATAAAATAGTACATATACAAGTGTACTACTAGTACAATGGCATTAGTATAGTAACTCCGTAAAGTATACTTAATAAAACGAACTTTAAGTATACTTATTTTCTGTAAGGGGAGAGTTATATTTCCTAAACGAATGAAGAAAGGCTAAGTAAGGTGCCAGTGGGCCCTAATGCTAACTAGCTAACATTAGCACCCAGACACACAAGCTAAACAGGTCCTTTGTGAACATCACTGATTTGAACTTCATTGGTTTATACAATGTTTCTTGCAATTAAGCCACATCTTTGTGTTTTGGTTGTCAGGCTTGTCGGTCAAACAAGGGCTGAGGCAGAGCTAACGTTAGCCTTCTAGCTAAGGCATAAAGAGCTGGCTAGTTAGGCTAGTTAGGCTAGTTAAGGCTCTTCACTTAAGCTGGGCAGCACATAAAACAGCTAACAACCAGAACATTATGATGTGGGTTCATAACAAGAAGCACTGCAGAAGTGACGTGCAGGTTACCTGTACACAGGTAGGTGAAGGTAGTGTTATAGTTTATCTGTACACAGGTAGGTGAAGGTAGTGTTATAGTTTACATGTACACAGGTAGGTGAAGGTAGTGTTATAGTTTACATGTACACAGGTAGGTGAAGGTAGTGTTACAGTTTACCTGTACACAGGTAGGTGAAGGTAGTGTTACAGTTTATCTGTACACAGGTAGGTGAAGGTAGTGTTACAGTTTACCTGTACACAGGTAGGTGAAGGTAGTAATACAGTTTACCTGTACACTGGTAGGTGAAGGTAGTAATACAGTTTACCTGTACACAGGTAGGTTTATCTGTACACAGGTAGGTGAAGGTAGTGTTACAGTTTACCTGTACACAGGTAGGTTTATCTGTACACAGGTAGGTGAAGGTAGTTTTAAAGTTTACAGTGTATGAAAAGTTAAAAGTTTGTATAGTATTTTTAACATTGTGTTATTAATGGATGTTTTCATTTGATTTAAAAATCAAATCTCAGATAAACTGAGTATCCTGTAGAGTCCTGAAGTATGTATGTTATATTCCTACAACAGCTGTTTATTTTGTTCAGTGGAGCCACAACAGATGTCCTTAAAACAAGAGTGCAACATCTGACGGAGGTTGTTTTGCATTTAGTCTTCATGCTTGGACATACCAGGATTTTTTTTTAAGAAGTCCTGCGGTGCTCTTTAATGCCCGGAGCTGAGCGGTTAGCAGTTTTGGGGTTTGGGGGAAAACAGCTTTTAACAAAACCCTTTTTGTTTCTGGAGTGTTTTATTCATGGCACACAAACTTCAGCTCTTTCTTCTGGTGGGCACATTTGACAGCAGCACGTCATCCTCGTGTCTACGGAGGTGAATTGCTTCTGTGCCCACCTGTCAATGGACAAAAGCTTTAGAGGCTACAAGCACAGTTTGAGCTTGAGTTGCAGGATCTTCTCGCTGCGTTCGGAGTGGCTCACTCATTCACTATATAGGATCTGTTAGCAGGGGCCAGGGGTCCCAAAGAATTTCCAGACACTACATTTGGAAACACTGCTTCTTAAAAAAAGTGATGGATGTTTGTGTGCTACATTCATGTTCTGTTGTATCAAGAAATCACCCACAGCTGTCATATGACCTCCTGAGCGTCTCAATTCTTTCAACACCATATTGCCACAGGTGTAAAAACCAGCACCTAGTCATGCAGACTGCTTCTACACTCATTAGTGAAAGAGTGGGTCGCTCTCAGGAGCTCAGTGAACTCCAGCTTGGTACCGTGATAGGACGCCACCTGTGGAACAAGTCCAGTGGTGAAGTTTCCTCACTACTAAATATTCCACAGTGGACTGTCAGTGGTGTTCTAACAAAGTGGAAGTGATTGAGAACGACAGCAGCTCAGACACCAAGTGGTAGAACACGTACAATGACAGAGCGGGTCAGCGGATGCTGAGGAGCATAGTGCACAGAGGTCACCAACTTTCTACAGAGTCCATCACTACAGACCTCCAAACTTCATGTGGCCTTCAGATCAGCTCAAGAACAGAGCATAGAGAGCTTCATGGAATGGGTCTCCATGGCCGAGCAGCTGCATCCAAGCCTTACATCACCAAGCGCAATGCAGAACATCAGACGCCACTGGACTCAGTGGAGACGTGTTCTCTGGAGTGACCAATCACGCTTCTCCGTCTGGCAATCCGATAAAAGAGTCTGGGTTTGACGGTTGCCAGGTGTTGGGTTGTTTTACAGGAGGTGAGCTTGCACCCTTAGTTCCAGTGAAAGGAACTCTTAATGCTTCAGCAGACCAAAAGACTTCAAACAATTTCATGCTCTCAACTTTGTGGGGACAGTTTGGGGACGACCCCTTCCTGTTCCAACGTGACAGCCCACCAGTGCACAAAGCAGCTCCATAAAGACATGGAGGAGCGAGTTTGGTGTGGAAGAACTTGACTAGCCTGCACTGAGTCCTGACCTCAACCTGATAGAACACCTTTGGGATGAATTAGAGCGGAGACTGTGAGCCAGACCTTCTCATCCAACATCAGTGTCTGACCTCACCAATGGTCTTCTGGAGGAACAGTCAAACATTCCTAACTGTCTGGAACCCAAAGGCTGCAGATGGGGCAATGAAGAGGAGATGTTACAAGACACCACCTAATTGACTATGTATTAAAATGCTGTGACTTGGAATTCAGACCGGGGCGTTTATAATGGAACGTTCCCTGAAGTTGGAATTCCAGTTTGGAAACTTGAGCCCCGGTGCTCGCATGAAGCCCAGCTAAGTGCCGCTTTTCTTCTAAGACATGTTTTGTTTCTTCTCTGTGGAAGATGTTTGTAACTATGTGAATGTAAATAGAGTATCTGAGTTAGACCTAAGCTAACACACTAGCCAAAAGCTAACATGCCAGTCATGATAAACATCATAATCTGCTCCAACAGAGTTTCATACTGCTGCACAACATCCCTGGATGCAGCAGAACCACAACACTAGTTCATTAGATGGAAGCAAGCAGCTGGAAAAGACCTAAGCTCTACGTTAAAGGTGCAGGACCAGAAGCTAAACAAGCCAGCCCAGCCCTCCATGGTTCCATGCAGAAGCTGCTGCATACCTGTCAGGACGACCCGAGTAAACGATAGGTGGGAACACGTGAACTTCTAAAGCTGTTCTGGAAATTCCAGAGCTGTGGTGCCATCTCGGTGGAAATTTATCGGTTTGCTCTCAAGAGTGCCAGCCTCGAAGTCGAGCCAAGCCTTGACCTTCCCCAGAAATCTGGTGTGCTTTAGCGCACCGCAAGCCTCAGACGCGGCCAGGGGCCCATTCTGCGGGTGAGAAGGCTCTGGCACGAGCGCGCGTTGTTATGAAACGTTCCAAACATGGTCCGGGCCAGTCATGGTACCCAGCGTTCCCTGACTCAGGGCCTGTCTTCACTTGGGGAGAAGGACTAAACATTGTGACTTGTAGGTTCTGCAGCCCAGGGGTGCCCAAACACAAAGTCTGGGAATTTCCCGGGTCTAACCAGGTAGCTACGGATGGGAAATATGGCCGGAAAATACCATCAGGGCACCAACGTTTCCATGATGCACAGTGTGAAACCCAGTACGTCGGGAACGTGTGCGTAGACCGCGTTCGCAGTCATTTAAGAGAAGGAACAGGAGGAAGAAATCTAACAACACACCGAATCAGGAGGTTTGTAAACACGACGGTTGGCTGTACTTCCGAGTGGATAACTCGCGTCCAGTCGAGCAGCTCGATTTACAGTGCAATTTACAAGAAGTACAAACAGAGCAGACCGAGCGCTGGCAGCACGGGTGTGTTTGAGGCTGTAACATCAAATGTACCCAAGCATGTAATGGAGTTCACTTAAGTTTTCTCTTATTTTCCAGCTTTTCAATGCAAGCAGAGCTTCTATCACACTGAGGGATCTTCTGACGACTGCGGCTGGCGATAACGACAACCTAGCAAATCATTTGCCTTCCCGAATAACTGCCAGGCACTATCCTGTGACCAATAAGTGCTCCCGAATTTAAACTGACGCTACATTGACGTGTTAATTGCGGTTTTAAGAATTCTTATTTTGTATTAGTTGGTGATTATAAATAAATAAAGGAACAGTGTTGGTGGTGATAAAGGAATGTAGGGATGAAGGAACAGTGTTGGTGGTGATAAAGGAATGAAGGAATAAAGGAACAGTGTTGGTGATGATAAAGGAATGAAGGGATGAAAGAACAGTATTGTTGGTAATAAATAAATGAAGGGATGAATGAACAGTGTTGGTGATGATAAAGGAATGAAGGGATGAAAGAACAGTTAACGCTAAATTTCCTTCGGGATCAATAAAGTATCTATCTATCTACAGTGTTGGTGATGATAAAGGAATAAAGGGATGAAGGAACAGTGTTAGTGATGATAAAGGAATGAAGGAACAGTGTTGGTGATGATAAAAGAATGAAGGGATGAAGGAACAGTGTTGGTGATGATAAAGGAATGAAGGGATGAAGGAACAGTGTTGGTGATGATAAAGGAATGAAGGTATGAAGGAACAGTGTTGGTGATGATAAAGGAATGAAGGGATGAAGGAACAGTGTTGGTGATGATAAAGAAATGAAGGGATAAAGAACCAGTGTTGGTGATGATAAAGGAATGAAGGGATAAAGAACCAGTGTTGGTGATGATAAAGGAATGAAGGGATAAAGAACCAGTGTTGGTGATGATAAAGGAATGAAGGGATGAAGGAACAGTGTTGGTGATGATAAAGGAATGAAGGAATGAAGGAACAGTGTTGGTGATGATAAAGGAATGAAGGGATGAAGGAACAGTGTTGGTGATGATAAAGGAATGAAGGGATGAAGGAACAGTGTTGGTGATGATAAAGGAATGAAGGAATGAAGGAACAGTGTTGGTGATGATAAAAGAATGTAGGGATGAAGGAACAGTGTTGGTGATGATAAAGGAATGAAGGGATGAAGGAACAGTGTTGGTGATGATAAAGGAATGAAGGGATGAAGGAACAGTGTTGGTGATGATAAAGGAATGAAGGGATGAAGGAACAGTGTTGGTGATGATAAAGGAATGAAGGGATGAAGGAACAGTGTTGGTGATGATAAAGGAATGAAGGGATGAAGGAACAGTGTTGGTGGTGATAAAGGAATGAAGGGATGAAGGAACAGTGTTGGTGATGATAAAAGAATAAAGGGATGAAGGAACAGTGTTGGTGATGATAAAAGAATGAAAGGATGAAGGAACAGTGTTGGTGATGATAAAGGAATGAAGGAATGAAGGAACAGTGTTGGTTTTATCTCTGACTTTGAAACTAGCTGAAGTGGGCGGTGCCACATGGATGTCAGCCTCGTGATTGGTCAGAGGAATGATTAAGGAATCGTTATCCAAGATTAGGACCTCCCAGTTTACATGAAGAAGGAAAGAAATGCAGTGAAATATATTAATTTATATGAATATAAATATAAATATGTATTTATATTTATATTACATTTTATATATTATATGTATATTTATATTTATATTATTTATATTAATATTTATTTATTAATACCTTTATTAAGGTATTTTTAATACCTTTAATAACTAATAACTATTAACTAATAAGTATTGGTATGAAATGCTGTTATGCCTGTTGATTTATCCTATTGGTAAAAATCCAAATAAAAAAATCTGATGATGTCATTATGGGCTGATATCCAATCAAAAATCTAAATCTCTCTTTTTAATGATCCATCCAGCTGTTTAGTCCCAGAAGTTCCCATGATAATGTCCACCTTAACTGTGGTTTAGACCTTGTGCAAAGATTCTCCACTCAGTCCTGGAGAAGCCTAAGCCGGTCCGGGTCTTATTCTTCTCTGAACACACCTGCTATTAATCACAGGCATCAGGTGTACCTGGCTCAGGTACATCAGGAGCTGGAGCATCGCACACATGTGAACTGAATGAGATGTACGTACTGATAACAACTACGCTGGCATAGCGTAAAAAACAAAAACATCACAAGACTGGATCCCCAACATCCAGCCCACCATTGGTGGGGGGGCTACACTTAACGATTAATTTCATAACTAATTAATCTAATGACTAATAACTGATGTAGAAATTATTCCTCCGTAACAGTGAAGGTCGCTCACTGGTCTGTTTTGGGAGCGAAACTTCATTATATGGAGGTTATTTCAAGTTTCCACGCCCCATTTAACTTCATTTACATACAAAAGGTTCTGTAAACATCTCCTGGTTGCACATCCTTCAGGGATCTACAAGGAACTATTTTTACTGCCTTAATGTAAGACTGCACGTTTACATCTTTGCATTGCTCCACCACCAACTGGACCCCTAAGGCGCAACCTCTTGTGTGCACCCTGAAGAGTCCACTTTCCAGAACGATGTTCTTCAAGGGTTCTTCAGTAAATCCATTGGTTCTGTTGAGAGCCATGAGAGCCTTGCTCTATGGCAGGTCTTCAGATTGATGGAGAATGGGTTGTGCATTGTTCTATTAGAAGCTTTTATAAGCTTCCATATAGAACCACTTACAGTACTGTGCAAAAGTTTTAGTCACTTGGGGACGTTATTATTTTTATATATTAGAAGCTATTTTTTTCTAGACAGTAAGCTTTCATTTACTCAGTGAACACTTTATTACTTAAATATTCAAACAGTATTAATACTGTTATTAATGTTTTTTGATAATATATATAGAACAATCCCAAGTGCTGTTAAGCCTGTGGTTCATTATAGAATCCATGGTGCTAAACAGAACCAGTGACTTCAGTAAAGAACCATTGAGGAACACCAGAACCCATTGTAAGAGTGAACGAAGAAAACAAAAGCTATACTGTATGACCCATATGACCCTGACCACAGTTTGAGCCTGCCTGACCATGCCTTCAGTGAAGAACCCTAGAAGAACACCAGAACCCATCAAAGGCTATACTGTATGACCCATATGACCCTGACCACAGTATGGTCCTGGCTGACCATGCCTTCAGTGAAGAACCCTAGAAGAACACCACAACCCATCAAAGGCTATACTGTATGACCCATATGACCCCGACCACAGTATGGTCCTGCTTGACCATGCCTTCAGTGAAGAACCCTAAAAGAACACCAGAACCCATTTTAAGGGTGTGGGAGAAAATAAAGACTATACTGTATGACCCATATGGTTCTGACCACAGAATGGACCTGTCCGACCATGCCTTCAGTGAAGAACCCTAGAAGAACACCAGAACCCATCAAAGGCTATTCTGTACGACCCATATGACCCTGACCACAGAATGGACCTGCCTGACCCAGCCATGCCTTCAGTGAAGAACCCTAGAAGAACACCAGAACCCATTTTAAGGGTGAGGGAAAAAACAAAGGCTATACTGCATGACCCATACTGTCCATATGACCCTGACCACAGAACGAACCTGCTTGACCATGCCTTCAGTGAAGAAACCTTGAGGAACACCAGAACCCATTTTAAGGGTGAGGGAAAAAACAAAGACTATGACCCTGACCACAGAATG
Organism: Megaleporinus macrocephalus; assembly: GCA_021613375.1. Lineage (NCBI taxonomy): Eukaryota > Metazoa > Chordata > Actinopteri > Characiformes > Anostomidae > Megaleporinus > Megaleporinus macrocephalus. The sequence continues at coordinate 5,637,900 of CM038723.1, forward strand.
GACTTGCCTGGCCAAACCTTCAGCGAAGAACCCTAGAAGAACCCTAGAACCCATCAATGGCTATACTGTATGACCCATATGACCCTGACCACTGTATGGTCCTGCCTGACAATGTCTTCAGTGAAGAACCCTTGAGGAACACCAGAACCCATTTTAAGAATGAAGGAAGAAAACAAAGGCTGTACTGTATGACACATATGACCCTGACCACAGACCGAACCTGCTTGCCCGTGCCTTCAGTGAAGAACCCTTGAGGAACACCAGAACCCATTTTAAGAAAGAGGAGAAAAACAAAGGCTTTACTGTACGACCCATATGGTCGATATGATCCTGACCACAGAATGGACCTGCCTGGCCACACCTTCAGCGAAGAACCCTAGAAGAACACCAGAACCCATCAAAGGCTATACTGTATGACCCATATGACCCTGACCACTGTATGGTCCTGCCTGACAATGTCTTCAGTGAAGAACCCTTGAGGAACACCAGAACCCATTTTAAGAATGAAGGAAGAAAACAAAGGCTGTACTGTATGACACATATGACCCTGACCACAGAATGGACCTGCCTGACCCTGCCATGCCTCCAGTGAAGAACCCTAGAAGTACACCAGAACCCATTTTAAGGGTGAGGGAAAAAAAACAAAGGCTATACTGCATGACCCATACGGTCCATATGACCCTGACCACAGAATGGACTTGCCTGGCCACACCTTCAGCGAAGAACCCTAGAAGAACCCCAGAACCCATCAAAGGCTATACTGTATGACCCATATGACCCTGACCACAGAATTGACACAGAAGAAAGAGTGGGGCAAAGTTTTCTGATGGCCACAAAGAACGAGAAGAAGAAGAAGAAGAAGAAGAAGAAGAAGCTTGAGAGGACAGTCCAGCCGTGTCCACTAACTCACCTTCGCTGCCGCTCTGCTTGCCACTGTTCGCCCCCATGGTGCCCAGCGGCCAGCATACTCTACCCGCTGCTGCCCTCCACACGGTCCATACACACCAACGCGGGGACGAGGCGAGGAAAAGGAGGAAAAAGAAGAAAAGAAGGAATAAACTCCACCGTTAGCCGCTCCGATCTTCTCCTCCGCGCTTTAAGACATCCTTAGCGGCGCGAGCTGACGTGAAAAGCCCCGCAGGAAAGTCTCCAAACGTGGACAAAAACCCTGAAAGCCCAAGTTCCTCACTGCGCTCCTTGGCTGATGGATAGAGCGCAGGCATGCAAAGAAGAGAAAAAAAAAAGAAAAAAAGGGGAAAAAATGTTGCGTCAGGGCTGGACCGCGCACGCGCTCCCCTCCTGTCCGACCACGCGCACGCTTTAGTAATAATCCATAACAGCAATAATCATCATCATCATCATCATCATCATCATCAGTTCACTAATAACGACATGCCAATGCAGACCACCATCCATCGCCTGTTTAAGCTGCCAGAGTATCTAGAACCAAAACTGTGTCCTAGATACTTTGCCTCTATCCGCGCGTGCAGTTGTTCTCCCACAAAGTCAAAGTCAACACTCCTTTCAAGCGACTGTCGTGCACGAGGGTCGGTTTGTGAGCGAGGCTCGTCGGTTTAAGGTCCTAAAGTGTCTGCACTTCATCCTGGAGCTGGGGAGTCGCTGATGCGCCCCCTGCTGGCTCGCTGCTGATCTGGATTCATTGTCCAAGCATCCAAATGTTTACATGATCCAGAAAAAAAAGAAAACAAAAACTGGAACTGGAAATCCAGCAGTTTTCGAGGGTGTCCCAAATGAAGTAGCCTAGAGCTTCACCTAGTGCACTCGAATGCCTTCCTAGTGCACTTGAATGCTCCTTAAAATGTGCCCTAGTTTGAGCCAGAGTGCAATGCAAGCTAAGCCAAAGACATTTAATTAGAGATTTGATTAAAATCTGTTCATTTATTATATAAAATCTGTTATTTTATTAGTACTGGATTCAGTTTGTAGCATTACTACAGGGGGGCCAAACTTTTTTCAAAGGGGCCAGATTGGACAACATCATAATAGATAAGGGCCAGCCTCTCTTTCCAAAAGTATTATTCATAAATCATATATACACTGTATTCAAAATATGAAGAAAACACACAAACGTACATGATAAATTAATATTAAAAAATTAAGGAATTTAATTTTACTATAATTCAATCAATCAATCAATCAATCAACCAACCTTTATTTTCACATGGGAGTACATTAAGGGAGACCCTCATTTACAGTGTAGCCAAGCATTACAATTGTTAAACAAAAAAGGGATTGAAAAAAAATTAAAAAGAATATTTAATGAGTACTTAAAATGTAAAAGAAACAATAAGAATAAGATAAATCAGGGAAAAAAAATAAAAACTGAATAAGAAACTCATCAGGAATAAGACAAAAGTAAAAAATAAGTAAACAATAGATATAAATATAGTCATAAAACATAAAATATTAAAATAAATAATAATAATAAAAGTAATAATAAAATTATCATAATTAAAGAGTTAAATAAATTATTAATTAAAAAACAGCTAAATATCAAAATCATAAAACTGTTAACTAAAATTAAATAAAACATTGGCAGGTCGTGCAGAAGTGGTTAGAAGTTAAGAGTTTAAATTAACTTTAAGACAATAATTCATACAAGTTTCTCTAAGTCAGCTTTCAGCATTGTTAAGTTTAAACAGCAAGCTGATTAGCTTAATAAATCAACCTAGACGAGGGTGAACACGTCAAGTGAATGGCAAAACAAAGAAATGAGGTGCATCCAAAATCTCCTACTTATCTACTACTCAGTAGGTAAATCAGTAGGCGAGCGCGGCTAGTATGTCTGAATACTTAGTAGTACATCAGTAGGTGAGCTTGGCTAGTATGTCTGAATACTCGGTAGTAAATCAGTAGGTGAGCTTGGCTAGTATGTCTGAATACTCAGTAGTAAATCAGTAGGCGAGCGCGGCTAGTATGTCTGAACACTCAGTAGTAAATCAGTAGGCGAGCGCGGCTAGTATGTCTGAATACTCAGTAGGTAAATCAGTAGGTGAGCTTGGCTAGTATGTCTGAATACTCAGTAGTAAATCAGTAGGCGAGCTTGGCTAGTATGTCTGAATACTCAGTAGTGAAATCAGTAGGTGAGCGCGGCTAGTATGTCTGAATACTCAGTAGTAAATCAGTAGGCGAGCGTGGCTAGTATGTCTGAATACTCAGTAGTAAATCAGTAGGCGAGCGCGGCTAGTATGTCTGAATACTCAGTAGTAAATCAGTAGGCGAGCGCGGCTAGTATGTCTGAATACTCAGTAGTAAATCAGTAGGCGAGTGCGGCTAGTATGTCTGAATACTCAGTAGTGAAATCAGTAGGTGAGCGCGGCTAGTATGTCTGAATACTCAGTAGGTAAATCAGTAGGTGAGCTTGGCTAGTATGTCTGAATACTCAGTAGTAAATCAGTAGGTGGGCTTGGCTAGTATGTCTGAATACTCAGTAGTAAATCAGTAGGTGAGCTTGGCTAGTATGTCTGAATACTCAGTAGTAAATCAGTAGGCGAGCGCGGCTAGTATGTCTGAATACTCAGTAGTAAATCAGTAGGCGAGCGCGGCTAGTATGTCTGAATACTCAGTAGTAAATCAGTAGGCGAGTGCGGCTAGTATGTCTGAATACTCAGTAGTGAAATCAGTAGGTGAGCGCGGCTAGTATGTCTGAATACTCAGTAGGTAAATCAGTAGGTGAGCTTGGCTAGTATGTCTGAATACTCAGTAGTAAATCAGTAGGTGGGCTTGGCTAGTATGTCTGAATACTCAGTAGTAAATCAGTAGGTGAGCTTGGCTAGTATGTCTGAATACTCAGTAGTAAATCAGTAGGCGAGCGCGGCTAGTATGTCTGAATACTCAGTAGTAAATCAGTAGGCGAGCGCGGCTAGTATGTCTGAATACTCAGTAGTAAATCAGTAGGCGAGTGCGGCTAGTATGTCTGAATACTCAGTAGTGAAATCAGTAGGCGAGCGCGGCTAGTATGTCTGAATACTCAGTAGGTAAATCAGTAGGCGAGCGCGGCTAGTATGTCTGAATACTCAGTAGGTAAATCAGTAGGCGAGCGCGGCTAGTATGTTTGAATACTCAGTAGGTAAATCAGTAGGCGAGCGCGGCTAGTATGTCTGAATACTCAGTAGGTAAATCAGTAGGCGAGCGCGGCTAGTATATTTGATTACTCAGTAGTGAAATCAGTAGGCGAGCCTGGCTAGTATGTTTGAATACTCAGTAGGTAAATCAGTAGGCGAGCGTGGCTAGTATGTCTGAATACTCAGTAGGTAAATCAGTAGGCGAGCGCGGCTAGTTATGTCTGAATACTCAGTAGTAAATCAGTAGGCGAGCGTGGCTAGTATGTCTGAATACTGAGTAGTAAATCAGTAGGCGAGCGCGGCTAGTATGTCTGAATACTCAGTAGTGAAATCAGTAGGCGAGCGCGACTAGTTATGTCTGAATACTCAGTAGTAAATCAGTAGGCGAGCGTGGCTAGTATGTCTGAATACTCAGTAGTAAATCAGTAGGCGAGCGCGGCTAGTATGTCTGAATACTCAGTAGTAAATCAGTAGGCGAGCGCGGCTAGTATGTCTGAATACTCAGTAGTAAATCAGTAGGCGAGTGCGGCTAGTATGTCTGAATACTCAGTAGTGAAATCAGTAGGCGAGCGCGGCTAGTATGTCTGAATACTCAGTAGGTAAATCAGTAGGTTAGCGCGGCTAGTATGTCTGAATACTCAGTAGTAAATCAGTAGGCGAGCGCGGCTAGTATGTCTGAATACTCAGTAGGTAAATCAGTAGGCGAGCGCGGCTAGTATGTTTGAATACTCAGTAGGTAAATCAGTAGGCGAGCGCGGCTAGTATGTCTGAATACTCAGTAGGTAAATCAGTAGGCGAGCGCGGCTAGTATGTTTGATTACTCAGTAGTGAAATCAGTAGGCGAGCGTGGCTAGTATGTCTGAATACTCAGTAGGTAAATCAGTAGGCGAGCGTGGCTAGTATGTTTGAATACTCAGTAGGTAAATCAGTAGGCGAGCGTGGCTAGTATGTCTGAATACTCAGTAGGTAAATCAGTAGGCGAGCGCGGCTAGTTATGTCTGAATACTCAGTAGTAAATCAGTAGGCGAGCGCGGCTAGTATGTCTGAATACTCAGTAGTAAATCAGTAGGCGAGCGCAGCTAGTTATGTCTGAATACTCAGTAGTAAATCAGTAGGCGAGCGTGGCTAGTATGTCTGAATACTGAGTAGTAAATCAGTAGGCGAGCGCGGCTAGTATGTCTGAATACTCAGTAGGCAAATCAGTAGGTGAGCTTCGCTAGTATGTCTGAATACTCAGTAGTAAATCAGTAGGTGAGCTTGGCTAGTATGTCTGAATACTCAGTAGTAAATCAGTAGGTGAGCTTGGCTAGTATGTCTGAATACTCAGTAGTAAATCAGTAGGCGAGCGCGGCTAGTATGTCTGAATACTCAGTAGTAAATCAGTAGGCGAGCGCGGCTAGTATGTCTGAATACTCAGTAGTAAATCAGTAGGCGAGTGCGGCTAGTATGTCTGAATACTCAGTAGTGAAATCAGTAGGTTAGCGCGGCTAGTATGTCTGAATACTCAGTAGGTAAATCAGTAGGCGAGCGCGGCTAGTATGTCTGAATGCTCAGTAGGTAAATCAGTAGGTTAGCGCGGCTAGTATGTCTGAATACTCAGTAGTAAGTCAGTAGGCGAGCGCGGCTAGTATGTCTGAATACTCAGTAGTAAATCAGTAGGCGAGCGAGGCTAGTATGTCTGAATACTCAGTAGTAAATCAGTAGGCGAGCGCGGCTAGTATGTCTGAATACTCAGTAGGTAAATCACTATGGAGTTCCACGAGTTCCTTACAACCCCGGATTTAACCCAGAATGCACTGCGAATCAAATCAATCACATTGTTATGAAGTACTGAACTGCATTCTTCAGAGCTCTAAATGCTGAATATGATGTCAGCCTATTGTTACCTTTGCTAAGGCCCGCACAGCAGTTGGCTCTGCGCTACGCTATCGAAGTTGAGCGTGTAGTTTGTTTACGTGCCAAGTCGAGCGTGTAGTTTGTTTGGTTGCGATGTTTTCCGGAAGGGTAGAGCATCCCATGTTCCAGTAAGCCGATTCCCCTGCAGCCCTCCGCTGATTAGAACTCTCGAATGGCCGTGCTGGGTTTGCAAAACCTGACAAGCTATTGAGGCTCATCTTTCCTGCAGACCTGAGTGGACGAGACGTCCCAGCGCTGACGGATACGTTTCTGCCAAACGCAGAGGTGGATAGTAATTACTTCCATTCGCACGGTTCCCTGAGCTTTCCGAGCTCCCCATAGAACCGCAGAGGAACTTAGCACGTCCAGCATCTATCAGCATGGAAATCAGAGGTTCTCATTCTTCTCTTTCTGGGATCCTCTTGGTCCAAAATGAAGCGCTAATGGCCTAAAGTTGGAAACTATAAGCAGCGAATCTCAGGGCTGACCCAATAAGGTCCTGGTAGGTGGTCAAAGGTATCTGGAGGTATCATGCTGACTGCAGTGCATTCCACAGCTGCTGGAGGGAGTGTGGAGGAGGATCCATAGAGCCAACACCACCATCCAGGTGGTCCCACAGATGCTGAGTTGGGTTCAAGTCTGGGGAATTAGGGGTCCAGGGTCGTACTTGGAAGTCTTGGTCAGCTCTTCCAACCAATGTGGGACATTTCTAGTCATGTGATGTGTCTCATTGTCTTCCCATTGTCTTGGGAAGATCCCATCGACCCCTGAGAAGACCATCAGCATGTATGGTGTATGTGATCTGCAAGGATGGATTCAGACCCAAATGGGTTGAGAGTGTCTTCCACATGGATGAGTGGGTCCAAAGAATGCTAGGACAACATTGTAATTGCAAAACAATCACCATCACCACCACTGTCAGCACCACTGTGAAGTTCCTAGACTGGAAGACAGTGGGGGTCTTGTGGTGCCATGACCTGTAGAGGTGGTAGATATTGTTTATAGACCTCTTTTGTAGTCCATACGTGATTGTGTATCCACCACATACACCACTGTTTAGAATTAGCCGCTATATGAACAGGTTTGTCAATGCTTACAATAGCATTGCGCCCTTGTACTGCTTGTTAATGTTGGAGTGGAGTTGAAAATGGATTACAACACTGCCATCTAGTGGTCAGAGGTTTAAATACAGCACACAATGATTCACTGTCTGCCAGGAATCTGTGTATTGATACTGTGTTTTTGAGAATCGATGCGGTATAACCAAACATAATATCCCCATATTCGATATTTCGATATTTTCTTACACCCCTACTAGGGGGCAGTGTGCACTCTTGCCCAATCAACAGCACCCGGGGAGCAGTTGGGCATTAGGTGTCTTGCTTAAGGGGACTTCAGTTGTGTTCTATCGCTTCAGGGAATCGACCCAGCAACCTTCTGGCCACTAGACTGGATCCCCAACATTCAGCCCACCATTGGTGGTGGTGATAGGACCTGAACATCTAAAAATCTTAATGCCTCCCAAGCTGTGCTATAACTGCATTGCAGATATGGTGACCCCCCCCGGTTCCTATCGCCACCACAGTACAGACACCTAAGTGGGCAAGCTTCTCATGGAACCACTCGGAATGACTCTGTTTACACCTTTTTAAGATTTAACCATGTAGAAATTATACAGAGTGTTTTTTTGGTGATTATAATGATGATGATGATGATGATGATGGTGATTAAAGAGCCTGACCCCCAAAGAAAGATGTACTTCTGTTAGGGTTTAGTGAGGTGGTCTGGGCAAGTACGTGCGCCTGCAGTTCCTCTGCTCCACCACAGGTGGCGACCCTCGCCCTCGCTACGGACTGCACCTCCGCATAGAACAAGACTCCTGCCGCTCACTACAGGGCAGAAGTGAACTTGTGGCTGCGACTGAGCTGTAAGTGTTTATATAGTTTAATGACTAATTTTCACCTGATATTCTTTCCACCCGTCAGAATCGCGTCCTTAGCTGTTGATCTCTGATATTAAACACTTAGTTCGAGCAGTATTGGTGTTTTTATTAGCTCGTTTGATGTGAACCACAGGGAAGCTAAACATGGCTAATGTTAGCCTAACGTTCACCACAGCAGAGCTTTCAGTCAGGTAGTCGAGCACGTTTTGCTTTATTTCACCAGTTTAACTCTCTTTAACCGACCTTTTTCTAAAATTAGAGTAAACACAGAAAGTTAAAGGTATGTCACATACCATAACGGACACTTTTAGACGTTAAAAAGTACGATAATTAGATTTAGACGCCCGTAAATCTGTATGTGATGCTGGTGTTGCTAAGTAACAAACTTAACGTCTTGAGTTGAAACGTTTGTATTTGTAGTTTTATCTCAGATTTAGTTCATATATCATATTTAGGGCACGAAAATAAGAACAGTAGTCCGGCGTTTACGTTCAAAACGCAGCGTAACAAATAAATACTGTTATAAGTAGACATGCTAATGTTAACGATCGCGATTTTTGTTAGTGTCCAAACGATTTTTGTTAGTGTCCAATCATTAGTTTACAGTAAAATTGAAAGTTGTGGACTGTTATTTTAAACGGACTACAAAATCTGCCGCCTTGATGACGTCACTGCCACATATAACGCCGCGGCGCCGTGACGAGGTTCATGGGAGTTGTAGTTTTTTTGGTACGTTACGTTTAACGTAGCTCCACTGTTTATAATGCCGAGTCACTGTTGCGCTGTTGTAATGTATTCCTAGCTGCTAAGCTTTTATTGCATAGATAAACTCCAAACAAGTCCAGTTGAGTGGAGTTTATTTTCATTTCAACCAAATGTAAGAGATACCAAACCACGTGATGTTCTGAATACTGTAGTGGTGATCAGTTTAGGATTGTCTTACGTTCTCAGGAAGATGTTTATACATAAAATAGGGCATATTAAACAATACCATCTTTCTGCATATTGATTACAGAGTTGATCTCTCTCTGTAGTGGTCAGAGTTGATCTCTCTCTGTAGTGGTCAGAGTTGATCTCTCTCTGTAATGGTCAGAGTTGATCGCTGTAATGGTCAGAGATGATCGCTGTAATGCTCAGAGTTGATCGCTGTAATGGTCAGAGTTGATTGCTGTAATGGTCTCTTACTGGAGTTCCTAAAAAAAAACAACCCAACTGGTCCAGAACGCAGCAGCTGGGATCCTAACAAACACTAAACAGATCTCAGATCAGTCCTGTTTTAAAAGAGCTGCACTGACTACCTTAATCTTTTGGACCAGACTTTAAACTTCTGTACTCATCTATAAAGGTCTAGACAATCCAGAACCTGCTACATCACAGAACGTCTCTCTGTTTATATATACATATAGACTCTAATGAGAGATAGTTGTCACCCCTACCATTTATTTATTTATTTATTTATTTATTTATTTAGTGTGTTGTTGGCTCAATAATTGTGCCGACTGCACTTGGTTTTTTGTTGTGTAAACATGAATATATCGCATTGCTTTTAATGTTGGTACTTTGGTTGCACAGAGGAAAAAAACTGTTATTTACAGACAAAAACAGGATTTACTGGATATAATAGTGCCCTAAATATTAATTCTTTAGATTTCTTGTCACCTTCCTGGCATTATAGTTGCTTTGGTACATTTATAGTTTGTATTTCATGCACAATAAACAGAGAGAAATTAAAAATCTCTCTGTTAGTGTCGCTTCAGTTTGCTATTGTTGTGTTTTCAGAACCAAAAAATAGTGTCCTTCATTTGTTCATCTAAACAGCTTGTTATTTAGATAAAAGCGTAAACTCTGTGTCTTCTGCAGACCAGTTTCTGGAGTCTATCATGTTGAACATCATAAACTCCCCTTATGATGCAAAGGCACATGTGCAGAACATGCTTGAACATTCCAGTCAGGGATGTAATCAGATGCAGGTGTTTACGTGAATATTATTCCTCAATTTTCCGGATTATTTACAGGATTGTACTCAGAATGGCCTCAGTTAGACCTGTTCTAGTTGCATTGAGCTACTAGTCAGATTATCATGCTGCGTGTGAACATAATTAATGTGAATTAAAACCTGTTGGTCTTCCACATTTTGGGACTCGCTGTCTGTGTTTCTTTAACTTAATACAGAGTGTTTCTTTGGTGGTTGTAGTGATGAAGATGATGATGGTGGTGGTGTTGGGATTCTTGCTCAAACCTTTGTCTTATTTGCTCTAGGAATGATGCGACAGCTATGGCCTCAAGCCCAATGCTCCATGAACGTATCAAAGCAGCCAAGGAGCTGCTACAGCGAGTAGACCTGCTGTGCAGCCGTCAGGCCCGAGAGGTGGAAGGCCGCGCCAAGCTGTGCAGTAAACTTCGTGCCGAACTCAAGTTCCTTGAGAAGGTGGAAGCGGGGAAGGTGGTGATTAAAGAGTCTCACCTACAGAGCACCAACCTCACCCACCTGAGAGCGATCGTGGAGTCGGCCGAGAGCCTAGAGAACGTGGTGAGCGTCTTGCACGTGTTCGCTTACGAAGGTCATGGCAGCCAGAAGCAGACGCTGGTGGTGGACGTGGTGGCCAACGGTGGCCACACGTGGGTTAAGGCCATCGGACGCAAGGCAGAAGCCTTGCACAACATCTGGCAGGGCCGGGGCCAATATGGGGACAAAAGCGTGATCCGGCAGGCCGAAGACTTCCTGGAGGCCAGTCGCCAACAGCCAGTCCAGTACAGCAACCCTCACATCATCTTCGCCTTTTACAACGGCGTCTCCAGTCCCATGGCGGACAGGCTCCGAGAGATGGGGATCTCTGTGAAGGGCGACATTGTTGCCGTGAACACTGTGGCAGGAGTGGGAGAGGACGGCGAGGGAGGAGAGGAGGACGAGGAAGACGAGGGCGACGGCGGCTCAGGGGAGGAGGAGTTGGAAGCAGAGAACGAGGCTGCAGAAGACAACGAGGACGAGGAAAGCGACGACGATGACGAAGATGCAGACATCATGCACACTCGCGTGGATAGAGATACCATCGTAGCCAGCTTGGCTTTCCCCACCGAAGTCAAGGTGGACGTCTGCAACAGAGCTAACCTGGACATCACCACGCTCATCACGTACGTGTCGTCGCTGAGCCACGGTAACTGCCACTACACCTTCAAAGAGCAGGTGCTGACGGAGCAGGCCGCCCAGGAGCGCCAGGAGAAAGTCCTGCCCAAGCTCGAGGAGTTCATGAAGGGCAAAGAGCTGTTCGCCTGTCACTCCGCGGTCCACGACTTCCGCGTTATCCTGGACACGCTAGGTGGACCTGGAGAAAAGGCCCGCGCCGAGGAGCTTCTAGCCAGGCTGACGGTGGTGCCTGACCAGCCTTCAGAACGCACCGAGCGACTGGTCACCAGCTCCAAGGTGAACCGCAGGTCGCTCATGATCTTTGGGACCGGAGACTCGCTGCGGGCCGTCACCATGACCGCCAATAGCGGGTTTGTGCGCGCAGCTGCCAACCAGGGTGTGCGCTACAGCGTGTTTATCCATCAACCCCGCGCGTTGACTGAGGGAAAGGAGTGGAGAGCCACGCCCATATGAGCACCGGGACAGTCTAAAACAGTGGTCACCATCCCTGGTCCTCAAGTTGCAACCATGGTCTACAAAAACTTGCTACAGCTGAGGTTCTTGATTGGCTGGAGCAGATATGTTAGTGTTAGGTGAAGAGGGGGGGTGTGTGTTGCAGAAAAGTAGATATCTCCAAGAGGAGGGTTGGTGACCACTGGTGTAAAAAAATATATATGGTTCCCAATACTGGTCCTGGAGAACCTTTTCACAAAGCAGGGTTTTCTTAGTCAGCTGGATACCTTAAACCACAAGTTGAAGGGGGTCCTATCAGAATATTTCTGACCTGCCCTCCCATTGGTCAGACATGACTTTCCTGACCTGGCTTAAAGAAATACTCTGGAATTTGTCCTTCTGCATCTGTAGCTTATAGATAAACACCACATACCGTTTCTGTAAACTGATTAGTTGAATTAGTGGGCTTGGATTTTTCAGTTACCCTCATAAAACGAAAATCAAGCTTGTCCAACAACGGAGGGACTCAGTTTTTGGACAGTCTTCAACTTTTAACCCAAGTTGCCTGGCTCGCTGAGAAATCCTGCTTTGTGAAACATCTCCCCAGTGTGGTAGAAGTATGGAAAACACCAAAATATCGTCGCCGTCCAATGAAAATCATGTATTTCCATTATATCCATTATTGGAACACGCCAATGGTTGTTTACCATGTGTGAAAATGTATGGATCGGTGGACCAATAGAAGTGCTCCAAAATAGCTTTGAAAAAAGTCTGGTTCTATTGACTTACATTGAAAATAAAGTATGTTTTTGTTCTCTCCTGTAAAGTTACAATTTTGGATACACTTGTTTTTCATTGGACAGCAACGATATGCAGAAGCAGTGTTCTCCAGGACCATGCTTTGGACCTCCAGGTGTAGAGCAGCCAAGCATAATAACGTGCAACAGCACTTTAAATGCCAGAAATGCAAAGCCTTGTTATAGTCTAAGCTTAAAGCGAATCACTCTCCATAGTAAATATCCAACAGCTGTACACGAGCTGTACTCCACTGGCTGCTTATATCGGCAGGGCGAGCTGCGTTTTTGGTTAAACCCCTACAGTATGTAATCTCTCTTTTGTATGAGCTCAGTGCCTCAACTCTGGCCAGCACAGATGTCAAATATACCAAATGTCACTTCCACCCACCGGCCACTTTATTAGGTACACCTTGTTGTATCTACACATACTGTCCACTGTATCAGCTCCTCTGACCATACAGGAGCTCCACTTACAGACTGTAGTTCATCTGATTCTCTGTATACTTTATTACTCTGTTCTTTAATGATCAGGACCCCCACAGGACCACCACAGAGCAGCTACCATTAGGGTTGTGGGTCATTCATTGTCAGCACTGCAGTGACGCTGACATGGTGGTGGTGTGTTAGTGTGTATGTTGTGCTGTTGTGAGTGGATCAGACACAGCAGTGCTGCTGCTGGAGTGTTTAAACACTTCCTGAGAATCGTCCACCAACCAAAACTATCCAGACAGCAGTGTCCTGTGGGCACTGATGAAGGACTAGAGGATCACAAACTATGAGCTGGCATCTCTGGTAGGTGTGTCTTATAGAGTAGACTCACTACCACCACTTCAGTGTCACTGCAGTGCTGAGAATGATGCCCCACCCACATAATACCTGCTCTGTGGGGGTCCTGTGGGGGGCCCTGATCATTAAAGAACAGGGTAATAAAGTATACAGAGAATCAGATGAACCACAGTCTGTAAGTGGAGCTCCTGTATGGTCAGTGGAGCTGATACAGTGAGTGATGATAGAAGGAGGTGTTATGTAATGGAGTGACTGGTGGATATATATATATATATATATATATATATATATATATATATATATATATATATATATATATATATGGTAATGTATGTCTTTCTTTGTGTCCTGTGGCTACCAGTCATCAACAGGACCTCATTTCAAGTTTTTGTTCCCTGTTTTGTTTTCCAGCCTGTTTGATTGGATGTGGAAGTTTTGAGTCACTGTGTGTACCATTGGACCTTTTTTTCTTATGTTTAAGAAAAGCAAAGTTAAAATAAACATCCATAAATTGTCCTGCATGATAGCTCGTCTTTGCTAAATTTCATGACTCTCTATTGCTGTTAAACTTTGATTAACTATTAGTATCAGTACTATTGATTAGAGATGGACCGATCTGCGTTTTTGAGGCCGATTCTGATCGCCGATCACCTTTCAGCGCGATGGGCCAACAGCCGATACCGACCGAGGGCGGGGCTATACACCACGGCAGGGCTACATGTAGTTATTAGTGCAAGCAAGTCATGAAACATGGTCTAAACTGGTTTATTACCATTTTTAACGAGCTCATGTGAAACAATATAATATTTTTAACTAAATTAACAGTAAATAAACAAAGTAAATCAAACTAATATCCCAAAACTGCAATTATTACATTTAGACCCTTAATTATATATATATATATATATATATATATATATATATATATATATATATATATATATATATATATATTAGTCTTTATCTGTTCAATAAGTGTATGTTCACCAGTATCTTATTGTAAAAGAAGTAGATCATATCTTGAGCTCCAGTTTGAAGAGTAAGAGTGTAGTTCCAGATTTACTCAGCTTTCATTTACATTATGTTCTGTGATTGAGTTGGTGCTGATGTTGTTGAAAGGTTTTTGGACTGATGCAGAACAAAAAACAAATATGACATCAAAAATGTCCTGTTGTCCACTATAAAGGACATTCCATAAAAAATTATTTTAAATGTTTCTGAGAAAAAAAACATGGTGACATATTTTTTTCATCTAGTAAACTTATTTTTATGTTACAATTACTGAAATTTATTTTTTTTTACTGAAACTTTATTTTTTCTAGGTCTATATATATATATATATGAATGAATGAAATAATCAGTTATTTGGAGAGCAGAGATTCCAATGATTTGTGACACTGAATATTTAGCAAAGAGCCAGAATAAATGAATAGTTACTTAAATAAATAAACATACATAGTTTTATAAATTTTATATAAAATTTTATATATTTTAGTTTTATAAAAGTTACTGGAAGCAAAAGGTGCACAACAGTTGTTTGACTTAATATCTATCTATCTATCTATATATATATATATATATATATATATATATATATATATATATATATATATATATATATATATATATATCTTTATCTGATCAATAAGTGTATGTTCACCAGTAAGAACAGCAGATCTGATTAGAACAGATGTAAATAATCATACATACAAGACAAAGTAACATGAATATCTTACTGTGAGAGAAGTAGATCAGATCTTGAGCTCCAGTTTGAAGAACAAAGTTAGGTTCCAGATTTCTCCTGGACGCCCCAGACATTGTATGAATGTGTTCAGTTCCTTCAGCAGCAAATCTTGATTTAGCTTAATGAAGTACTGAGCAGTCAAAGCAGGTATTAGATGAGAACTGATAATAATACTGGGTTGTTTATAGAAGGAGAAGCTTAGAAAGGGTTAAATAAACACACTGATGTATGTAATGTGTGTATATATATATATATACTCTGATGTAAGTCCCAGCTTCTCCGTTGTAGGTTATGGAGTTTTCGGTGAGGTCAGAGCTCAGTTGCAAGACTGACCGAGGATTTCAGGGAACTCCCTCCGACTAAGTGCCCCCCAGGAGACCCACCACATCACCAGATGGGGCAATGTGTTGTCATGAGCCCGTGACGTCACCCGCGAGGGCAGCTACTATAAACAAGATGCCTAACTTGCCGCTAGTTGAAAACAGAACGGAGGAGCTCGGAAACGGAGTTTCGTTTAAAGCTCTCCTTCAGACCTCCACTTTCTGAGGGACCACATCTCTGGAGGAGGTTAAATGCCTAGTGACTCGTGTCAGTTTATCGTTTTAGTCTCTCAACTCAAGGGCTCGGTGACTGGAGTTCGTTAGCCTAGCTAGCCTGACCTAGCTAAGCTAACTTCACACTAGCCAGCTGTTTTAAACGTCTGAGGGGTTTATCCTGGACCTTTGTACATATCCTGCTCGATATAAGATATATTTTTTAAAGTTCGGGGAAATAAAGAGGAGAAATCTTCGGCAGCAGCATATCGACCCCACAGCTTGACTTGGTAAGTGTTTGAGCCGTTATTGAACGCAGAACGTGGCTAAAGTTAGCTTCTTATTAGAATTCCTGGTTCCACCTTAAGTGGTTCCACCTTTAATGGTGTAACAGTTACCTTCAGGGGTGGTTGTGTGTAAACCTGGAGAAAGATGTGGCTGAAGTTAGCTTCTTATTCCAATTCCCCGTTCCACCTTAAATGGTACAGCAGCTTAGCTGCTGTACCATTTAAGGTGGAACGGGAAATTCGAATAAGAAGCTAACTTAAGCAAGCGGTTGAGCTTTTTCCTGTGAACTCATACCGAATCTTCTGTGGAATCTCGGTGTGTTTATTGTGTGGATAAACCTGTAGTAAAGTCAGAAAGTCCTGTGTTTATTATCAGCTTCTCACAAGCTTCACGAAGTTAGTTAGACACCTCAGTGAAACCGAGCTAGCTCCACAGAAAACATGGCCATTTGTTCTGGAACCTAGCTCCTGATTTCCCCTGCCTCTCCCAGTCGTGACAGTGAGGTAGATCGCGGTAGTGACTCGGTGCAGGAGCTGTTACAGCTCACTGCTGTAGCTTAATGGCTGGTTGGGATAAAACAGGTGTCTGTTTTTGTGTTTGAGAGCAGTGGTGCTTTCAGAGTTGGACCATAGCAGTTCATATCCGTTACCACACCCTGTCTAACCACAGACTGGCCTGGTCCTTGGGGAAAATGGTGAAGACTCATTTCCAATTAGCTTAAGGTCTTCCCAGTGGAAGACCTCCACTCGTGTGGGGAGATTTTCAAGA
The DNA here is from genome assembly GCA_021613375.1 of Megaleporinus macrocephalus. Classification (NCBI taxonomy): domain Eukaryota; kingdom Metazoa; phylum Chordata; class Actinopteri; order Characiformes; family Anostomidae; genus Megaleporinus; species Megaleporinus macrocephalus. The sequence continues at coordinate 5,654,316 of CM038723.1, forward strand.
GTGTCTATGGCAATTTGTGCCCATTTAGGCAAAGGAGCTTGTCTGGCTTTCCGGTTCGTCCCAGAGGTGTTTGTTTAATGGGGTTGAGTTCAGGGCTCTGTGGAAGCTACTAGAGTTCCTCCACACCAGACCCATGTCTCGCCTTGTGCAGAGAAGTGAGAAGGATAGAATTGAGTTAAATGTCTTTGTCTGCTGTGGCATTATCATCACCATTCGCTGGAACTCGGGAGCCCAAACCCTAGTGTCCGCCAATCCCAGATTCATTCATCAGATGCTCCGTTCTACTGCTAGTGTTTGTCTTTGGAGATCAAATGGCTATGTGGATGTTGCTGAATCACCTCACCAATTAAGTGGTGCGTCCACATACTTATGGTCACAGTGGCTAAAAAGAAATGCAGCAGTGTTAACTTTCCAGTTTCCTTGTTACTACGTTTGGTATAATGGTACTTTGAGAAGGTCTGTTGGAAATATTGTTCAGATGAGACACGCATGTCGACACTGTCCAAGTTTCCTCTGACCATGGCAACTCGGGAGCCCAAACCCTAGTGTCCACCAAACCCAGATTCATCCATCAGATGCTCCGTTCTACTGCTAGTGTTTGATTTTATACACCTTTTAGCACCGGATGTTGCTGAATCACCCGACTCACCAGTTAGGTGGTGTGTCTTTGGCCTTTGAGTGTAGATGGTACAGAAGTATTCAAAGGATAAAAGTCAAAGAAGAACGTAACCCGGGTCCTACTCATATCTCAGGTGTAACTGAAGTTTGATACTAGGGCGGTATTGATTATGAAGATTGCTGCTTCATTACTTCAGATATGCACTACACTGGCTCACTCTACAGGAGCTAACTGCCCTGTTTCTTAAGATACCAACCACATATTTCAACATCCTGTCCTTGTTGTTGCGGTTGGGATGTTTTTCATTAAAAAGACAAACGCTTTGGGTTCCAAAACTCTCGCCAGCTTCAGTCCACAAGAAGGCTCAGTCCAGCTTCAGTCCACAAGAATTCAGTCCACAAGAATTAACTACGTAAAACAGTATGCCATATGTATGGACATGCAAGAATATATATCCAGAATGGAGAAATTAAATATATATTCATTCCACACTGCAGTTTTTTAAGGCCATATTTTATTAGACCACTTTTATAACACTTACCTGCATGACAGATAATTGGCACTATGGGGTGTGTCTCAAATCCTACTGAGCTCCTACATAGGCAGCATTTTACTTCATAGTATGCGCTCCCGACATGTAGACTGTCCCAATACTTACATACCTTAAACATGCTGTCTACTGAGGAACCTTATTTAGACCTGATTTTAAGGAAGCATCGGACGCTTCCTCTGCCGCTAAAATAATCCCATGATGCAACGCAGGCTAATCTAGGAGCAGTGAAGTGGTTTTAAAATGTGAGTTATTTTGATTCTCTCTGGAGTTTTAATGTGTTTCTGGTCATATAATCACACAAAACAGTTTTTTATTATCAACTCTGTAATGAGTCGTTAATCATTTAGCAGTTTTTTACTCGAGCCATCAGCATTTATGCTAGCGGATTTTTAAGCCTCAGGCTATTGTTTTGGATGCCGGCCGGTAGCTTAGCAACCAGCTAAACCACCGGTGGCGTGCTGCAGTGGGCCGTGACGCAGTCTCTCTTTAACTAGAGCGTCTCAGTAATCTGTTTTATGAGGAGAGATGAGGAGAGAACACTGCTACTTACACAGCTGCTACCTAGACAGCCTACTTAGACACTCACTAGGGTTTGAGACAGACCCCATCAGAGGTCGTTTGATAGCTGTCTAAAGCCTGAGTAGACCGATAAATCAAAGAGACGTCTTGTGGCATATTGTTTTATGTAGTTAATGAGCCTTCTTGTGGACTGAAGCTGGCGAGAGTTTTGGAACTTGGTTCAAACAGTAAGCGTGTTATGCTACGTCACAGCGAATGCACACCATAATCAAATCTAAAAGCTAAAATTGGGTTTAAAATTGTTTTTTTTTTTCTGGCCAGGTCGTGTAGAACACTAAGCTTGATTCATGGCTTTGCTTCGAGTTTCATGAGGTGCAGTTTTGTACTACCCCTCTCCAGATTACCTGGAAATACGTATACAATGACATGAAGCGCATACAAGCATTCTGAGATTCCTCATTTTGCGAACATGAACCCAAAGCGTTCTGTCTTTTTAATGAAAAAGACTCAGCAGGATGTTTTCCAGTTGGGCTCACCTTTCACAATGCACAGGACATAGCCTGCAGCGGCGGAGTGAAATAACAAACGATGGAACAGCTGGAATACGCATCGGAATACAGCCTTTTATTTCTGAAGACAGATGCAGACAGTAGTTTGGAAAACAGTGAAGCCCACTAAACTGTGGCAGCCAATTTAAACAGTGCGCTCAGGATGGGGCTGAGTTGGTGGTCACAGTGGCTAACAAGAAATGTAGGAATGTTAACTCTCCAGTTTCCTCGTTGCTGCGTTTTGTATAATGTTTCTTTGAGAAGGTCTGCTGTGACATGCATGTCGACGCTGTCCATGTTTCTTCTGACCTTGGCAAGTTTTAGAAAAAAACAGAAGAGCCTTGGACCACCAGCCCTGTGTGTCAAACCCCAGTAGAGTTACCTGTGTGTGTGTGTGTGTGTATATATATATTGGAGAGGCCAAAAACCCCTTTCATTTCTAATGTAAGTCAATGGAATCAGAAGTTTCCAAGCTATTTTGGAGCATCTCTATTGGTCCATTTATCGTAAAATTCTCACACAATGTAAAGGGCAGCTGTCGTGTTCAAGTGATGTAAAAAAAATAATAAAATCAATAAAAATCGGACAGCGGCGATATATTACATATTGTTTTTTTTAGGTGTCTTAATATTTTAACTTAGAAAAAATTCCAGAACTTTTCTGAATTAAAGAAAAAAACACTAAATACAAAAATTAAATAAATAAATGGGGCAACACTACAAATAAGGGCATACGAATGTATGAGTTGTAAATGCATTATCATCCTGCTTTTAACAAGACTAATCATTGCCCGATTAATAGAAGAGGTCAGTTTTAATTGATTATTTTTAGACTAGAATAGCCTATTCATGGTGTGACCCCTAAACACACAGTTCCTTCATTGTGTTTATCCATAATTGACGTAGCTAAAGCAAACGGAGTAAACATTGGTTACAAAGAAAGCTCCGACACTTGACACCCCACCCACCTACTCGCAGCTCATTTAAAATTTGCACTCACTTCTGTGTTGACAGTGCAGCAGCGGGAAGCCAACCCCACAGTATTGTAGAAATGAAGTTAGTAGTACTCTTTTGATACACCCTGCTAACTGCAATAACAGGTTGTGCTGCTGTGATTACGCGGATTCGGCCTGGTTGTATAACTTTTTTTGTAAATTTTAAGGATGAATAATATATCAATTTACTTTTGTTGACACTGACATGAAATACATGTGTATCGTAAAGTAAGAATAGATTTACTCTGCATAAGTAGAGCATCTCAATCAAATCTTTTAAACACGGCAGCTGTTCTTGTGAAAGATTCAGGATGAATGGACCAATAGAAATGCACCAAATCATCTGGAATAAAACCTATTCTACATTAACTTACATAGAAAGTTAAGAATAATTCCTCTTTTAGCCTCTTAGCTGACAATTAATTAATTAATTGTTATTTAAATAATTGAGATTTAAGTTAAATTGTCTATTACATTCAACTGTTGAAGTGCAAGCCAGAAGTGGGCAAATGAGCTGATCTTGCCTGCTGGATACTGGTTCTACAGTCAAAGTGATACGCCATGCCAGCGGTCGCTAATAGGCGGACCACGGTCCAGGACCGGACCCAGACGTTGTCCAATGCGGACCCAAACTGATAAACTACTGAGAAGGATTTAATTCTGACAGTGTTTTTTTTAGGCGGAGCTTTTCTCGTCTTAACAGTATACGGGCTTTGCGGCACAGTAACCTTATAGACCAATCATGTGCGCTGTAAGATCACCAAAGGTGCTGCTCAGCCAATCAGATCTGTGCTGATTCGGGAGCATAACGCACACACAGGCGAAGTACAAAGCAAGAAGCAGCAGTCTGCGAGTAAAGTACGTCAGATAAAGAGTAAGGTGCTGTAATAAAGAGAAGTGGAGGTGGAGAGCGACTGTTGAGGCAGGAATGGAGAGTCAGAGAAAGAGTAAGGTGCCGTAATAAAGAGGAGTGGAGGTGTAGAGTCACTCTTGAGGCAGGAGTGGAGAGTCAGAGAAAGAGTAAGGTGCTGTAATAAAGAGAAGTGGAGGTGGAGAGCGACTGTTGAGGCAGGAATGGAGAGTCAGAGAAAGAGTAAGGTGCCGTAATAAAGAGGAGTGGAGGTGTAGAGTCACTCTTGAGGCAGGAGTGGAGAGTCAGAGAAAGAGTAAGGTGCTGTAATAAAGAGAAGTGGAGGTGGAGAGCGACTGTTGAGGCAGGAATGGAGAGTCAGAGAAAGAGTAAGGTGGTGTAATAAAGAGGAGTGGAGGTGTAGAGTCACTCTTGAGGCAGGAGTGGAGAGTCAGAGAAAGAGTAAGGTGCTGTAATAAAGAGAAGTGAAGGTGGAGAGTGACTGTTGAGGCAGGAATGGAGAGTCAGAGAAAGAGTAAGGTGGTGTAATAAAGAGGAGTGGAGGTGTAGAGTCACTCTTGAGGCAGGAGTGGAGAGTCAGAGAAAGAGTAAGGTGCTGTAATAAAGAGAAGTGGAGGTGGAGAGCGACTGTTGAGGCAGGAATGGAGAGTCAGAGAAAGAGTAAGGTGGTGTAATAAAGAGAAGTGGAGGTGGAGAGCGACTCTTGAGGCAGGAATGGAGAGTCAGAGAAAAAATAAGGTGCTGTAATAAAGAGAAGTGGAGGTGGAGAGCGACTGTTGAGGCAGGAATGGAGAGTCAGAGAAAGAATAAGGTGCTGTAATAAAGAGAAGTGGAGGTGGAGAGCGACTGTTGAGGCAGGAATGGAGAGTCAGAGAAAGAATAAGGTGCTGTAATAAAGAGAAGTGGAAGTGGAGAGCGACTGTTGAGGCAGGAATGGAGAGTCAGAGAAAGAGTAAGGTGGTGTAATAAAGAGAAGTGGAGGTGGAGAGCGACTCTTGAGGCAGGAATGGAGAGTCAGAGAAAAAATAAGGTGCTGTAATAAAGAGAAGTGGAGGTGGAGAGCGACTGCTGAGGCAGGAATGGAGTGTCAGAGAAAGAGTAAGGTGGTGTAATAAAGAGAAGTGGAGGCGAAGAGCGACTGTTGAGGCAGGAATAGTGAGTCAGAGAAAGAATAAGGTGCCATAATAAAGAGGAGTGGAGGTGTAGAGTCACTCTTGAGGCAGGAATGGAGAGTCAGAAAGAGTAAGGTGCTGTAATAAAGAGAAGTGAAGGTGGAGAGCGACTGCTGAGGCAGGAATGGAGAGTCAGAGAAAGAGTAAGGTGCTGTAATAAAGAGAAGTGAAGGTGGAGAGCGTCTTTTGAGGCAGGAATGTAGAGGCGTAGATGTTTATTCTTCACAGGTGGCTCCAAAATTAGAAGTTTATAAATAATTAATTCAGTTCAGTATTTAAACAGGAAATATACTGAACGGTATGTGTGATGTGTTGGTGTTTCAGTAGCTGATGGTATGAGATGCTGATACTAGACTACTTCAGTAAACAGGATACACCACTAAATCAGAACACACGTTAGAGATGAAATTTCCTCTAAATAAATATAATATTTAAAAATACAACACTATAATATTGTAGCTACAGAGCTAATACACCAACATTACTTAGCACTGCCCTCTAAACAGCTTTTTTCTATTTCAGCTTATATACTAAACACACTCTCTTAACACTGCTTACTGCACAGATCTGACAAAGGTGAAAGTTACTGTAGTCTTTAGTAATTGCAGTCATCCCAAGTACTAGTGATCAGTTGATTATGTAATACTCGTGACAGCTCAGGTAGTACCACATAACAGTAAACAACTATGTATACAATCTGTATTGAACTGATTCTGCACTGAATCCAGTTAGACATGCTTAATAAAGCTGTTCCTTGTGATGACACAGGCCTGTTCTTTACTGACAGTGTCTAGAAAAGCTCAGAAAAGCTCATTTCCATCATGATAACGATAACCGCTGTCACACTGCCTGCTGCGTACACTTGCTTCTATTAATTATTAGCAGTAGTGGAACTGATAAAACCTACACGCTCTCGGTTTTAGTTCTGTGCAGCCCTGATGTCACTGTCCGGGTGTAAGAGAACAGATGAATTCAGTTCTGGCTCTGTAGACTGGCTCTATTGTTTACTGCCTGACGCGTCATCACAGGCAGGGCAGGGCAGCAGCAGCGCGTCCCTGTCCTGTATGTGTGCTTGTTTATGTGTACCGTTCACTTGTTTCATTACAATATACTGGAACGTAGCTTATACCTTTTTGCTTCCTTTGTTTTTCTTACCCAGGTTGACCTTCAAGCCCGTCCTCTCACTTCCTTCATCATCTTGAGTCTTTTTTTTTTTTTTTTTTTTGCGATGGCGGCCAATAAACCCAAGGGACAGAACTCTCTGGCCCTTCACAAAGTGATCATGGTGGGCAGCGGTGGAGTGGGCAAATCTGCACTCACGTTGCAGTTTATGTACGACGAGGTAAGCGAGTGATATCGGGGTTGTACTGCTTGAAGTATGTTGTCTCTGAACGCTGCGCCAACTCTCAGTAGGCCTCATTCACCAATGGTTAAGTTAGTTCTTGAGAAAAGTTCTAAGGAAAAGTCTACATTAGATTTATTGTGTTCTTTAAACCGCAGAACTGTTTGTACCTTAGTGCTAAGAACTAATCCCAAATAAGAAAACAGTGTAAATGGATTCCAAGACTGAGGAATGAGGTCCATTGCTCCCAACCCTCTGCCCAGCACTAGAAAGTGGGCGTGTAAGAACAGGAAAAGCACTAATCTGTGCTGGGCAGGGTTGGGAACCTGTGCTCTAACCAGTTCTTCTGTCTACCTTCCTCAGTTTGTGGAGGACTATGAGCCCACTAAGGCGGACAGCTACAGAAAAAAAGTGGTCCTGGATGGAGAGGAGGTCCAGATAGACATACTGGACACGGCTGGTCAGGAAGACTACGCAGCCATTCGGGACAACTACTTCCGCAGTGGAGAAGGATTCCTCTGTGTGTTCTCCATCACAGAATCGGAGTCTTTCGCTGCAACAGCTGACTTCAGGTTCACCTTAAAACTGATTACAGTAATAAAAACTTGTGATGTACACTAACAAGGGGTGTGCACTCCAGGTCCTGGAGATCTGCCACACCTGGCTGTATTATTCAGAGGTCCCTGGAGGCCTCAGTTAGATCTGGGTTGGAGCTAAACTCTGCAGGGTGGTAGATCTCCAGGATTGGGCACCCCTGCTCTAAGATTAATAATAACAATAACAAGACTTCAAAATAGGCTCTCTCTGGAACCTGATTATGTTTTTGTCCATATGCTTCCACCATACAGTTGGTGTCAAGTTACCACTGGACAGTGACAACCCTTGATCTGTTCTTATTACCAGTCAATCAACAGCTTGACCACAGACGTAGTAGAACAAACATACAGACTGTCTAGTGCAGAGGACACTAATAGGCGGACCGCGGTCTGGGCCCAGACGCTGCCCAATGTGGACCCAACCCGTTAAACTGTTGAGAACTTTTTAATTTAGACAGTGTTTATTTTAAGAGGCAAAGCTTTTCTTGTCTTTGCGGCGCAGTAAACACACAGACCAATCTCGTGCGTTGTAAGAGCACCAAAGACGCTCCTCAGCCAATCAGATCTGTGCAGATTCAGGTGTGTGGCCAACAGGTCAAAATGTGAAGCAAAGTTAACAAAAAGACTACATGCTTTATTTACTTTTCCTATAAATAAACACCAAGTTTCACTTTTTTTTTTCAAAAGCATAAAATCCTTGTTTTTACTTGAAATTATGAAAAACATTTATTTGAAGTTTTATCAATAATTCATTCAGTTCAGCATTTAAAATAATAAATACTGTTGAAATATACTGAACAGTATTAGTAATGTGTTGGTGTTTCAGTAGCTGATGGTATAAGATTCTGATACTATGCTACTTAGGTAAACAGGATGCACCACTGAATCCTAATGTTATAAGTTAGAAATGATGATGGTCCGGACCTTGGCCTGAGGAAATTACTGAGTTCTAATTAAATACCCCGGGTCTAGTGGCTTTTGACACTTGTTTGTAAACCACTTCTACAAGATAGTGTCTGTCTCTCTCAGGGAGCAGATCCTCCGGGTGAAGGAGGACGAAAACGTGCCCTTCCTGCTGGTTGGAAATAAGTCGGATCTGGAAGACCGGCGACAGGTGGGAGTGGAGGAGGCCAAGGCCCGTGCCAATCAGTGGGAGGTCAGCTACGTGGAGACCTCTGCCAAAACCCGTGCCAACGTGGACAAGGTGTGTAACTGAGCCACCTGCTTGTGTTGTTTCTGGCCAGATAACAGACACAAACTTATAATTTCTTATTGGTACGACTGACGTCAATAAACGCGTCGAACTTTGTGGTCGTTCCAGGTGTTTTTCGACCTTATGCGACAAATCAGAGCGAGGAAAATGGAGGACGGCAAAGAGAACGGGAAAAAGAAGAGGAAGAGTTTGGCGAAAAGGATTCGAGAGAGATGTTGCATTTTATAACAGCTGTGTCTGTACAGTCTTCTCCTTTCACTTGACTCCTACCTGCTTCCCTCAAGGCTACTGAATTTTTAATCAGCTTCTTGTTTCATTTTCCATTTCTTTGCAAAGCAGTAAGGGACTTAACCAGGTATGTATACACACGTTTGAAGGTAGCTGTAAGATATCCACGACCTGGATAGTCACAAACGAGGACGCTGCTTAACACTAAGACTGAATGACTCTTAAGCAGCGTAAGACTGCTATGAAGCCATTTCATTTCAGCCTTTAAATGTACTGTACATACGCCATCTACTGTGGCACCGCTGCGTACGATTGTAGTTCAGTTTTCAAGAAGACTGAGGGCCTTATTCTTCCATGACACAGCTCCAGCATGAGTCCAAATACTACCAAATACTTTTCAGGCCTGGGACGCATCACATCTTTTTCTTATTCACCTGCCGGAGGTGAGAAGATCCTATACACTGTATAACATCATGACACACTAATAGAAAGCACCCCATTTTGACTAAATACTAGGTGCACTGTGACCATCGTACGTTACTCTGTTCGTGTTTTTAACGCTGAGCTTACTGAAGGTTCGCCTCAACGTGACTGCAGATCCGGCGCCGAGAGCAGCGTATATTTTAGGATGATGTATTTGGATATGCGAAAGGAGGTTCGTAGTCTGGGGGGCTACAGATTGCTACAGCTGGGTCCTCCGGCTCTCCTCTCTCATTTAAACATTTAAAGATTGAGCCATTTGCGTCTGTTTAGTCTCTGTATTGCGTATTATTTAGTATTATTTAATGTGTTTTGAGTAAATCAAAATGAATGAATAGAAAAGTAGTAATATATCTTCGCTGTCCAATGAAAATCAGGTATCTCCAAAATTGCAACTTTACAGGAGAGGCCAAAAACTGTCTTCACTTTCAATGGAAGTCAATGGAACCAGAATTTTTTCCATTCTGTTTTGAGGCATTTCTATTGGTCCATTCATCATGAAATTTTCTGCATTTAATTGTTGTAGAAAAATAGAAATGGATAAAAATGGACATGCATGTTTTTCATTGGACAGCGACAATATATAAGTTACCTAATGCCTAGTTCACACTACACGATTTTAGCCTGTTTTTTCAGTCGTCAACTGTTAGATCGCTGACAAATACTCTCTGCTCGGAGGCAAATAGGCGACCACTCGGTGCTCGATCGGTTGTGTAGTCAACAGCAGCATCTAGCTACAGCCAATGGGATCACGTAGAGACAGAACCGCGTCACCGTTTATGCAATCTCTCTGCGGCTGCGGGCGACACATATGTTTTCATTGATAAAATATTTACCTATAACTCTCTCTACAGAACAGACAGCCCCTGCTGCCTCGTTCCTTTACATATCTACTCCTTCATATTCGTTCCTTAATCCTCTTCTGTCATTTGTCTTCTTTCAACTTGTTTTGCTTGTTTGTTGACGTCCGTTTTGGAAATAGCGTATGTTCTATGTGGTATCGCTAGTTCTTACAAGAGTTTAGATTTCGTGAACACAAACAGGTTTTCGGACAGCAGCCACATGAGTCAGCGATTCCCCAGAGTGAAAGTCGTGTAATTGGTGACCCCGTGTCGTGTCATGTAGTGTGAAAGCCACAAAAACCTGACAACTCAAACCGTCGTGTAGTGTGAACCAGGCATAAGTTAAGTTTATATAAAATACCCCCCAAAAAAAGAAGAGTCGGAAAGAGAAGTGGCGATATCACCTATTATCCCAATTTTTAAATATGGGAATATCAATTGAGCCACCTCTTCTGCAGACCTCTGCAGTTCTAATACTGTTTTGTGTTCAGTGTGTCTTCGTACCAAAGACTGTTAGTATAAGTCTTTAAACAATGATATTTAACTTCGTTTTAAGATGCGTTTTAACGTTTAAGTGAACGAGTGCCTTCACCGTGTACTTCTTAAACTGTTATGTTTTGATTCCACCTTTCAGCACAGTTGCTTTGCCAATATGCATGATGAACTAATGAATGAGAAAAGAGAAACACCAAACTCAACAAGTGTGCAGACCTCAAGGACTTGCTCTACAGGGAAAGTCCATCAGTGGTCAAATGTATCTGCATGATTTGAGGGGTGAAGTCCTTCAGACTTCAGGTTTAATGTGAAATGCTCCATTCAGAGACAATTTAGTTATTGTGGTAGGAACCAGACGTCAGAGGCTGAATACCTCTATTGGTTACAAATACACAAGCTAATGGGAATGTCTTATAATAGCTTGAAAAGGTGGTTTTGGCCTTAAATGTTTCTGAAACTCTGCTCATAGTGGAGAAGTATGTACTGATGATAAAAAAAAAATCAAGCATTATTTTACTATAATGAACATTACATATAAAAATGGACCCAGCTTCACCGCCCACTCGGTATGTTCACCACTTCACATCAAACCACTCAAAGTGATGCTGTTTATCTCAACCATATTTGTCCAGATTTCAGTTTCCTTGAAATCAAACTTCACACATCGTCGCCGTCCAAAAAAAACAAGTACCTCCAAAATAGTATCTTTACAGGAGAGACCAAAAACACACATTTTCAATGTAAGTCAATTTAAAGAGGTTTAATCCCCGTTGAGTTTGGAGCATTTCTATTGGTCCATTCATCATGAAACTCTCACAGGATATAAAGAGTAGCTGACGTGTTCAAATAATAATCAGCCAAAATGGAGGTGCACGTTTTTCTTTGGACAGCGATGATATGTTGTATCCTCAGTGGATTGAAGAAAGGAGCCGCTGTATGTTCATGGAACAATAAGACCCTCGGTTGTAGGAGATGGACCTTTATAAGCACTACCACTTTATGTATTAAAAAAAAAAAAGGGCCCTGAAGTGTCGACACACTACTGTTTTCTACAGTCGACCCTTCGCTTGAAGACCACAAAGCTTAGATTTTCCGTTCTAGATAATGCCTTAAGAACAAACAAGGACAATAAATAAAATCAGCAGGCATTTAATTAAATAATTAAATAAAACTGAAATATACAAATGACACTGAAACTTGACGCGTCAGTAGTGGTACCGACCTGACAGCCTGTCTGAACTAACCATAAACACTTTGAACTTATAGAATTTCTATATTGACACTATAATCATCTATAACTATTTCCATAGAGTTTTGCTCATGATTTCAAACTTATTTTGGTAAATATCTATTACGTGCACTGTGGCATTTTTCTACTTTCCTTAATTCTAATTAATACGTCAGATCAGCAGTTAGGGGTGTAAGAAAATATCCAAATATCAAATATCACGATATTATGTTTAATGATACTGTATTGATTCTCAAAAACAAAGTATCGATTATTAATAAACAGTTTACATGCAAATATTTCTGGCAGACAGTGAATCCTTGTGTGCTGTGTTTAAACCTCTGACCACTAGATGGCAGTGCTGTAATCCATTTTCAGCTCCAACATTAACAAGCAGTACAAGGGCGCAATGCTCTTGTAAGCATTGGCAAACCTGTTCATACAGTGGTGAAAAATCGCAATACATCACTTTGCTTGCAATATATCGTGATATATTGAATTATTATCACGATACATATTGTATCGGCAGGTTCTTGCCAATACACAGCCCTACAAAGGTCATCCAGAGTAGGCGCTCGCGGTCACGCCCCCTTTTGTGTCAAGCATTGACGATAACGGCAAAGCAGAGAAAGTTAAAACTTCCAAATTTGCACTTTGGCAGAGCTGGGTCAGTCGTACGAGCACAGTGCCCAGGAAAGTAGAATGTTACACATAATAATTCATAATTTACTGCTAATTTAGACACTCAGAATCTTAAAAAGAGAAAATAGCTCATGTACTACACGTAGGAACCATTCACTGGCACCAGCCTGATGCTGGGAGGCTAAAGGGACTCCAGCTGCAGCAAATGATTCATTTATAAAGTTTATAAATGACCTAGAGACACTAATTCAGTTCTGCTGGTTCTCTAATAGTTTATGGGCTGTTTTACATTAGTCCGTGGCGATGTTGCAAGCCAAAGTCCCCTGATGTGCTGATCTGATGTATGTTCACATTTCATTACTGTTAGCCACTCTGCATTTCAGTTAGCTGAGCTGCTGATCTTTCCAGAATCGTCATATCTTCGTGTAGAAGTAGAAACGTGAGGGCTACATGCAGTACAATTATTAAAAGTAGATTATTAAAGGGTTTCTTTTTTTCTCTGTAATTGAAAGGGCTGTTTATCTTCTTTAATATGTTTTACTTCAAATTTTAAGTTTTTTAGGAGTTTAAAAACACATTTGTTATACAAGAGCCATACAAAAAACTGTCTGGCTTCAAATGAACAAGCTCGCAAAAGCAAAGTATGATTACAAACTTCAGCATCGTTTTGTGCATTTATGATCTCTACAGGTTGTTTGAAGAACTCTTACAGTTAAAATGTTGTACTTCTTTTTGTTTCCCGGTGTGAAAGCATGTTTGTGACTAAATGGACTAATATATATATATATATATATATATATATATATATATATATATATATATATATATATATATATATATATAAATATATATATATATATATAAATATATATATATATATATATATATATAAATATATATATATACTGTCATGTGTATGTCACTATCCAAAGAAAAACATGTCTATTTTTGTTTTTCCTCATGACTTTACCTCAGAAGCTGCTGTTTACATTGTGTGAAAAATTCATGGCTAATAGGCTAATAAAATAATAAAAATATATAAATACTCAAAAATAGCTTTGAAAACATTCTGGTTCCATTGACTTACATTACAAGTTTGTTGTGGCCATTTTGTTGTTCTTTGGACCATGACATACATAATAAATAAATAAATATATATATATATATATATACACACACACACACACACACACAGATCAGCCATAACATTAAAACCACCTCACTGTCCACTGTATCAGCTCCACTGACCATACAGGAGCTACACTCACAGACTGTAGTTCATCTGATTCTCTGTATACTTTATTACTTTGTTACTATTAATGATTAGGACCCCCACTGGACCACCACAGAGCAGGTACTATTAAGGTGGTGGATCAGATACAGCAGTGCTGCTGCTGGACTGAGAATCGTCCACCAACCAAAACTATCCAGACAGCAGTGTCCTGTGGGCGGCGTCCTGTGTCCACTGATGAAGAACTAGAGAAACACTAACTGTGCAGCAGCAGATGAGCTACTGTCTCTGATTCTACATCTACAAGGTGGACCAGCAAGTAGTAGGAGTGTCTAAGTGGACAGTGAGTGGACACAAAACACTCCAGCAGAAGCACTGCTGTGTCTGATTCACTCGTACCAGCACAGAGTAATAAAGTATACAGAGAATCAGATGAACTACAGTCTGTAAGTGTAGCTCCTATATGGTCAGTGGAGCTAATACAGTGAACAGTGTGTGTATATATATATATTGTTTTTTTTGATGAAGTACATCTTTAATCAAAAACTGAAGGAGGGACCATTTACTAATGAGTACTGCTGTTGTGATCACAGTGCTGTGGGGTTATGATGCTGAAACTGTATACTCGGCTGATGCCTTCTGGTACTGTAGGTTCTGTTAAAGCCAAAAACTGAAATACAAGAGATTTGTAATATAACTTCACTGGCTGGAGTTTTTCTTCTTCTGATGAACTTACCTGTCCTTTATCCCCAGTAACTCCTCTATACTCGGTGTATACACTACAGCTAGAGTTTAAATAATAATAATAATAATAATTATAATAAACAAGAGTATTTTCAAGAAAGAGTCATAGGGTTTGATTTGACATTACTGCCATAATAACAGGTTACATTTATGGAGGACATGAAGAGAAGAAATCAGGGATCAAACTTGTAGAACATTCATAGAAATTAACTAAAACATAGTACATCTTAATGGAGACAGTGTTTACAGTCTGCTAATAAGATCACTCAACAAAAAGTAAAGTATTAAAAACCTCAATTTTGTGATATCAAATACGTTTCTTTACTAGCATGTGTGGTATCAGGTTGGCTGAGGTACTTTTAAGCATGTAGAAAATCCTGAGTATGTAAAGTAGGAAAGAAAGAAATATCAAATTTGTATTATTCCAAGAAACAATAAACAATCTTTTCTTTTTTTTTTTTGCTTGAAACAAAATCCGGACTCAACAGCGGCTCAAGGCAGCTTTTGTTGGCCACATGCTTACACAGTTCAACATCAGTCCACAATTTTTTTTTCTGTTTATAACAAGAAAATACTTGGACAGATCCAAGATCAAATTAAAAGATGCCACCTTAATGAAAAAATAGGGTATATACAAAACAACCTGCTCTGGTGCTGGTACAATATAGATATAGTGTTCGTTCAGAGGTAGAGCCAGACCTCATTTCAACACCGCACCCACCTAAACGCCACTATCGGTGACCGAACTCCACTGGAGCCGAACAGAGAGTAGTCGCTGGCCACGTCTGTGGCAGCGGTTGTTTTAATCCCAAAGTCGAAATGAAGGTAGAATATAAAAAAAAGTATGTCTCACAGTAAACAACCTGTAAAAAAGTTTAAAAAGCTGCGACAGCTCGGCCAGATTTCTTATTGCTACTGCCAGAAGTCCGTTTCGCCTCTGTATCTGAACCCGCGGCTCCCCCCTCGACCCAAAAGCTTGAGCGAGGGCAGAGCTGGTCCTGCTAAACGGAAGCAGTGGGGACCAGCGCTGTCGCTGCCATGCCTAGTTTAAAAGAGATTCAGTTCGAGCTGTAGTACCTCCCTTTCCTGCCTGTGTTTGTGGCCTGCTGGGTGCTGCATTTGGACTGGGTGTCTGTGACTGAGATAGGCTGGAGGTTAGCCCACGGATCTTGAAGCATAGACGGTTTGTAAAACTTGTCCATATCATTTCCCCCTCTTTCCCTGCCAAATGGTGTGGATGTCCGCGGCGAACCCTTCGGGAGACAATCGGTATGTTAAAAAAAAAAAAAAAAGAAAGGAAAGAAAAGAAAAAAAATAATGATATCACAATCAAACTGAAGCTGCTATTCCGCGTGGCAGTACGGAGGTCTGTTCCCGCCAGGAAAGAGAAAAAAGATAGTACCTGCGTTTATTATTACTATTATTATTATTATTATTGTAATATTTTAATAACAATAATACAATATCGAAATATCAAATACCGGAATATGTTTGGTGATACTGTATCGATTCTCAAAAACAGTATCAATTCCTGACAGACAGTGAATCATTCTGTGTTGGGTTTAAACCTCTGACCAGGTTTAAACCCAACACATCCAGAACCTATCCAGAAGAAGCAGCACAAGGGATCAAAGCTATATATATTAAATTATATTATATATTAAATTTAAAAATAAATACTTTTTTATATCTGAACATACTACGCTGCAGTAAGAAACAGTTAAACTGGATTAATATATATAATATAATCTATATCATCAAACTGCCCAGCCCTACTTTGAATACTGTTAAAAATGACTTATTTTCTGTACATAATGACTTTCTCAAAATGCTGACTTAAATAAAAAGCTATTGACTTTCTTTCTTAAAATATATAATACCGAAATGATCTAAACCAACAATGACTTTTACATGCTAATACTGTAAATAAGAACTCTGATTTTTAATATCTTGCCTGTTTAAATAACAGTTAAATGACTTAATATTTCTAAATGTAGGCTACTGTTCTGATGCTAGTAACTTAGATTTCTAAAATATATAATATCTCCAAATTAAATTAAAAACTTATTTTTTGTTGGAAATAATTACTTTAACAAGCCAAAGCTATAATTAAGAAATCTGATTTTTAATATCTTGTCTGTTTAAATAAAAGTTAAATGACTTTCTAAGTCAGTAACAATGGCTTGTTTGTTTTGAAGCTACTAACTTTAGATTCACTCAAATATATAACAATATCTCCAAATTAAAATGTATTATTATTTACTTATTTTCTCAAAAACAATGACTTTGACGAGCTGGCAATGTAAATAAAAATATTTTTTTTCTTAAATACAGGTTAAACAACTTTTTAATATTTGTAAATACTGGGTTGTTTTCTGGAACTTTTAACTTAGATTTCTAAAATATTATATAATAATATCTCAAATTCAAAAAGTTGGTCGAGCCAATACTGTAAATAAGAATTTGTTTACTTTTTAATTACTTAATATCTCTGAATATTGGCTTGCGTTCTGGAGCTACTAACTCAGATTAGTACTTAGATTGGACTTTTTTTCTCTAAATGTTGACTATGTCTCCTGATACTGACTAACCTTCTTGAGTGATTAACTCATATTCTATATTTTACTTGAGTTAGTATGTCGAACTTCAAGCAAGCAGGTGTTTTAGGTTTATTATTATTATTATTATTTTCATATAAGATAATAAATCCAGACTTTTTCTACATACTCTGCTGTCAGAAACACAAACTGAGGAAAAGAAACAGACAGTTTTCTCCTCTTTTTGGCGGGAACGGGCTTCTATACGACACTGCGCAGAACAAAAACATCAGAAAGTTCAGTTTGGCTCTGAACACAAGCAGATTTACTCTACAGGGTTTCTACCTGAAAGGACCCTCCGTGCTGCCCCGGGCTGTGGTGGTGGTAATACGGCGAACGCCGGTGCGGAGTCCCGCCGCGACCCCCGCCGCCACTGCTGTGCCTGCGCGGCGTGTGTCCCGGAGACCTGCCGCTGTAACTGCCGTTACCGCTCTTATTGCCGCCTCTGTTGCCGCTAAAGTCCCGGGGCGGTGTGTTCGGAGACCCGCCGTAGCCTCCGAACCGGGGCCCGAACTGAGGAGGCGGGTTCGAGAAAGCCCAGGGCGGCGAGGGGAGCATACCGGGCCCCCGCTCCAGCGCCGGGGGAGGGCTGCGGAACCCGCCCGCTCTCGGGCTCGGTCCGGAGAAAGGGTGGCGAAAATGCGGCCGCTGCATCGGAGCTGAAGCGAGTCGTAAACGTTGAAACTCGCTGCCGAGTCAACAAACAAACAAATAAATAAACAAATAAACAAACATGCACGAACGCACGCGCTCGCGCTCCTTTGAGGCTTAACTAACAGCTAACCGCGTCTCCGACACGACGCAGAATCAGACACGTCGATTCCTAAACATTTAAAAGACGAAATAAGTTTGTTTTTATGATTATTTTCAGCTTGTTTTCGCTCTTAGTTTCTATTTTAACCCAACAAGCTAAACGGCTACACAGCTCCAGCTACACGTACGACGACGAATCGAGTCCGACGGAAACACGAACCCGACGTAACTCCGTTCCGGGGAGCAGCTGCTTCTCTCTTCGCTCCAAAATTTGGAGAAAAATAATCTTCACGAAAATATCTGCCTGTCACGACGTGATGGAGAAACTCGTCTACTCGTGAAAAGAGAGCTCTGGTTTTCTTAAAGCGCAATCAGATCCCGGATAAAGTGGCCGCAGTGTAAAGTAGGTACGACCCCCTGAGCTGTTCATATGCAAGAGCGGTCGAATGACTGTGACGTCAGTTCAAAAGACCCTGAATATTAATACTACTAATAAACCTTTTCTGTCTTGGTGGTATTTACAGTGTATTTAGTTTTTTTTGCTAGTATGGGGTTTGTTAGGTTGAGAAGATGTATAGACTATAAGCTATGATTTATTTTAAGTGTTTGTTTATGATGTCTATGATGACTGATCACATTTTAAAATGTTTCAAACACTTTATATATCAGATTTCCATGATAACACATTGTTATGGCTTAACTTTACATGGACCTATACAATAAATATCAGTGCCATATTAGAAAATATTAATAGAATATATTAAAGCTGTTATTTTTTATTGTTATAAAAAGTTTTGTAATGAAACTTCATATTCATTTATTTATTAGCCTCATAAACTCTAACCAGTTATGGTTAGAAGTGACTTTGTTTCGTTAAATGATTCTATTATACTCCATAATTTTCTTTACTCACATTCCAGTGAACTAAACCAACATTCCCAGTACTAAGAAACAGTGATGGGAATATGGGATATATGGAGTATATTTCATTATATTATGTTATATATGGGATATATGGAGTATATTTCATTATATTATGTTATATATGGGATATATGGAGTATAGTTCATTATATTATATTATAGATGGGATATATGGAGTAAATTTCATTATATTATGTTATATATGGGATATATTGAGTATAGTTCATTATATTATATATGGGATATATGGAGTATAGTTCATTATATTATATATGGGATATATGGAGTATAGTTCATTATATTATATTATACATGGGATATGTGGAGTATATTTCATTATATTATGTTATATATGGGATATATGGAATATAGTTCATTATATTATATTATATATGGGATGTATGGAGTATATTTCATTATATTATGTTATATATGGGATATATGGAGTATAGTTCATTATATTATATTATATATGGGATATATGGTTGATAGTTATTATATGGAGTATAGTTATTATTTATATATTTGGAATATTAAGCTGGTGATTGAATGGTTGGGGGAAACTGCAAACACATCAGCGATGATGGAGTTTCAGCAGCTTCTTACAGGCAATTAGAGCTCCAGCCACACCTACGATGTAGATTGTGAGCAGAGAAAGACCATCAGTGAATGATAACAGGCCCATCAGCACCTCATAGCATAATAACCCCTCACCCACACAAACACACACACTACCGCCCCAGCCCTGCACTTGTTCACTCCTTCTAGCTTTTAATTAAGGAGAAATCAAAAAAGGTTCAAATGTTCTGTCTAATTCAATCACTGAGCTGTAAACAAAGTCATTAAGAGAGGTGAAATGGTGCACTGTGAAAATAACACTGGACATAATATTATTATATATATAATTAATATTTATATAATATTATATATACACTACCGCTCAGAAGTTTAGGATCACTTTAGAATTTCATTTCATGCAATTTTCATGCAATTCACAAACAATATTGTTCATTTCACAATGAATGTAAGTGTATCAGATGATTTTTAAAGAATATAAATGTTTGTATTAAAGTCTATTTTTGTATAGAGGCTTATTTTACATATAGTCCTATTATCAGTAATTCTCAGTCCTCTGTCTAAATCTCCACGACCACCAATCCAAGTTAAGGATGTTATTGGACTAATTGGTTGTTAGGACACTCTTTCTCAATTGTGATCACAGCTGAAAAACATTCTACTAATAAGTGAGTATAAAAGGGAACAACATTCTAGGTTAGTTTAGTATCTGAAGATCAGCAGTTGATGGCTTGCTGACCGACTCACAATGACCAGAAAGAAACAACTTTCTTTAGAGACCCGTCAGTCCATTGTTGTGTTAAGGAAGAAGATACTCCATTAAAACAAGAACATTCCACTGTGATCCCAAACTTTTGAGCGGTAGTGTGTATATAAAATTTGGACACAGCTGGTGATTGAACAATTGGGGGAAACTACAAAAGCACCAGCGATGATGGAGTTTCAGCAGCTCCTTACAGGCAATTAGAGCTCCAGCCACACCTACGATATAGATTGTGAGCAGATAACAGGCCCATCAGCACCTCATAGCAGAATGACCCCACCCCCAACCCACATACTTCCACCCCAGCCCTCATTGCACTCATTCACTCCTTCTGGCTTTTAATAAAGAGATCATCAAAAGGTTCTGCCTAATTCAATCACTGAGATGTAAACAAAGTCATTAAGAGTGGGGAAATGGTCCACTGTGAAAAAAACACTAGCTGATTACTTTACAGTGGTGGTGATGGAGACCCGGGGTCGTAAATGGGCACTTTGTTTATTGTCCAAAATGACCAGTTTTTGTTTTCTGCTATACAGACACACCGTGAAACTCCAACACTGTTGTCCCACCTTCGAATACAAACCCTACATTTGTGAAAGAGCTCAGTAAAACAAGCCATATTCCAAATCTGAAACTGTTCCATGAGAATCTTAACTCCACCCCAAATACATAAACCAGCTCAAATTCCAGCCCAGCAGAAAGAACCACAACTGATCAACCAAACATCTACCAGGAGCGCACGGATGATGTTCGTCTTCAGACGAGGCTAGCTTCTTAATCAAATGTTTCATTCCACCTTAAATGTTCCAATGAGTTCAAATAGTTCAGTCCACCTGTAGTGGTTAGTATGGTGGTGTAGTGGTTAGTATGGTGGTGTAGTGGTTAGTATGGTGGTGTAGTGGTTAGTACGGTGGTGTAGTGGTTAGTATGGTGGTGTAGTGGTTAGTACGGTGGTGTAGTGGTTAGTACGGTGGTGTAGTGGTTAGTATGGTGGTGTAGTGGTCAGTATGGTGGTGTAGTGGTTAGTACGGTGGTGTAGTGGTTAGTATGGTGGTGTAGTGGTTAGTATGGTGGTGTAGTGGTTAGTACGGTGGTGTAGTGGTTAGTACGGTGGTGTAGTGGTTAGTACGGTGGTGTAGTGGTTAGTATGGTGGTGTAGTGGTCAGTATGGTGGTGTAGTGGTCAGTACGGTGGTGTAGTGGTTAGTATGGTGGTGTAGTGGTTAGTAAGGTGGTGTAGTGGTTAGTACGGTGGTGTAGTGGTTAGTACGGTGGTGTAGTGGTTAGTATGGTGGCGTAGTGGTTAGTAAGGTGGTGTAGTGGTTAGTATGGTGGTGTAGTGGTTAGTATGGTGGTGTAGTGGTTAGTAAGGTGGTGTAGTGGTTAGTATGGTGGTGTAGTGGTTAGTACGGTGGTGTAGTGGTTAGTACGGTGGTGTAGTGGTTAGTATGGTGGTGTAGTGGTTAGTATGGTGGTGTAGTGGTCAGTACGGTGGTGTAGTGGTCAGTATAGTGGTGTAGTGGTTAGTACGGTGGTGTAGTGGTTAGTACGGTGGTGTAGTGGTTGGTATGGTGGTGTAGTGGTTAGTATGGTGGTGTAGTGGTTAGTACGGTGGTGTAGTGGTTAGTATGGTGGTGTAGTGGTCGGTATGGTGGTGTAGTGGTCAGTACGGTGGTGTAGTGGTCAGTATAGTGGTGTAGTGGTTAGTATGGTGGTGTAGTGGTTAGTACGGTGGTGTAGTGGTTAGTATGGTGGTGTAGTGGTTGGTATGGTGGTGTAGTGGTTGGTATGGTGGTGTAGTGGTTAGTATGGTGGTGTAGTGGTTAGTATGGTGGTGTAGTGGTCAGTACGGTGGTGTAGTGGTTAGTACAGTGGTGTTGTGGTTAGTACGGTGGTGTAGTGGTCAGTACGGTGGTGTAGTGGTCAGTATAGTGGTGTAGTGGTTAGTACGGTGGTGTAGTGGTTAGTACGGTGGTGTAGTGGTTAGTATGGTGGTGTAGTGGTTAGTATGGTGGTGTAGTGGTCAGTATGGTGGTGTAGTGGTTAGTATGGTGGTGTAGTGGTCGGTATGGTGGTGTAGTGGTCAGTATGGTGGTGTAGTGGTTAGTATGGTGGTGTAGTGGTTAGTATGGTGGTGTAGTGGTTAGTATGGTGGTGTAGTGGTCAGTATGGTGGTGTAGTGGTTAGTATGGTGGTGTAGTGGTCGGTATGGTGGTGTAGTGGTCAGTATGGTGGTGTAGTGGTTAGTATGGTGGTGTAGTGGTCAGTATGGTGGTGTAGTGGTCAGCACTCTCTCCTCACAGTAAGATGATCTGGGTTAGATTCTCGGTCTGGGTGGTTCTGTGTGGAGTGTGTATGTTCTCTCTGTGTTTGAGTGGGTTCCTCCGGGTACTCCGGTTTCCTCCCACAGTCCAAACACATGCATGTTAGGATCCTCACTCTAAACTGCCTGTAGGTGTGAGTGTGTGTTGGCCATGCTGGTGAACTGTCCATGGTGTACCCCGCCCGCATCTATTCATCTATGTGAATCTTTCTGTAATGAGGATTCACTTACTGAAGAGAGAAGGAAAGATCCACAGCTCCACCTTAATTACCATCACAACCCCAACAGTAACCTGTGAGTAGCAGCCATGCTGTGTGATTTTATCATCTGAGGCTGAAAGTTTCACAGTGAGTAACAACTTTCAGCTACTTTGTGTTTGATGTCAGGTGTCCTTCATTGTCTTTTGCCTCTAAACCAGCCAATTAGAGCGCATCTCTGCAAATTATTCACAAGCTCACCAAAAACGGGCTTGTTTAATTCTAGGACCAAATCATTGGGACTAAATTGGCGTGTAAAACAGTATCTGGGTGACCAAAGACACACATACCTGTTTAAATACAAATAATTTAAATAATAAATAAAATGCCACAATGTGGTTAATAAGTTTGGAATGGCTTTGCATTCAGGCACCCAGTATCAACAACTCAGTGGTGAATACATTGTAAAACAAGACTTTTTGGCCATGATGTTGAGGGTGCTTTCAGCCTAGTGACCATCCACCACCAAGGGGGGCTGTTGTCCAGAGATGCATCTCCTGAAATAAAGAATGTAGACTTTACTTTTCCACCTACAGCCCAGTTCCATCACATGTAGCTGGGTTTCATTCTGTTCTGTTGGGCTGACTCTGTTCTGGTGGGCTTTGTTGTTGCTTACCTTTCTCACTTTGGAGGTCTGGCATTTTATTTTAGACTAAAAAGATAAAAATAGAGCCCCACCAAGTCCAGTTCCAGTGTTGATATATGTTGGATTTACTAAGAAGGTGGATATATAGGGAGTTGTCACTGAAACCTACTTTGATTGACCTATAGGTCATTTACCAACCATGGCCTTTTAGTCTCCTCTGCCCACCCACTGTAAACAGGCAGTGGCGGGTAAATGACCTAGAGGTCAATGATTGGCTCCTAAATAGATATAATAGAGCAGGTCACACATATATCATAACACATATCTCTAAAATAGCAACTTTACAGGAGAGCCCAAAAACTGTCTTTACTTTTAATGCAAGTCAATGGAACCAGAATTCTGTCCTAGCCATTTTGGAGCATTTCTATTGGTCCATTGATTCTGAAACTTTTACACAATGTAAGCAGCACTTGCTGTGTTTCAGTGATGTGTAAAAATAAAAATAGTCAAAAATGAAGATAATATTCAGCAATAGCTTCTTATTGCAAAAGGTTAAACATGGCAGCGCATGTGGGACAGTGCAGGACTGAGTTCACAAGCACTTGATTTGCCACCAGAGCAGGTTTGGACGAGGATAAAAGGAGTTTGTCACTCAGACCTAATGCGGAGGGGCTGGTTCAGGCGTTCAGTGTTCCGAATTGCTCTCTGCTGACATCACCTCTGCTTATTAGTAACTGAATGTAATTAATTATAGACTGGAGTCTTTTCGGCACAGGCCTGAGTGGAGTTTCTTTATTAGGCTAGTGTAATTAGAGGTTAATTAATGGACATGCTTCTTCTTTTCCTTTAATAGATTCATTTTTATTCAGACGTTTGCCGCATAGCTTTATTTGTGGAATGGCGCTTCAGACCGTGACTTCAAATGTCTCGTGAGGATTGAGAACAGGTGATTGTAATCAGGATTCCTATAATCGGGAAAATCTACTTTTAGCTCCAGCAGCACCAGCGAGCTGGATGTCACTGCAGGAAACAATTAAGCTCAGCTCGCTGGAGTCATTTTAAACTCTTAATTTCTAACAACCTACACACAATGTTTTATTTAATTTTAATTAATGGTTGTTCTATGATTTTGATATTCAGTTTTATTTATTTATTTATTTATTTATTTATTTATTTATTTTAATTTCCTTTTCCATTTTTTTTATCATGAACTTGATTTATCTATTATTATTATTATTATTATTATTATTATTATTATTATTATTATTATTATTATTATTATTATTATTATTGATTTTATTATATTTTACTAATATATTTATATATTTTTATTGACTTATTTTTTACTTTTTATTATTATTATTATTATTATTATTATTATTATTATTATTATTATTATTATTATTGATTTTATTATATTTTACTAATAGATTTATATCTTTTTTATTGACTTATTTTTTACTTTTGTCTTATTCCTGATTTTAGTTTCTTATTCAGTTTTTATTTGCTCATCTTACTTAATGTTGTCTCTGTTATTATTGTTTGTTTTACAATTTAAGTACTTATTAAAATTCATTTTCATTTATTTTCAGTCCCTTTTTGTTTAACAATTGTAATGCTCGACCACATTGTAAATGAAGGTTGATTGATTTCGTACAATAGCAGCATCCAGGAAGGGCCTTCAGGAGCAAAGATCACTGAGTTGCCAACAGATGCCCTAAAATGGACTGAGATGTTTAAAAACAATGGCCATCAAAGAAGGATTGGAAGGGATTTAGATATTTCACCAACTATGTGCCAACTACAACACCCCCAGGCACATAACTGAGCCTTCCAGATGTACCAGCATTGAGATATGATGGGACTGTTTCAATTCACTCCCACTTTGAATGAAGACTCAGTCAGAGACTGCCTCAGTGGGGGGAGAAGCTTTTTCCTACAAAGCCCCCAAATTGTGGAATAATCTCCCAGTTAATGTTCGGGGCTCTGACACAGTCTCAATATTTAAGTCTAGACTGAAAACATACTTGTTTAGTAGCTTTTGGTAATTAATCTTCTCTTTTAGATAAAGGCAGGAGATCTGGGGGTTCTTGGACACAGAGGTTTATGGTAAACTGAGATGTTGGTGCTGTCTCAGGGTGGTCTCATGTCTATGTTATCTTCTGGTTCTCTCCTTTTAGTTTAGGCTGTTATAGTTAGATCTGCCGGAGTCGCCAACCACACTCTGAAATTCTGAATATTCATATTCTCTACAGTCTCACTCCCGAGCCCAACTAACTCTCTCTCTTTACTCCTCCTGAGGTAATGACTGTCCTCCCGTCTGTTGAACGCTGTTGAAGGACTGACCATCAGGGCCTCCTCCCCACCATCACCAGCCAGCTCTCCTGTCCATTTACTGCTACACCCTCAGTTACATCACTGTACACCATCCAGATGTACCAGCATTGAGATAGGATGGGACTGTTTCAGCTCACGCCCACTTTACATAAAGACTCAGTCAAAGACTGCCTCAGTCAGAGACTGCCTCAGTCATACACTGCCTCTACCTGTGCTATCCAGATTTCTTTGCTATCCAGATTTGCTATCCAGATTTCAAACAGAGGCTCCTTTCTTTGGTATTTAGTTTAAACTGTAAATACTGTTTGATCAGAGGAGGATAGGTCTTCATCCGTCTGGTTCCTCCCAACGTTTCTTCCTCCAGTCTGAGGGAGGTGTTCTTGCCTCTGTTGCCTCTGGTTTGCTCACTGGGGGATATATGTTATAACTGTCTGTTTTCAAAACTCTGTAAAGCTGCTTTGAGACAACATCGTTGTAAAAAGCGCTATATAAATAAACTTGACTTGACTTGACTCAGTCAGAGACTGCCTCAGTCAGAGACTGCCTTAGTCAGAGACTGACTCAGTCAGAGACTGCCTCTACCTCTGCAGCTTCTAAAGCTTTGCTATCCAGATTTCAAACAGAGACTCTTTTCTTTGGTGTTTAGTTTATTAAACTGTAAATACTGTTTGATCAGAGGAGGACGGGTCTCCCCTTGTGAGTCTGGTTCCTCCCAAGGTTTCTTCCTCCAGTCTGAGGGAGGTGTTCTTGCCACTGTTGCCTCTGGTTTGCTCACTGGAGGATATATGTTGTAACTGTCTGTTTTCAAAGCTGCTGTGTGACAACACTGTTGCAAAAAGATTTACAAATAAACTTGCATTGAACTGAATTAAATATGTGTAACCCTGTGTTCACACCGACAGCTACTTTTCGCCACTCAAACCATTGATCCCTCATCGCCTGTGGGTGTTTCTGAACTCCAGATGACCTTTGGTTGGCATGGTTTCACTGACGCTATGCTACAGCAGTACAGTGTTCTTTACTAGCTACTAGCTTTCTCTTCTATTTCTAGTAGAAACTATTATCTAGGAACCACAAAAGGAGCAAACCATTTCAGATAAAGCGGGAGCCACCCTGCACAATGCTCGATTCCTATTGGTGATCGCCACATTGCTTCACTCCTAATTTGCATAAAGTTAAATGTTGGTCAACTTTGCTGTGTCGCCGGATCCGCCCACTTCGCTTTCGTTGAAAATGAATGACTTCCTGTCGCTTTGCTGTATCGCTGTCGGTGTGAATGTAGGGTAAGAGGTTGGCCTGTTATGCGTCCTGCCAGCAGAGGGCGGCCGCGGTGAGGCACGACTCCAAGTCCCAGAAGGCATAAGGGCAGTGAGTGCCAACTGGCTGCACCGGCTGGAATATACAGAGGGACTAGACTAGACTAGACTAGACTAGACTAGACTGGACTGGACTAGACTAGACTAGACTAGACTAGACAAGACTAGATTAGACAAGACTAGACTAGACTAGACTAGATTAGACTAGACTAGACTAGATTAGACAAGACAAGACTAGACTACACTAGACTAGACAAGACAAGACAAGACTAGATTAGATTAGACTAGACTAGACTAGACTAGACTAGACTAGACTAGACTAGACAAGACAAGACTAGATTAGACTAGACAAGACTAGACTAGACTAGACTAAACTAGACTAGACTGGACTAGACTAGATTTGACAAGACAAGACAAGACATAACTAGAGTGTGTGTGTTTACTAGTGTGTGTGTATGGGTGTTTCACTGACTGAGTTTTTGTGTTTACTAGTGTGTGTGAGTGTGTATGTGGGTGTTTCACTGACTCCTAGTGTGTGTGTGTTTACTAGTGTGTGTGAGTGTGTATGTGGGTGTTTCACTGACTCCTAGAGTGTGTGTGTGTTTACTAGTGTGTGTGTGTATGGGTGTTTCACTGACTCCTAGAGTGTGTGTGTGTTTACTAGTGTGTGTGTGTATGGGTGTTTCACTGACTCTGAGTTTTTGTGTTTACTAGTGTGTGTGAGTGTGTATGTGGGTGTTTCACTGACTCTGAGTTTTTGTGTTTACTAGTGTGTGTGAGTGTGTATGTGGGTGTTTCACTGACTCTGAGTTTTTGTGTTTACTAGTGTGTGTGTGTTTACTAGTGTGTGTGAGTGTGTATGTGGGTGTTTCACTGACTCCTAGAGTGTGTGTGTGTTTACTAGTGTGTGTGTGTATGTGGGTGTTTCACTGACTCTGAGTTTTTGTGTTCACTAGCGTGTGTGTGTGAGTGTGTATGTGGGTGTTTCACTGACTCCTAGAGTGAATGTGTGTGTGTTTACTAGTGTGTATGTGGGTGTTTCACTGACTCCTAGAGTGTGTGTGTGTCCGTCTCCAAGTGTCCCAGTTAGACTCTGTTCCTGCACGGGGGGTCAGCAGCAGTCATGTTCTGATTGCTCGAACAGAACTCATTACTGAGCGAGAAAAACAACAATGGCTCGTAATGGGGGGAAAGTTTGTCTCGTCCGTGACCGTCGCCGCTAAAGTAAACATCCCTAGAAATAAATGGCCGGCACAAGCAGCCAGCCTTTGTGCGTAGTCACGACCTTCCAGGAGGTTAATGGGACAGGAGCGTGTCGGTGAAGTCAGCACGGATTGATTGGCCAACCAATAGAATGCTGGGAACGGCTCTCCATTGTCAATGTTCCAGACGCTGACCCCTTTACTCTTACCCCAGTTCTCTTAGTAATTAGTTGCTGGGAGAGAGATCTTCTTTTCTGATCTAGCTGAGCTGTTTTTCTTTTTCTCTCTCTTTCTGGGGTAATAACCGCCCACCTGTCCTGTTGGAGTTCAGACCTTCAGAGCCTCCTCGCCACCTGCTACACCTCGACTGCATCACTGTCCTCCAGATGTAGCACCTGTGCAGCTTCTCTCCTTTTAGTTCATTCTGTTTATAATCAGATCTGCCAGAGTCACCAGCTACACTCTAAACTCTCCTCATCCTCTGTACTAACCTAAACCAGAACTAACTCTGTCTCTGTACTAACCCAAACCAGAACTAACTCTGTCTCTGTACTAACCCAAACCAGAACTAACTCTGTCTCTGTATTAACCCAAACCAGAACTAACTCTGTCTTTGTACTAACCTAAACCAGAACTAACTATTTCTCTGTACTAACCAAAATCAGAACTAACTCTGTCTCTGTACTAACCTAAACCAGAACTAACTCTGTCTCTGTATTAACCCAAACCAAAACTAACTCTTTCTCTGTATTAACCCAAACCAGAACTAACTCTGTCTCTGTACTAACCCAAACCAGAACTAACTCTGTCTCTGTACTAACCCAAACCAGAACTAGCTCTGTCTCTGTGCTAACCCAAACCAGAACTAACTCTGTCTCTGTATTAACCTAAACCAGAACTAACTCTGTCTCTGTACTAACCCAAACCAGAACTAACTCTGTCTCTGTACTAACACAAACCAGAACTAACTCTGTCTCTGTACTAACCCAAACCAAAACTAACTCTATCTCTGTACTAACCCAAACCAGAACTAACTCTGTCTCTGTATTAACCTAAACCAGAACTAACTCTGTCTCTGTACTAACCTAAACCAGAACTAACCCTGTCTCTGTACTAACCCAAACCAGAACTAACTCTGTCTCTGTACTAACCCAAACCAGAACTAACTCTGTCTCTGTACTATCGAAAACCAGAACTAACTCTGTCTCTGTGCTAACCCAAACCAGAACTAACTCTGTCTCTGTACTAACCCAAACCAAAACTAACTCTGTTTCTGTACTAACCCAAAGCAGAACTAACTCTGTCTCTGTACAAACCCAAACCAGAACTAACTCTGTCTCTGTACTAACCCAAAGCAGAACTAACTCTGTCTCTGTACTAACCCAAAGCAGAACTAACTCTGTCTCTGTACAAACCCAAACCAGAACTAACTCTGTCTCTGTACTAGCCCAAAGCAGAACTAACTCTGTCTCTGTATTAATCTAAACCAGAACTAACTCTGTCTCTGTACTAGCCCAAACCAAAACTAACTCTGTCTCTGTACTAACTCATACCAAAACTATCTCTGTCTCTGTACTAACTCATACCAGAACTAACTCTGTCTCTGTACTAGCCCAAACCAGAACTAACTCTGTCTCTGTACTAACCCAAACCAGAACTAACTCTGTCTCTGTACTAACCCAAACCAAAACTAACTCTGTCTCTGTACTAGCCCAAAGCAGAACTAACTCTGTCTCTGTACTAGCCCAAAGCAGAACTAACTCTGTCTCTGTACAAACCTAAACCAGAACTAACTCAGTCTCTGTACTAACCCAAACCAGAACTAACTCTGTCTCTGTACTAACCCAAACCAGAACTAACTCAGTCTCTGTACTAACCCAAACCAGAACTAATTCTGTCTCTGTACTAACCCAAACCAGAACTAACTCTGTCTCTGTACTAACCCAAAGCAGAACTAACTCTGCCTCTGTACTAGCCCAAACCAAAACTACCTCTGTCTCTGTACTAGCCCAAAGCTGAACTAACTCTGTCTCTGTACTAACCCAAACCAGAACTAACTCTGTCTCTGTACTATCGAAAACCAGAACTAGCTCTGTCTCTGTGCTTAACTCAAACCAGAACTAACTCTGTCTCTGTACTAACCCAAACCAGAACTAACTCTGTCTCTGTACTAACCCAAACCAGAACTAACTCTGTCTCTGTACTAACCCAAACCAAAACTAACTCTGTCTCTGTACTAACCCAAACCAGAACTAACTCTGTCTCTGTACTAACCCAAACCAGAACTAACTCTGTCTCTGTACTAACCCAAACCAAAACTAACTCTGTCTCTGTACTAGCCCAAACCAGAACTAACTCTGTCTCTGTACTAACCCAAACCAAAACTAACTCTGTCTCTGTACTAGCCCAAAGCAGAACTAACTCTGTCTCTGTACTAGCCCAAACCAGAACTAACTCTGTCTCTGTACTAACCCAAACCAGAACTAACTCTGTCTCTGTACTAACCCAAACCAGAACTAATTCTGTCTCTGTACTAACCCAAACCAGAACTAACTCAGTCTCTGTACTAACCTAAACCAGAACTAACTGTGTCTCTGTACTAACCCAAACCAGAACTAATTCTGTCTCTGTATTAACAAAAATTAAGAACTAACTCTCTTTCTAGTGGTGGAATCATGAAGGCTGACCTTCTCTCAGGTCTGGGGTCTTTTTTTACCTCCTGTATGTGTCGTCGCTGTGCTCTGGGAGTATTTTGTGGGCTGACCACTTTACTACTTTATTACAGTATTATAATATGAGTGGGCAGCTGTGCTCAGTTAGAGGTGTAATGTTAGTTTTCTGCCTGTAGAGGGCAGATTTGCTTTAGTTTAGGCATCAGTAGAACAGTTTCTCTGTTCTGTGCTCTGTACTCAGATTTGCTGCACATGGTCTAGTTTCTACAGTCCAGCTTAGTTAGCTTTGCCGTAGTCATGTACAATTTTCCTCATATTTTTCTGATTTGCTTCAAAATTTAAAACATACATTTCCAAACTGAGAAAAAAACAGGAGAGGGACATCTCTCTCTCTCTCTCTCTCTCTCTCTCTCTCTCTCTCTCTCTCTCTCTCTTTCTCTCCTACCTCTCTCTCTCTCTATCTCTCTCTCTTTCTCTCCTACCTCTCTCTTCCTATCTCTCTCTCTCTCTCTCTCTCTCTCTCTCTCTCTCTCTCTCTCTCTCTCTTTCTCTCCTACCTCTCTCTTCCTATCTCTCTCTCTTCCTCTATCTCTCTCTCTCTCTCTCTCTTTCTCTCTTCCTATCTCTCTCTCTCCCTCTATCTCTCTCTCTCACTCTCTCTCTCCTCTCTCTCTCCCTGCATCTCTCTTTCCCCTCTCTCTCTCCCTACCTCTCCCTCTCTCCCTCCCTCCCTCTCTCTACCTCCCCCCCTCTCTCTCCCTATCTCTCTCCCTCTCTCTCTCTCTTTCTCGCCTACCTCTCTCTTCCTATCTCTCTCTCTCCCTCTATCTCTCTCTTCCTACCTCTCTCTCCCTCTATCTCTCTCTCTCTTCATACCTCTCTATCCTACTTCTCTCTCTCCCCCCCTCTCTCTCTGCATCTCTCTCTCCTCTCTCTCTCTCTCCCTCCCTCTGCATCTCTCTCTCCTCTCTCTCTCCCTCCCTCTCTCTCTCTGCATCTCTCTCTCCTCTCTCTCTCCCTCTCTCTCTCACTCTCTCTCTCCCTGTATCTCTCTCTCCCCTCTCTCTTTTCCTACCCCTCTCTCTCTCTCTCTCCCTGCATCTCTCTCTCCCCTCTCTCTCTCCCTACCTCTCCCTCTCTCCCTACCTCTCTCTTTCTCTCTCCCTCCCTCTCTCTCTGCATCTCTCTCTCCCCTCTCTCTCTCTCTCGCTCTCTCTCTCCCTGCATCTCTCTCTCCCTCTCTCATTCTCTCTCCCTCCCTCTCTCTCCCCTCTCTCCCCCCTCTCCCTCTCCCTGCATCTCTCTCTCCCCTCTCTCTCTCCCTCTCTCTCCCTCTCTCTCTCCCTGCATCTCTCTCTCCCCTCTCTCTCTCCCTACCTCTCCCTCTCTCTCCCTCCCTCCCTCCCTCTCTCTCCCTACCTCGCTCCCTACCTCTCTCTCTCTCTCTCTCTCTCTCAGATACATGTTCTCATTCTCTGAAACAGTGGTGTATTGGAGTGTCTAACTAGAAAAATAATAACAGTACTCACATCATTTAGTCACTTGTTAATGTGTTGCACACTAGAACTAGGGGGCAGTGCGTACAACTGTCCAGAGCGGTGGGCAGCCCTATCCACAGTACCCGGGGAGCAGTTGGGGTTAGGTGTCTTGCTCAAGGGCACGTCAGTCATGTGCCTTCGGTTTATGGGATCAAACGGGAAACCTCCACACAAGACTGATTCCCTAACCTCCACGACGACCCAAAACCATGTCAGAAATGGGGATTGTTGTCCAGGAAACAATTTCCAATTCATAATAATTTGGGAGAAGTAATTAGTAATTAGTAATTAGTAATTAGTAATGGGTTACTTAATTCAGCAGTTAATCCGGCATTGGTTAAGATGCACTGAGTGTTACCACAGGTGTGAATACAGTTATGCATTATCTGCACAGAAAACCACTGGCCACTTTTGGTCACTACACCCAATGCCAAGAACACCAGATACAAGGGTATTAAGCCCCCCAGCACAGGGCTGTGGAGCAGTGGGACTGCACTCTCCAGAGTGATGGAGCTCCATCCACTACCTGTGGGATGAACTGGAGTGATCCAGAACTGATCATCCAACATCAATACCTGATCTCACTAATAATCATATGGCTGGATGCAATGAAATTTTCACAGCAATGTTCCAACAGCTAGTGTACAGACTTCCCAGTAGAGTGGAGGCTGTTACTGCAGGATGTCTACAGACGTTCAGACAGTGTTAATAGACTTATAGACTAGCAAAACATTGTTACAGTGTTATAATATGGGTTAGCAGCTGTTCTCAGTTAGAGGTGTAATGTTAGGTTTCTGCCTGTAGAGGTCAGCTTTGCTTTAGTTTAGGTTTTTCTTTCCTGCATCACCTAAACACTTTCACTGTTCTGTGCTTGTATGTACACACAAGTATCAGCTCCACTGACCATACAGGAGCTCCACTTACAGACTGCAGTTCATCTGATTCTCTCTATACTTTATTACTCTGTTCTTTAATGATCAGGACCCCCACAGGACCACCACAGAGCAGATACTGTTAGGGAGGTGGCTCATTCTCATCATACTGATGTGCTGGTGTGAGTGGATCAGACACCTCAGTGTCACTGCTGGACTGAGAATCGTCCACCAACCCAAACTATCCAGACAGCAGTGTCCTGTGGGCGGCGTCCTGTGTCCACTGATGAAAGACTAGAGGAACACAAACTGTGCAGCAGCAGATGAGCTACTGTCTCTGACTTTACATCTACAAGGTGGACCAGCAAGTAGTAGGAGTGTCTAATAGAGTGGACAGTGAGTGGACACAGTGTTTAAACACTCCAGCAGCAGCACTGCTGTGTCTGATCCACTCACAACAGCACAACACCACCATATCAGTGTCACTGCAGTGCTGAGAATGACCCACCTCTCTAATAGTATCTGCTCTGTCGTGGTCCTGTGGGGGTCCTGATCATTAAAGAACAGAGTTATAAAGTATACAGAGAATCAGATGAACTACAGTCTGTAAGAGGAGCTCCTGTATGGTCAGTGGAGCTGATACAGTGGCTGGTTGGTGTTATATGGTTTCTTATGTCAAATGAACTCCTGAAAGTATGTAAACAGACAGACAGAACCATGTTGTCGTGTATTATCTTCACATGGAAACGATGAAGCTGGGTGTAGATATAAGGCTTGAAGTCATTACCACATGAAAGGACGTCTTTTATTGTGTTATTCAGTGAGGATAAACCGAGCCTGCTTCCGGTCAGCAAAGCAGATGGTGGTTTTATACACACGTGTGATCGTAATTTCTTCCTGGCCACACCTCGGTCCGGTCTGGACCAAATCTGGCAGGAAAAGCAAGTCCTCTGAAGTTCGGAGTCTCCCAGCACTTTGGGTACAGTCATGCTCTAATAATCAAATCTTGTCATCTGGCTTCACGCTCTGCTGGTCAGCAGCTATTCATACCCGGTGCTTTATTGTGCCTCTCTGCAGCGCTACAGACGTTTTCTTTCAGGACAGCTTAAAGGTGCCAGCAATTAGAGGTGGACCGATTAGTGTTTTTGAGGCCGATTCCGATCGCCGATCACCCTTTAACACGATTGTCTGATTGCCGATACTGATCGAGGGCGGGGCTATATGCCACGGCAGGGCTACATGTAGTTATTAGCGCAAGCACGTCATGAAACATGGTCTAAACTGGTTTATTAAATTTTTAATGAGTGTTTCCACCTAGTGGTTCAGATAGGAATTGCAGGGAGCTGGCTGGAGGGGGTTCTTCTCTTCCTGGATGAAACGCTAGCTGGCTCTCGGGATCGGCTAAATAGGAGAAATATCGGCCGATCACATATTTTGATTAAAAATCGTCCGATACCGATACATGGCAGATGAATCCTTCCATCTCTAATTATTGTTATTATTATTATTATTATTATTATTATTATTATTATTATTATTAAATCAGAGATTTCATGGCCTACTGAACTGAAAACGGTCCTTAATAGTTCACATGAATTATTAGAACATCCTTTGCTGTTACCATAAGAGATGGAACGATCAGCGTTTCTGAGGCCGATTCTGATTCACCTTTCAGCGCGATCAGCTGATAGTCAATACTGATCGAGGGCGGGGCTATATGACACGGCAGGGCTACATGTAGTTATTAGCGCAAGCACGTCATGAAACATGGTCTAAACTGGTTTATTAAATTTTTAACGAGTGTTTCCACCTAGTGGTTCAGATAGGAATTGCAGGGAGCTGGCTGGAGGGGGTTCTTCTTTTCCTGGATGAAACGCTAGCTGGCTCTCGGGATCGGCTAAATAGGAGAAATATCGGCCGATCACATATTTTGATTAAAAATCGTCCGATACCGATACATGGCAGATGAATCCTTCCATCTCTAATTATTGTTATTATTATTATTATTATTATTATTATTATTATTATTATTAAATCAGAGATTTCATGGCCTACTGAACTAAAAACGGTCCTTAATAGTTCACATGAATTATTAACAACATCCTTTGCTGTTACCATAAGAGATGGAACGATCAGCGTTTCTGAGGCCGATTCTGATTCACCTTTCAGCGCGATCAGCTGATAGTCAATACTGATAGAGGGCGGGGCTATATGACACGGCAGAGCTACATATTATTAGCGCAAGCACGTCATGAAACATGGTCTAAACTGGTTTATTAAATTTTTAACGAGTGTTTCCACCTAGTGGATCAGATAGGAATTGCAGGGAGCTGGCTGGAGGGGGTTCTTCTTTTCCTGGATGAAACGCTAGCTGGCTCTCGGGATCGACTAAATAGGAGAAATATCGGCCGATCACATATTTTGATTAAAAATCGTCCGATACCGATACATGGCCGATGAATCCTTCCATCTCTAATTATTATTATTATTATTATTATTATTATTATTATTATTGTTAAATTAGAGATTTCATGGCCCACTGAACTGAAAACGGTCCTTATCAGTTCTCATGAATTATATACAACAATAGCATCCTTTGCTGTTACCATAAGAGATGGAACGATCAGCGTTTCTGAGGCCGATTCTGATTCACCTTTCACCGCGATAGGCCGATAGTCAATACTGATAGAGGGCGGGGTCATATGCCACGGCAGGGCTACATGTAGTTATTAGCGCAAGCAAGTCATGAAACATGGTCTAAATTGGTTTATTAAATTTTTAACAAGCTCATATGAAACAGTATAATATTATAACTAAATTAGAAGTTGGTCTATGTGGGAGTAAACCGCTTGATAAGCTCCAGAAGAGCCACATCTGAAAAGTATCTCTACTAGGAACAGCAGAGCGTGGATCCAGGTGGAACATTAAGCAGCAGAATGAACGTCTTCTACAGCCGAGAAGAGCTGCTTATCTAGAACTATAAACTCAATCACTCTGGCTGTGGTTCTTTAGCTCTCTGGCTGTTTCTGCTGCTGTTCTGTTGGTACTGGTCAGATCTGGTCTGTAGGTGTTCTGGGTTGTTTGTTTTGTGTTAGCTGTGCGTGCTAGCTCTGCTGTTTACTGATACTCACTGTATTCAGCTACTCTGTATTCAGTATTCAAAATAAAAGTGTATGTGTTTCCACCTAGTGGCTCAGATAGGAATTGCAGGGAGCTGGCCAGAGGGCTCCTTATCATGGATGAAACTAGCTGGAAAAACAGAAATTAGTCTCATTTGTTCAACGTCAGCTTTTATAGATATCAGCCGATCGCGGATCACATATTTTGATTTAAAAAATCGGCCGATCCTTCCATCTCTATTTTTTATTATTATTATTTCATGGCCTACTGAACTGAAAACGGTCCTTATTAGTTCTCATGAATTATATACAACAATAGCGTCCTTTGCTGTTACCATAAGAGATGGAATGATCAGCGTTTCTGAGGCCGATTCTGATTCACCTAATATTGTAACTAAATTAGAAGTTGGTCTAAATTAGAAGTTGGTCTAAATTAGAAGTTGGTCTATGTGGGAGTAAACCGCTTGATAAGCTCCGGAAAAGCCACATCTGAAAAGTATCTCTACTAGGAACAGCAGAGCGTGGATCTAGGTGGAACATCAAGCAGCAGAATGAACGTCTTCTACAGCCGAGAAGAGCTGCTTATCTAGAACTATAAACTCAATCACTCTGGCTGTGGTTCTTTAGTTCTCTGGCTATTTCTGCTGCTGTTCTGTTGGTACCGGTCAGATCTGGTCTGTATGGTGTTCTGGGTTGTTTGTTTTGTGTTAGCTGTGTGTTCTAGCTCTGCTGTTTTCTGATACTCACTGTGTTCAGCTGTGTGGTGTCTCTGAAGTGTGTATCAGGTTAGTAGTGTTAAATGTCTTTGTCTTGGTTCCCCAACGAGAGACACTGAACGTTGTAAACTGTTCTCGTGAGGCCGCTGCTTTAGTCAGTCTGTGGAAAATGAAAGGGTGTGTATTTGCACCTAGTGGTTCAGATAGAAATTGCAGGGAGCTGGCCGGAGGGCTCCTCTTCCTGGAAGAAACGCTAGCTGGAAAAACAGAAATTAGTTTGTTTAACGTCATCGATTGGCTGTATTGAAGAAATACACATATTTTGATTAAAAATCGATACCGATACATGGCCGATCGATCCTTCCATCACCACCAGCAATCATTTGTCTCCTATCTACTGACCGTCCTGATGATACTCAGACAATAAGCTTCTATCCCTCCCATAATACACAGGAGGAGAATAAAGCATGGTGCTGAGCAGAGCGCCTCCAAAACCAACCACACGTGACACGCTGAGAGTTTTCCTGTTGGACGTACAGCGACAAGAAAAAGTAGTGAACCCTTGTAAGTTACCTGATTGGTTTTCTGCATTAATTGGTCACAAGACGTGATCTGACCTACATCAAAGTCCCAACTATAGACAAACTCAATGTGCTTAACCTGATACCATACCAACAGTTATAATATTTCATGTCTGTATTAGACACATCCATTAAACATTCACAGTGCTGGTGGAGGAAGTAAGTGAACCCTTATGCTTATGACATCAACAAAAGCAAATTAGAGTCAGGAGTTAGCAAACCCGGAGTCCAATCAATAAAACGATACTGGTGCGAGGTGTAGAGCTACTTTGATAGATAAAAGACACTCAGACTTTTAGAGTTTGCTGTTCACAAGAAGCATCTGCTGGTGTGAACCATGCCTTGCAAGACCTACGATCAAGAATTGTTGATCTGCATAAAACTGGAAAGGGTTACGAAGTGATCTCCAAGACTTTAGATAGACTTTAGATATTAACCCATCCACAGTGGAGATGATTTAGTACTGTGGCTACCCCGCCAAGTTGACTCCAGAGGTTTATTTGCCTTATTTATTAGCTTTAGAAAGGCTAAACATAACATATAAAATGTACCACAGTGGTTGCACAAGTCATATTATATGTTTAAGTTAATACTGGGCTGAAGTTTGGGAGCACGTCAACTTCTTTTCACTTAGAAACCCAACTAAAGATGCATTTCTTAATGGAAGTAAGTTGAGATATTAAGTAATCTCACACAGATCTTCCTGTGTGGTTGCTGGTAGTGATCCAGGGTCAGTTCTGAGCA
Source organism: Megaleporinus macrocephalus (assembly GCA_021613375.1). Classification (NCBI taxonomy): domain Eukaryota; kingdom Metazoa; phylum Chordata; class Actinopteri; order Characiformes; family Anostomidae; genus Megaleporinus; species Megaleporinus macrocephalus. Next base: position 5,692,507 of record CM038723.1, read on the forward strand.
TTTGGGGGACGTCCAGCTTGTGTGCCCCTATCTAACCCAATCATATAATGGTGCAATTATGAGTTTGATCGGGAAAATAACTGGGTACAGAGTTAAGACAGCAAAACAGGAGCTTAAATGTGTATAGCTTGATGTTTTGGTGAAGAACACGACGCAGGAAATGCAGCACTTTGGGCGTCTACTGTAGAACAGATGAGCAGAAGAGAAGCCAGTGCTAGTGCACATAGCTAGGACACCTCCTAAGCAATTCACCCTCTCTGACTGGTAGGGGGCGATGACACTTCTGACACCAGTGTCACGTCTTGGCCAAGAAACAGTCACAACTAGTACCAGTATTAAAACTAAAGCCTCTCTTTAAAACAGGTTCAGAGCAGTTTTTCCATCACAGTTGGTTAACCGCACTCGCCGCTACTGAACCATTTGGCGGTTGACAATTGTTTATGTCGGTATTGTTCCACCACAGCCTGCAAATAAGTTCAGCTCGCTCACAAGGATATTAAATAAAAGCAGTGCTTGATTCTCAGGCCACCATTTAATTTGACAAAGCTTCAATATCAGCGTCAAACACCTGTTTCTAAACGTTGAACAGCTGCTGCTAACTTGGAGAGAACAGCTGGTTAGTCTTTTAACAGGCGTCACAAAGCAGTTACAGACAATCTGGGTCCAAGCCTCAAGTAAACAAGCCAAGGAGAATCTCCCTATGAGCAAGAAACCTTGAGGAACCAAGACGCAGATATGGAACTCATCCTTCATCCCATCCAGCAACAAAACAATGCAACAAAAATATGGATTTTTCACTTGACAATGAGTCCGATAGTTTGTCTTAGGGCACGTTTCCTTCTTCTGTACTCGAAGATTTTTCAAATAACCCCAGAAACTAATTAGAAATGCATCAGGTCTGAACTCAGCCACGGTGTGAAGCTGCTCCTCAGCGTGGTTGAACAATACATGGAGAAGTTGTTAAGCACCTAGAAGCGGTCATGACTGCTACTGCACAATAGCTGCATCCATCAAGTCCTCACACCTCGTTTTCTGTCCGTTTGTCCTCCGGAGGACTTACCTGTGTACAGATAAACTGTAACACTACCTTCACCTACCTGTGTACAGGTAAACTGTAACACTACCTTCACCTACCTGTGTACAGGTAAACTGTAACACTACCTTCACCTACCTGTGTACAGGTAAACTGTGACTCTACCTTCACCTACCTGTGTACAGATAAACTATAACACTACCTTCACCTACCTGTGTACAGGTAAACCGTAACACTACCTTCACCTACCTGTGTACAGGTAAACTGTAACTCTACCTTCACCTACCTGTGTACAGATAAACTGTAACACTACCTTCACCTACCTGTGTACAGGTAAACTGTAACACTACCTTCACCTACCTGTGTACAGGTAAACTGTAACACTACCTTCACCTACCTGTGTACAGGTAAACTGTAACACTACCTTCACCTACCTGTGTACAGGTAAACTGTATAACACTACCTTCACCTACCTGTGTACAGATAAACTAACACTACCTTCACCTACCTGTGTACAGGTAAACTGTAACACTACCTTCACCTACCTGTGTACAGGTAAACTGTAACTCTACCTTCACCTACCTGTGTACAGATAAACTGTAACACTACCTTCACCTACCTGTGTACAGGTAAACTGTAACACTACCTTCACCTACGTGCACAGGTAAACTGTAACTCTACCTTCACCTACCTGTGTACAGGTAAACTGTAACTCTACCTTCACCTACCTGTGTACAGGTAAACTGTAACATCGCCTTCACCTACCTGTGTACAGATAAACTGTATCACTACCTTCACCTACCTGTGTACAGATAAACTGTAACACTACCTTCACCTACCTGTGTACAGGTAAACTGTAACACTACCTTCACCTACCTGTGTACAGGTAAACTGTAACTCTACCTTCACCTACCTGTGTACAGGTAAACTGTAACATCACCTTCACCTACCTGTGTACAGATAAACTGTATCACTACCTTCACCTACCTGTGTACAGATAAACTGTAACACTACTTTCACCTACCTGTGTACAGGTAAACTGTATAACACTACCTTCACCTACCTGTGTACAGATAAACTAACACTACCTTCACCTACCTGTGTACAGGTAAACTGTAACACTACCTTCACCTACCTGTGTACAGGTAAACTGTAACTCTACCTTCACCTACCTGTGTACAGATAAACTGTATCACTACCTTCACCTACCTGTGTACAGATAAACTGTAACACTACTTTCACCTACCTGTGTACAGGTAAACTGTATAACACTACCTTCACCTACCTGTGTACAGATAAACTAACACTACCTTCACCTACCTGTGTACAGGTAAACTGTAACACTACCTTCACCTACCTGTGTACAGGTAAACTGTAACACTACTTTCACCTACCTGTGTACAGGTAAACTGTATAACACTACCTTCACCTACCTGTGTACAGATAAACTAACACTACCTTCACCTACCTGTGTACAGGTAAACTGTAACACTACCTTCACCTACCTGTGTACAGGTAAACTGTAACTCTACCTTCACCTACCTGTGTACAGATAAACTGTAACACTACCTTCACCTACCTGTGTACAGGTAAACTGTAACACTACCTTCACCTACCTGTGCACAGGTAAACTGTAACTCTACCTTCACCTACCTGTGTACAGGTAAACTGTAACTCTACCTTCACCTACCTGTGTACAGGTAAACTGTAACATCGCCTTCACCTACCTGTGTACAGATAAACTGTATCACTACCTTAACCTACCTGTGTACAGGTAAATTGTTACACTACAGTCCACCAAGCTTGATGCCATGTATCCACTTAATGAAATCACCAAACGCTACAGCAGACTCTAAACTCTGGGCTCCTCTGTTGCCTCGCCTCAATCAACGACGGACCAATCGGGATGCGCAAGACGTTCCGAGCCCTCGGACTCTAACACCGTTTCATAAATAGAGGAATGAAAAGAAGGAATGTATGCGCTCGGCCGAGGCATTGATCAGCGATAGTCCGTGTATTTTTAGCCTAATTAGGCCCCACGCCAGAGGGGGGCGCCGGTATTTCGGCCCTGGCCAAATCTGTGCCGGAGGTAGCCATTAGTTATGTGATTAGCTTTGGAAAACGTGCTCCACTTTGAAACGGGCTCGTTGTCTTCGAGGGACGGGGTCGGCTCTGGAAACCCGGGAAACAAAAGGAGATATTTGGACAGCCAACGATCATTCAGTAAACATTACATAACCGGGCCGTTTTGGTTCTGAACCTGGCTGCCAGGGAAGCGGTCATTCTTGCGTGTAATAGCTCTCCGGTATTATATAACAGCCAACAATTCATCTCCTGAGCCCGTCAACCGACACCATCGCATATTTTGGTTGATCAAACGGCGACGGCAACAAAGGACACCCTGTGCTCCACGCTAGCCGAGCTCCTGTTGTTTTGCAGTTCCCTTCGTTTGGAGCGTGTATATTTTCGGACGTGTTGATAAATGAACGAGGCTCGTGTTCGCTGCTGGTCGGAGGAGCTAAGGCGCAGTGCTTATGGAACCATGATTACTGCCTCATTAGCGAGAGCGCTTGCTGAAGTTTGGCCTTTCTGAAAATAAACCTTTTTTTTTTTTATAAGGGGGACCTCAGAGACCGTGGGCAGCGAAAGCGGCTCAGTGTGGGTTAGGGACGAAATGAGATTCGTATCGTTTTCCAGTCCTCAAAATAAGCTCAGAATTGATGGTGTGGTCACCGTATTTACACACTGGCGTCTATATCACATGGACAAAGCTCTAGATCAACTGGTGAGTGATGAAAACCCTATGAAGACCCATAGTGGTCACTGAAATAACTAAGAACTGACAAAAGTAATACACATCCATCCATTATCTTCAGCTTTAGCCCAATAGTCGGGGTCACGGGGGGCCTGGAGCCAGTCCCAACAGGTCACCAGTCCATTACATGTCCAACACACACACACTCACACCTACAGGCAGTTTAGAGTGAGGATCCTAACATGCATGTGTTTGGACTGTGGGAGGAAACCGGAGAACCCGGAGGAACCCACTCAAACACAGAGAGAACATACACAGTCCACACAGAACCACCCAGACCGGGAATCCAACCCAGATCATCTTACTGTGAGGAGACAGTGCTGACCACTACACCACCATACTGACCACTACACCACCATACTAACCACTACACCACCATACTAACCACTACACCACCATACTAACCACTACACCACCATACTAACCACTATACCACCATACTAACCACTATACCACCATACTAACCACTACACCACCATACTAACCACTATACCACCATACTAACCACTACACCACCATACTAACCACTATACCACCATACTAACCACTATACCACCATACTAACCACTACACCACCATACTAACCACTACACCACCATACTAACCACTACACCACCATACTAACCACTATACCACCATACTAACCACTACACCACCATACTAACCACTATACCACCATACTAACCACTATACCACCATACTAACCACTACACCACCATACTAACCACTATACCACCATACTAACCACTACACCACCATACTAACCACTACACCACCGTGCTCACCACTACACCACCATACTAACCACTACACCACCATACTAACCACTACACCACCGTACTAACACTACACCACCATACCAACCACTACACCACCATACTAACCACTACACCACCGTACTAACCACTACACCACCATACTAACCACTACACCACCATACTAACCACTACACCACCGTACTAACCACTACACCACCATACTAACCACTACACCACCGTGCTCACCACTACACCACCATACTAACCACTACACCACCATACTAACCACTACACCACCGTACTAACACTACACCACCATACCAACCACTACACCACCATACTAACCACTACACCACCGTACTAACCACTACACCACCGTACTAACCACTACACCACCATACTAACCACTACACCACCATACTAACCACTACACCACCGTGCTCACCAGAGTTTAGTTCTTGTGTGTTCTTGTGTTTTTGGACAGCAGCCAGACGAGTGGGTGGCTCCCCAGGGTGAAAGTGGTGTAATTGGTGACCCCGTGTCGCCGATCAGTAAAAGCCTGGACAACTGAAAGACTGGATTAGTGCTGGATCTGTGATAAACGTCATAGGTCATAGATCAGGGCCGTCCACTTTGACACCTGAGCGCTGATGCTTCTTACCTGGTAGCGGCTCAGAATTCAACGTATCTATGTCACACTATAAGCCCGCTTGCCAGAAGTGAGTAGAAGTGAGTCATAGTTAATCACTCTTTATTGGAGCCGTCACGTCCCAGCTCCCCGGCCCTCGCGCTCGCGCTCGGCAGCCTCCGTGTCCAGGCGGTGTGATGTTTTCCTCGCTTCCACACACCTGATTCAACTTATCAGCTAATATCAGGCCTGTGACGAGACGAGCCGGACGGTCCAGTCCAGGAAAAGCCCACTGAACTGGAAGGTGTTGTGCTTGTCCAGGAATGGAGTTTGACACCTCTGCTTTCAACGGCCCTCTGCGAGGTCAAAGGTCACATGTGCTCAAGGCCGACCACCATCCTGTTTGTGAGAATTCACACGCACAACAGTTTCCAATCCAGGTTCCACGGAGCGCCGAGCTGTCCGAGTGTTGGTTCAGACCTCATGCACTTCCAACCAGTCTATACAGGTACGACCAGCAGGAACCTCAAACACACAGGCCTTTCAGACACCATAGCCTGGTTCATGTGGTTCCTGAGGCTGGCTGACCCTGATTCCTATATCATCACCAACACTGTTCCTTCATCCCTTCATTCCTTTATCATCACCAACACTGTTCCTTCATCCCTTCATTCCTTTATCATCACCAACACTGTTCCTTCATCCATTCATTCCTTTATCATCACCAACACTGTTCCTTCATCCCTTCATTCCTTTATCACCACCAACACTGTTCCTTCATCCATTCATTCCTTTATCATCACCAACACTGTTCCTTCATCCCTTCATTCCTTTATCATCACCAACACTGTTCCTTCATCCCTTCATTCCTTTATCACCACCAACACTGTTCCTTCATCCATTCATTCCTTTATCATCACCAACACTGTTCCTTCATCCCTTAATTCCTTTATCATCACCAACACTGTTCCTTCATCCCTTCATTCCTTTATCATCACCAACACTGTTCCTTCATCCCTTCATTCCTATATCATCACCAACACTGTTCCTTCATCCCTTCATTCCTATATCATCACCAACACTGTTCCTTCATCCTTTCATTCCTATATCATCACCAACACTGTTCCTTCATCCTTTCATTCCTTTATCACCAACACTGTTCCTTCATCCCTACATTCCTTTATCATCACCAACACTGTTCCTTCATCCCTACATTCTTTAATCCTCACCAACACTGTTCCTTCATCCCTTCATTCCTTAATCATCACCAACACTGTTCCTTCATCCATTCATTCCTTAATCATCACCAACACTATTCCATCATCCCTTCATTCCTTTATCATCACCAACACTGTTCCTTCATCCCTTCATTCCTATATCATCACCAACACTGTTCCTTCATCCCTTCATTCCTATATCATCACCAACACTGTTCCTTCATCCTTTCATTCCTATATCATCACCAACACTGTTCCTTCATCCTTTCATTCCTTTATCACCAACACTGTTCCTTCATCCCTTCATTCCTTTATCATCACCAACACTGTTCCTTCATCCCTTCATTCCTTTATCATCAACAACACTGTTCCTTCATCATTCATTCCATTATCATCACCAACACTGTTCCTTCATCCTTTCATTCCTATATCATCACCAACACTGTTCCTTCATCCTTTCATTCCTTTATCATCACCAACACTGTTCCTTCATCCTTTCATTCCTTTATCATCAACAACACTGTTCCTTCATCCCTTCATTCCTTTATCATCACCAACACTGTTCCTTCATCCTTTCATTCCTTTATCATCACCAACACTGTTCCTTCATCCTTTCATTCCTTTATCATCAACAACACTGTTCCTTCATCCCTTCATTCCTTTATCATCACCAACACTGTTCCTTCATCCCTACATTCCTTTATCATCACCAACACTGTTCCTTCATCCCTTCATTCCTTAATCATCACCAACACTGTTCCTTCATCCCTACATTCCTTAATCATCACCAACATTGTCCTTCATCCCTTCATTACTTAATCATCACCAACACTGTTCCTTCATCCCTACATTCCTTTATCATCACCAACACTGTTCCTTCATCCCTTCATTCCTTAATCATCACCAACACTGTTCCTTCATCCCTACATTCCTTAATCATCACCAACATTGTCCTTCATCCCTACATTCCTTAATCATCACCAACACTGTTCCTTCATCCCTACATTCCTTTATCATCACCAACACTGTTCCTTCATCCCTTCATTCCTTAGTCATCACCAACATTGTCCTTCATCCCTTCATTCCTTAATCATCACCAACACTGTTCCTTCATCCCTTCATTCCTTAATCATCACCAACACTGTTCCTTCATCCCTTCATTCCTTTATTATTACCAACACTGTTCCTTCATCCCTTCATTCCTTTATCATCACCAACACTGTTCCATCATCCCTTCAATGCTTAATCATCACTAACACTGTTCCATCATCCCTTCATTCCTTTATCATCACCAACACTGTTCCATCATCCCTTCATTCCTTTATCATCACCAACACTGTTCCTTCATCCCTACATTCCTTTATCATCACCAACACTGTTCCTTCATCCCTTCATTCCTTTGTCATCACCAACACTGTTCCTTCATCCCTACATTCCTTTATCATCACCAACACTGTTCCTTCATCCCTACATTCTTTAATCCTCACCAACACTGTTCCTTCATCCCTTCATTCCTTAATCATCACCAACACTGTTCCTTCATCCATTCATTCCTTAATCATCACCAACACTATTCCATCATCCTTTCATTCCTTAATCATCACCAACACTGTTCCTTCATCCATTCATTCCTTTATCATCACCAACACTGTTCCATCATCCCTTCATTCCTTAATCATCACCAACACTGTTCCTTCATCCATTCATTCCTTTATCATCACCAACACTGTTCCATCATCCCTTCATTCCTTAATCATCACCAACACTGTTCCTTCATGCCTACATTCCTTAATCATCACCAACACTGTTCCTTCATCCCTTCATTCCTTAATCATCACCAACACTGTTCCTTCATCCATATATTCCTTAATCATCACCAACACTGTTCCATCATCCCTTCATTCCTTAATCATCATCAACACTGTTCCATCATCCCTTCATTCCTTTATCATCACCAACACTGTTCCATCATCCCTTCATTCCTTAATCATCACCAACACTGTTCCTTCATCCATTTATTCCTTTATCATCACCAACACTGTTCCTTCATCCATTCATTCCTTTATCACCACCAACACTGTACCTTCATCCCTTCATTCCTTTATCATCACCAACACTGTTCCTTCATGCCTTCATTCCTTAATCATCACCAACACTGTTCCTTCATGCCTTCATTCCTTTATCATCATCACCAACACTGTTCCTTCATCCCTTCATTCCTTTATCATCACCAACACTGTTCCTTCATCCTTTCATTCCTTTATCATCACCAACACTGTTCCTTCATGCCTTCATTCCTTTATCATCATCACCAACACTGTTCCTTCATCCCTTCATTCCTTTATCATCACCAACACTGTTCCTTCATCCCTTCATTCCTTTATCATCACCAACACTGTTCCTTCATGCCTACATTCCTTAATCATCACCAACACTGTTCCTTCATCCCTACATTCCTTAATCATCACCAACACTGTTCCATCATCCCTTCATTCCTTCATCATCACCAACACTGTTCCTTCATCCCTATATTCCTTAATCATCACCAACACTGTTCCTTCATCCCTACATTCCTTAATCATCACCAACACTGTTCCTTCACCCCTTCATTCCTTAATCATCACCAACACTGTTCCTTCACCCCTTCATTCCTTTATCATCACCAACACTGTTCCTTCATCCCTACATTCCTTCATCGTCACCAACACTGTTCCTTCATCCCTTCATTCCTTTATCATCACCAACACTGTTCCTTCATCCCTACATTCTTTAATCCTCACCAACACTGTTCCTTCATCCCTTCATTCCTTTATCATCACCAACACTGTTCCTTCATCCCTTCATTCCTTTATCACCACCAACACTGTTCCTTCATCCCTTCATTCCTTTATTATTACCAACACTGTTCCTTCATCCCTACATTCCTTTATCATCACCAACACTGTTCCTTCATCCCTTCATTCCTTTATCATCACCAACACTGTTCCTTCATGCCTTCATTCCTTAATCATCACCAGCATTGCTCCTTCATGCCTTTTTAATGTAGTGGGATGTCAATCAAGCTGCTCATTAGCCCCGCCCACACAGTTTTCAGATGACTGTGTTCTCTTTGACTTTAAAGCACAGTCAGGCTTCATCCTCTCTTGGGTGGTTGTGTTTTACACAAGTCCACTGACAGTAGTGTCAGACTTGAACACACAATCGTATCACAGGTACTGGACAGGCTGGAGATGTCTCCTCGTTTGAAGATGTGGAGTAATGGAGGGTGCAGGATGTTATCCTTTATGGAAGCGTGTACCTTCCGCCTGTCACCGCGCTGACAGTGCGCCGCGTCTGCCGGATGATAACGAGAGAGTCTGTGTCACCCTGTCCGACCGCATGAGCCACAAAAGACGGGAACACACCCCTGATGGAAGTTTACTTTCACACACACCCAGTTTACCTTGGATACGTCTCACTGGTGTTATCGGTTCCTCCTCTTCCTTCTGCTTCAGCTGAGAGAGTCGAGCAAGGAGCCATGTGCTCATTTGCAGCTGAGAAACCACAACAACGCAACAGACCGCATGAATGAATGTGGCACGGGACGGGGCGGACTTCGGGAGGACGGGGACGATTCCTGACTGTGGGTCACTGAGAGTGAGAGAGAAATGCATGGTCACTTCAAAGCCTGTATAGAATGAATGGAGATGGTGAATCACCTCTAGAACAAAGCAAAACAATAACAACCAGGAAAACAGAAAGAGAGAGAGAGAAAGAGAGAAAAAGAGAGAGAGAGAGAGAAACATAGACAGAGAGAGAGACAGAGAAAGAGACAGAGATACATAAATACAGAGAGAGAGACAGAGAGAGAGAAACAGAAAAAAGACAGAGAGAGAGAGGGAGATAGAAAGAGAGAAACAGAAAGACAGACAGAGAGAGAGAGAGAGAGACATAGAGACAGAGAGAGAGACAGAGAAAGAGACAGAGACATAAAGACAGAGAGAGAGAGAAACAGAGAGAGAAAGTGACAGAGAGACAGAGAAAGAAAGAGAGAGAGAGAGACAGAGAGAGAGGGAGAGAGAGAAACAGAAAAAAGACACAGAGAGAGAAACAGAGAGAAAGTGATAGAGACAAAGAAAGAGAGAGAGAGAGAGAGAGAGACAGACAGAGAGAGAGGGAGAGAGAGAAACAGAGACAGAGAGAGAGGGAGAGAGAGAAACAGAGACAGAGAGAGAGAGGGAGAGAGAGAAACAGAGACAGAGAGAGAGAGGGAGAGAGAGAAACAGAAAAAAAGACAGAGAGAGAGAAACAGAGAGACAGTGAGAGAGAGAGACAGAGAGAGAGAGAGAGAAAGACAGAGAGAGAGAGAGAGAGAGAGAGAAAGACAGAGAGAGAGAGAGAGAGAGAGAGAGAAAGACAGAGAGAGAGAGAGAGAGAAAGACAGAGAGAGAGAGAGAGTGAGAGAGAGAAAACCAAAGTACATGATTTGTTTGGCTATCAGTGTGAGCTCCCCCTGGTGGTGGTTCACCATGACCATATTAGAATGTCCTTGAGGAAGGCACCTAACTGCTCCCCAGGCACCGTGGATAGGACTGCCCACCACGCCGTGTGCTCACTGCCCCCTTGTGTGTGTTCACTAGTGTGTGTATAAATGGGTGTTTCACTGCCCCTTAGTGTGTGTTCACTACTGTGTATGTATATGTGGGTGTTTCACTGCCCCCTAGTGTTTGTTTTTACCAGTGCGTGTGTGTATATGTGGGTGTTTCACTGCCCCCTAGTGTTTGTGTTTACTAGTGCGTGTGTATATATGTGGGTGTTTCACTGCACCCTTGTGTGTGTGTTCACTAGTGCGTGTGTATATGTGGGTGTTTCACTGCACCCTTGTGTGTGTGTTCACTAGTGCGTGTGTATATGTGGGTGTTTCACTGCACCCTTGTGTGTGTGTTCACTACTGTGTATGTATATGTGGGTGTTTCACTGGCCTCTAGTCTTTGTGCTCACTAGTGCGTGTGTGTATATGTGGGTGTTTCACTGGCCTCTAGTCTTTGTGCTCACTAGTGCGTGTGTGTATATGTGGATGTTTCACTGGCCCCTAGTGTTTGTGCTCACTAGTGCGTGTGTATATGTGGGAGTTTTACTGCCCCCTACTGTGTGTGTTTACTAGTGTGTGTGTGTGTATATGCGGGTGTTTCACTGCCCCCTAGTGTGTGTGTGTTCACTAGTGATAGTATATATGGGTGTTTCACTGCCCCTAGTGTGTGTGTGTGTTTACTAGTGATTGTTTATATGGGTGTTTCACTGCCCCCTAGTGTGTGTGTGTGTGTGTGTGGGTGTTTCACTGCCCCCTAATGTGTGTTCACTACTGTGTATGTATATGTGGGTGTTACACTGCCCCCTAATGTGTGTTCACTACTGTGTATGTATATGCAGGTGTTTCACTGCCCTGTAGTGTGTGTTCACTAGTGATTGTATATATGGGTGTTTCACTGCCCCCTAGTGTGTGTGTGTATATAAGTGGGTGTTTCACTGCCCCCTCATGTGTGTGTTCACTAGTGATTGTATATATGGGTGTTTCACTGCCCCCTACTGTGTGTGTGTATATATGTGGGTGTTTCACTGCCCCCTCGTGTGTGTGTGTTCACTAGTGATTGTATATATGGGTGTTTCACTGCCCCCTACTGTGTGTGTGTATATATGTGGGTGTTTCACTGCCCCCTAGAGTGTGTGATCAGTAGTGTGTGTATATATGGGTGTTTCACTGCCCCCTACTGTGTGTGTGTATATATGTGGGTGTTTCACTGCCCCCTAGTGTGTGTGTTCAGTAGTGTGTGTATATGTGGGTGTTTCACTGCCCCCTAGAGTGTGTGTAGTATGTCCAGATGTCGGGTTAAAATGTTTGACTTAATATCTTAAAACATAATATGTGCAACTTTTGTCTTTCGTTGTTCATTATTTTCAACATTTTTGTTGTTAAGTTTTGGAGAATAAAATGATAATGATATAATAATAACTCATTTTCAAGAGGTTATAAAGGATCTCGAGGGGCTCGGTGAAGCAGTGGGTAGCGCGGTCACCTCACAAGACGACAAGATGGGCCTGGGTTTGATTCCCTGGCTGGGCGACTAGGTTCCTCTCAGGTTCTCCACATGTTTCTGTATGAGTTTCTTCTTACAGTCCAGAAACATGCAGCCCGGCAAACTGGAGATGCTAAATCTGCCCTCCCTGATTCCGTGTGTCTGACCTGCGATGGACTGGTGGCCTGTCCAGGGTGTTTCCTACCTCTCACCCAATGAGTTGGGATTAGGCTCCAGCACCCCCAGCGACCTAGAGGGATAAAGAGGTGTAGAAGATGAATGAATGAACGTATATAATAATTAATTATTAGGTGCTTTAAATTTGAAATGTAGTATTCTCAGGTAACTGATGCTGCCACAAAACTTGAAATCTCCTTCGGAGTGTTTCATACTCTTTCAATCTATCCTGTATGAATTCAGACTGAACTGAATACTAATATTAATTGGGGAATCGTTGGAAAATCAGGGTGTGTTTTCGTTTAGACCAGCGCAAAAAAGAAAACAAGATGCCAACGTTGTCTCACAGTAGCGCCAAAATGTGTATTACAATTCACAAATAGTAACTACGGCAGACTGTTCACTACAGCTTTAGAGTGGGAGTAGGCCTGTCTAATAATCTGGCTGCTCAGAGTATTTGGGACAGTGCAGTGAAAACTGTTTAGTGCTATATTAAAACTAAAACAGTGATGCAAAAGTACAGAATGTGTCCTTTTGTTTCTGGGTACTTTATCTAGACGATGATGAAGCTCATACGACTGTGTGTACAAAGTTTGAGCTGTCTCTGGTGAGTCGCCTGTATTATTTAAATAGGCACATATTTGTAATACCTGAAAGAATACCTTTCAGGTATACCTTAGCTCCTCTCTAACATACATCTGGACTAATCTAGACCTTCTCCAACATACACCTGGACTAATCTAGACCCTCTCCAACATACACCTGTACTAATCTAGACCCTCTCTGATATACACCTGGACTAATATAGATATTCTCCTTCATACCCCTGGACTAATCTAGACATTCTCCTTCATACACCTGGACTAATCTAGACTCTCTCCAACATACACCTAAAACAATCTAAACCCTCTCTGATATACACCTGGACTAATATAGATATTCTCCTTCATACCCCTGGACTAATCTAGACTCTCTTCAACATACACCTGAAAGAATCTAAACCCTCTCTGATATACACCTGGACTAATATAGATATTCTCCTTCATACCCCTGGACTAATCTAGACTCTCTCCAACATACACCTGAAACAGTATAAACCCTCACTGATATACAACTGGACTAATCTAGACCCTCTTCAACATACACCTGCACTAATCTAGACTCTCTCCTACATACACCAACAACAATCTAAACCCTATCTGATATACACCTGGACTAATATAGATATTATCCTTCATACACCTGGACTGATCTAGACTCTCTCCTACATACACCTGAAAAAATCTAGACTTTCTCCAACATACACCTGGACTAATCTAGATATTCTCCTACATACACCTGTACTAATCTGGACCTTCTCCAACATACACCTGGACTAATCTGGACCTTCTCCAACATACACCTGTACTAATCTAGACCCTCTCTGATATACACCTGGACTAATATAGATATTCTCCTTCATACACCTGTACTAATCTAGACCCTCTCTGATATACACCTGGACTAATATAGATATTCTCCTTCATACACCTGTACTAATCTAGACATTCTCCTTCATACACCTGGACTGATCTAGACTCTCTCCAACATACACCTGAAAAAATCTAGACTTTCTCCAACATACACCTGGACTAATCTAGATATTCTCCTACATACACCTGGACTAATCTGGACCTTCTCCAACATACACCTGGACTAATCTGGACCTTCTCCAACATATACCTGGACTAATCTAGACCTTCTCCAACAAACACCTGGACTAATCTAGACCCTCTCCAACATTAACCAGCACTAATCTAGACCCTCTTCAACATACACACGAAACAGTATAAACCTTCACTGATATACAACTGGACTAATCTAGACCCTCTTCAACATTCACCTGCACTAATCTAGACTCTCCTTGCGCTCAGCGTAGGCCGAAACACAGTTCCTTCTTGTTTATCACTGAGCGGCACGAGAAGGACACAGAAGCAGGTGTGGAGCTTCTCTGAAGCACGCAATAGCAGGGATGGGCAGAGAATGAACTTCTAGATCCTCTCCAACATATATCTGGACTAACATAGACCTTCTCAGACATACACCTGGACTAACCCAGACCCTCTCTGACATACATTTGGATTAACCTTGACCCTCTCTGACATACATCTGGACTAATCTAGATCTTTTCCAACATACACCTAAACTTATCTAGACCATCTCCAGCATACACCTAGACAAATCTAGACACTCTCAGTACACGATAGCAGGGATGCTCTCGGCTGGGCGAAGAATGCCGATACACCTATAGACCCTTTCCAACATACACCTGTACTAATCTAGACCCTCTCTGACACACACCTGCATTAATCTAGACCCTCTCCAACATACATCTGGACTAATCTAATCTAGACCCTCTCCAACATACATGTGGACTAATCTAGGGCCTTTCCAACACACACCTGGACTAATCTACACCCTCTCTGACATACAACTGGACTAACCTAGATCCTTTCCAACATACATCTGGACTAATCTAATCTAGACCCTCTCCAACACACATCTGGACTAATATAGACCTCCTCCAACAAACAACTGGACTAATCTAGACCTCCTCCAACAAACACCTGAACTAATCTAGACCCTCTCTGACATACACCTGTACTAATCTAGACCCTCTCCAACACACACCTGGACTAATCTAGACCCTCTCTGACATATACCTGTACTAATCTAGACCCTCTCCAACACACACCTGGACTAATCTAGACCCTCTCCAATGTACACATGGACTAATCTAGACCCTCTCCAGCATACATCTAGACAAGTCTAGACCTTCTCAGCATGTGATAGCAGGGCTGCTCTCGGCTGGGCAGAGAATGCCGAGCATGCCAGGCCTGAACTTCACCGGAGATCGGTTTGATTATGAGACCACCGAGGTGTCCCGGGTTCCCAAATCAGCTGTCCACTTTACATAAACGTCTATACACAGCAATGCAAAGCCACATGCAAACCTATAGACTCACCCATGCAAACGCGAAGCAATTAAAGAAAGAATTCCACCCACGACAATGAAGTCTGGCCCTCTTGACTGTTCCAGCGGCTCTAATGAACCGGACCAAAATGTCCCAGTTCCGCTGCATCTCTGCTGTGCGAGGGTCTCGGCACTTGGGTCAGCACGTGTGAACCCAGATTTTCTCCGCCCGTTGCTCCTTTGTCTGCCCGATCAATGGGAGCGCATTCTTTTTTTGCAACCCAAAATATTTGATAGGAAAAAAGAAAAACCCCACAGTAGCAATAAGCAATTCACACGACTGGCACGCCGGTGCTGACGCACGAGAGACAACAATGTCCTGTTGAAGGCTCGCTTCTTTTCTTCTTTTCTTCTTTTTTTCGTTCTGGAACATGCTCTTCGCTCACCCTTCCAGCACACACACTGCTTCGCTCTGGTCTGCTTCCACTCAGTCTAGGCCATTGTCCTGCCTATTTATACCATATGGGAAGCAGTCCAGTGGTATGAATGAACACCAGTTCTCTGCATTAGAGCTTTTCTATTTTGGGGGGCTTTACTATCAAAAGAAGATTGATGAAACAGGCCCAGCGAATAAAAGAGACTCAGGTATAGCATGAATTGAGTCGAGGGAAGTGGAGCAGAGGACCCAGGAATAAGGTCATCATGGACTGTCACTAACAGCTTCAAATACATGATTGCAAACACTAAAAAGAATGGCCTGAATATTCTTTGGTTTGTTTTTGCTTTCTTCTTTCCAGGTACTGGAACTAGACTAGAGGTGTAGAAAAGACCAGGCCTGGAGAATCTTAATCAATTGCACAGTTTCAAGTAAAATTCCAAACCACATTCAGACCTTCTCAAGGTTCTCCTTGCTCTCAAAATGTAATCAACAGACATGTCTGGTGTCGGAAGTTTGGGGTTCTTCTTTAGTAGAGCTGCAGGGCGAGCAAGTAATGAAAGTTTATATCCAGCTAGAGATCAAGTCTGCAAGTCAGGTCTCGAGTTGTACTTGAGTTGCATGTTGGCCTGACTTTAGACTCTCTGACACCAGAGCTGTAAAGAAGACCAGTCCTGGAGGATCTCCTGGCGGTTTGGTTCTTCTTTAGTATAGATGCAAGGTGAGCAAGTGATGGAAGATTATATCCAGCTAAAGATCGAGTCAGCAAGTCAGGACTCAAGTTACTCTTTAGTTGCATGTTGGCCTGAGTCTAGACTCTCTGACACCAGAGGTGTAGAGAAGACCAGTCCTGGAGGATCTCCTGGAGGTTTGTTTTTTCTTTAGTAGAGATGCAAGGCGAGCAAGTAATCGAAGATTATATCCAGCTAGAGATCAAGTCAGCGAGTCTGGACTCGAATTACACTTGAGTTGCATGTTGGCCTGACTCTAGACTCTCTGACACTAGAGGTGAGGAGAAGACCAGTCCTGGATTATCCTAGAGGATCTCCTGGAGGTTTGGTTCTTCTTTAGTAGAGCTGCAAGGCGAGCAAGTAATGGAAGTTTATATCCAGCTAAAGATCGAGTCAGCAAGTCAGGACTCGAGTTGCACTTGAGTTGCTTGTTGGCCTGACTCGAGACTCTCTGACACCAGAGGTGTAGAGAAGACCAGTCCTGGAGGATCTCCTGGAGGTTTGGTTCTTCTTTAGTAGAGCTGCAAGGCAAGCAAGTAATGGAAGGTCATATCCAGCTAGAGATCGTGTCAACAAGTCAGGACTCGAGTTGCACTTAAGTTGCATGTTGGCCTGACTTTAGACTCTCTGATACCAGAGGTGTAGAAAAGATCAGTTCTGAAGGATCCTGGTGGATCTCCTGGAGGTTTGGTTCTTCTTTAGTAGAGCTGCAAGGCAAGCAAGTAATGGAAGATCATATCCAGCTAGAGATTGAGTCAGCATGTCAGGACTCGACTTGCAATTCAGTTGCATGTTGGCCTGACTGTAGACTCTCTGACACCAGAGGTGTAGAGAAGACCAGTCCTGGAGGATCCTGGAGGATCTCCTGGAGGTTTGGTTCTTCTTTAGTAGAGCTGCAAGGCAAGCAAGTAATGGAAGATAATATCCAGCTAGAGATCGTGTCTACAAGTCAGGACTCGAGTTGCACTTAAGTTGCATGTTGGCCTGACTTTAGACTCTCTGACACCAGAGGTGTAAAGAAGACCAGTCCTGGAGGATCTCCTGGAGGTTTGGTTCTTCTTTAGTATAGATGCAAGGTGAGCAAGTAATGGAAGATTATATCCAGCTAGAGATCGAGTCAGCAAGTCAGGACTCAAGTTACTCTTGAGTTGCATGTTGGCCTGACTCAATGTAATAGTCAGAGTTGATCACTGTAATGGTCAAGGTTGATCACTGTAATAATCAGAGTTGATCACTGTAATAGTCAGAGTTGATCACTGTAATGGTTAGAGTTGATCACTGTAATGGTCAGAGTTGATCACTGTAATGGTCAGAGTTGATCACTGTAATGGTCAGAGTTGATCACTGTAATGGTTAGAGTTGATCACTGTAATGGTCAGAGTTGATCACTGTAATGGTTAGAGTTGATCACTGTAATGGTCAGAGTTGATCACTGTAATGGTCAGAGTTGATCACTGTAATAGTCAGAGTTGATCACTGTAATGGTCAGAGTTGATCACTGTAATGGTTAGAGTTGATCACTGTAATGGTCAGAGTTAATCACTGTAATGGTCAGAGTTGATCACTGTAATGGTCAGAGTTGATCACTGTAATAGTCAGAGTTGATCACTGTAATGGTCAGAGTTGATCACTGTAATGGTCAAGGTTGATCACTGTAATAATCAGAGTTGATCACTGTAATAATCAGAGTTGATCACTGTAATGGTCAGAGTTGATCACTGTAATGGTCAGAGTTGATTACTGTAATGGTTAGAGTTGATCACTGTAATGGTCAGAGTTGATCACTGTAATGGTCAGAGTTGATCACTGTAATAGTCAGAGTTGATCACTGTAATGGTCAGAGTTGATCACTGTAATGGTCAGAGTTAATCACTGTAATGGTCAGAGTTGATCACTGTAATGGTCAGAGTTGATCACTGTAATAGTCAGAGTTGATCACTGTAATGGTCAGAGTTGATCACTGTTATGGTCAAGGTTGATCACTGTAATGGTCAGAGTTGATCACTGTAATGGTCAAGGTTGATCACTGTAATGGTCAGAGTTGATCACTGTAATAGTCAGAGTTGATCACTGTACAGGTAAGAGTTGATCACTGTAATGGTCAGAGTTGATCACTGTAATGGTTAGAGTTGATCACTGTAATGGTCAGAGTTGATCACTGTAATGGTTAGAGTTGATCACTGTAATGGTCAGAGTTGATCACTGTAATGGTCAGAGTTGATCACTGTAATAGTCAGAGTTGATCACTGTAATGGTCAGAGTTGATCACTGTTATGGTCAAGGTTGATCACTGAAATGGTCAGAGTTGATCACTGTAATGGTTTCTTACTGGAGTTCTTAAGAAAACAATCCAACTGGTCCAGAACGCAGCAGCTTGGATCCTAACAAACACTAAACAGATCTCAGATCAGTCCTGTTTTAAAAGAGCTGCACTGACTACCTGTATCTTTTATAACCCTCCCTTCAAACTTCGGTACTCGTCTATAAAGCTCAATCTAGAACCTGCTACATCACAGAACGTCTCTCTGTTTATGTTCCAGCTGGTAAAATATACATCACACATCAGTTGTAAAATACACAATGTGGATTTTTGTGTTGCTCTTATGCTTGTCTTGCTATCGAGTAAAGACCACCAGAGGAGGGCGGGCTCCCCGTTTTGAGTCTTGGGTCCTCTCAAGGCACCTTCTCCTCGCTTGGCTTGCTCACTGGGGCCTCGGAACCAGAGTGAAGCTCTTATGTGACAATGTCTGCTGTAAAAGGCGCTAAATAAATAAACCTTGACTTGACATCAAACTTTGTCTTTAGGATGTTCAGCAAACATAACCTTTGAAAGTCAACATATTTAGTCATGAGTTTATTTAAAGAAATCTTACATCAGGAAAGTTGGATCGATAAGAACCTATTTACTTTTATATTTAAAACTGCCTTAAACACATGAGACCCTTTAGTAATGAATCATAGGGTTGTATGTATCCCATTAATTCATTCTGAACTCTACTGCATATAGGAAAATCCTAAATATAGTAAAGATCATGTAGGGCAGGTGATGTTGATGTATGTTTATTCATAGAGCACATTCAGCACAACGTAGGTTGACCAGTCCTGAGACTTTTAGTCAAACCACACCCACAACAGCAGCTCATCCTGAGTGTAAACAGTATCTAGCTAAAAAACCAACATTATTCATGACAACAGCCTAGCAACCAGCCTAGCAACCAGCTACATTCAGATATAGAGGTACAGTTATTGTAGTAAATTTGATCAAAGTGGAAATCGCTCTCATACGACTCTATAAATCTTCATAACTCAACTACATTAGCTTAGCATAACTTAAACCACAGAACTTAGCAAGTGAAGCTAACGTTAGCTAACATCAGCTAAAGCAGGCTCAGTAACTGAGCTAACCTGGTTTACCTCCACGTACACGGAGGCTCTTGAACTCCTCTCACTGGTTTCCTACACGCCCATATCGTTGAACAGCGTCAGACTTAAGATCCAGTCGTCGTGTAAGACTCTTCAGACGTGAAATGATCTACAGATGACGGAGTTGGCAGATTTAGTCCACTTTTGGGATATTTGGGGGTCTTTTGGGTCGACTTTGGGTCGTTTGTGCATGGGGGTCCCACTGTACATCCAATTACTGCAACCAAAAAACAACAACATTATTGTGTAGTAGCGTAAGTGTATCTTCTAGCATTGTTGTCCACCATCTACGGCAGGTTCCCAACAGTGGGCGGAGCTAAACAGTCTTTTGAGCCATATTTCTTGACTTTGTAAAAAATAAAACGTTTTCGGACTTTTAATAATCACGAGTTAGGATCTCAAACTCCGCTGTAGTTGTGTGTTTAATATTTTCATATTAGCTGGTGTTTAGACTTTAAATTCCCTTATAGGTACCTGTAGCTTATTCTTTTTCCATTAAGCAGTAGTTAAACATTCAACAGTATTCTAGTTTAGCGTGCGACTCACAACCCGTGCCCCTCATGATCAAGGGCCCTTTAATGGTATGTCCTGCTCTTCTCTAGGGCCCCCTGGTAGGGGCTCTCATAACCAGGGCCCTCTAAAATTATGCCCTTTTTTTGAATGAGTTGTTTCCAAGCTGTGTGTAAGCTCCCCAACTCGCCGAGTTGTACGCTGTCTCTAGGCTGGTGTTCTCCTAAGGTCTTTTTCCAGGTTCAACAAGCTTGGCATTTCCACCACGGGGTCCCGTCTACCTCCCTGGAATGCAAGAGAATCCGCAGACTCTTCCACCAGTCTTATCACCCACCTCCAGTCGTCTGAGCTCCAGTCGTCTGAGCTCCAGTATCCGAGGAGTGAGGTCGGTGCTGCCACGGATCCACGAACTCGACTCTCACAACGGGTTTGTTTCCCCGGCTCCAGTCGGCCCTCTTTAAGACTAGAACACTGCTCTAACCTGTCCAAGCAGGGCTGACACTCCGGTTCCCCAGTACCACAGAACCAACGCAGGAGGAGACTTCATCTATGCCGGCGATCCACCCTCACCATCCAGCCTGCCCTCTGGATCAGCTGGTGGCTTCCTCTAGCCCTCCTGCTTCCATCCCTCTGGTCATTCTCGCTTTAGTGAGCACTTTTAAACTGTTTTTGTTGAATTTGAACTGCTCTATCGCATTAAAGCCTTGCGAATGGATTGTATGTCTCCTCTCGAGTCTGATTCCTTACACTGTGTTTGAATCGATGTGTCTGATGGGTTCTGGGTTCCCCATAATTAAAACCCTGTCATGTTTGAGCATCAATTCTGCCAGAAAGTTCTCATATTTCGGATGGTGGTAGATTATGGCTCAAGCGATTGAATGGGAGCAGTCCAATATAAACAGCGGACGTTGAAAGCTGCAGTAGGACACTGCTGGCAGCTTCTGCAGCTGAGATTGTCTCTAAAAATGCATGCTACACCACCTCCACGTCCAGTGACTTAAGGCACATGAAAAAACAAGCAGGCAGCAGATCGCTCAACTCACCAGCACTGGCCCATGTCTCGGTTTCACACACCACATCCAGAGTATACGTGGTAAAAAAAAATTATTAAGAATAAAAGTCTTGTTACTTAAAGATCTGGCATTTATTTATGAGGGCCATCCTTGGGGGAGTCTGGAGTGAAGAGGCAGCCGTCCGGGGTACCCAGCCCAGAGGGCGAAGATTTTGTAGATTCACCACTCTCCCGCGACGCCGGGCAGAGAAATCTCCAGGAGTCCATTCCACTTCCTCGGAGCCCACAAGAGTTTTAAGACAGACATAAGGGGGTCTAGGGAAATACCAGTAAGATGTTGAGTGGTGCCCAGACGTGCAATCCGTTACCGCCTTATGTGTCCGAGTTCCAGGGTTAGCTGCTGGCTGTATTTTCACCAGCACGTTCCCGATACAGGTGAGCTTTCATAACCAGGGCCCTCTAAAATGATGCCCCCCTCTTTCCTAGAACACCTTATAGCCAGAAGTCGAAGTCAGAGCAGTGCCACAACGACTCGTCCATTTTCATAAGGGGCCCAAAAGCATGGCTAGGGCCCAAAAGCCTGGCTAGGGCCCCCAAAAGCATGGCTAGGGGCCCCAAAAGCATGTCTAGGGCACCCAAGAGGCTCTTGGGTCAAAGTCCCTAAAAGTCAGAGGATCCTTAAAATGGGTCTGGGCGCTGGCCACACTGGCACGGTCAGTCATCCAGCCATGCCCTAGTGTGTCTGTTCACTAGTTTGTGTGTATATGTGAGTGTTTCTCTGGACAGATGGGTTAAATGTGGAGATCTTGAATTTCCCTCTGGGATCAATAAAGTATCTAGTTGTAGAACACACAAAGTTCAGATCCTACAGGTTGGTACATTTTACTATGATGAAATAACATACACACCCTGAAACACCTCCGGCGACAGATTTCAACATGTTGTTGGGCCATCGGCAAAAACTCTAAATGCATTGCCAATAAGCCTTCCGGTTTGTTAGGGACCCTCAGCTTAGATGTGATGTCACATTCCATGCAGCTTAGCCAACGTTTCAACCAGACATTGTCCTAATTCTAACGGCGTAGGCCCCTTAAACTTCTGCCCTATCTGCACTCTTTTCTCCAGCCGAGGAACGTTATACGTAACCGAGAGAAGAAGAAATTCAGCCTCTGGTTGATCCGAGGAGCACAATCGAGAATGAAGTGAACCCATATGCAGCAAGTCACTGGTGTAGTCCGATCAGACTGGAGCTCTGCTGGTCCCAGGATGGATATAATGTCAGAAGTGTTCTTTCTCAGCGCTGCTCGAGATGAATGCTTTTGGAGGACGCGTGACCTTTTTCGCGGAAAAACCACACGAACGCGTCTCCAAGCTGTTGTACCTGCAGCGGCGAACCAGAGCCGTCAGGAATGGAGCCAGAGGCAGATTTATAGCTCTGGCCACGAACACGTGGGAGCTGCTTTTGTTCTTAGCCATGTTTTCCTTAGCCTCGTTTCCCCCCCTGCAGGTGTGGGATCTGTGAAAGGATTGGCACGATATCCCACAAAGAAGACCCCGACTCGTTTGCATTCTCTTGCCTGCGCTTACAGACGCTTGTGTGTGTGTGGAGCAGTGGAACCGGGTTCTCAGGAGGGATGGAGCTCCAGCCAGAACCATTGGGATGAGCTCCAGTGATCCAGAGTGTCTCTTGAACTGATCTCTCTAATGCCGTTGTGAAGGCTGTCAATGCAATCAGATCCTCACAGCAATGTTCCAACATCTAGTGTAAAGCCTTTCCATAACTCTTATGGAAAGGCTTTACACTAGATGTTGGAACATTGCTGTTACTGCCTCTACTGCCAGCACAGCAGGACAAACCTCCTACTAATACCTTCACTGTAATGATTTGCTGTAAATTTACTGTGGATATACAACAGTATCCTACTGTTTTTTTATAATTGTAAAACTGTAATTGTTACTGTAATTTAGGGCTGAGCGATATGGGAAAAAATCTTATCGCAATAATTTTTTCCATATCAGTCGATATCGATATATATTACGATATAAATCAAATCAATATTTCCTTTTTACCATAAGTGAGAAGTGAAGATATCAAAATTTTATTTTTTCTTAAATTGTTTTTTATCCTCTGATTTATTTTCAGACAGATAGACAAATATACTATAGAACATTACACATCTGTAGTCAACACACACACACATACATATATATATATATATATATATATATATATATATATATATATATATATATATATATATATATATATATATATATATATATATATATACAGGGGTTGGACAATGAAACACCTGGTTTTAGACCACAATAATGTATCAGTATGGTGTAGGGCCTCCTTTTGCGGCCAATACAGCGTCAGTTGGTTTTGGGAATGACATATACAAGTCCTGCACAGTGGTCAGAGGGATTTTAAGCCATTCTTCTTGCAGGACAGTGGTCAGGTCACTACGTGATGCTGGTGGAGGAAAACGTTTCCTGACTCGCTCCTCCAAAACACCCCAAAGTGGCTCAATAATATTTAGATCTGGTGACTGTGCAGGTCATGGGAGATGTTCACCTTCACTTTCAGGTTCATCAAACCATCTTTCTCCAGTCTTGCTGTGTGTATTGGTGCATTGTCATCCTGATACACGGCACCGCCTTCAGAATACAATGTTTGAACCACTGGATGCACATGGTCCTCCAGAATGGTTCGGTAGTCCCTGGCAGTGACGCGCTCATCTAGCACAAGTATTGGGACAAGGGAATGCCATGACATGGCAGCCCAAACCATCACTGATCCACCCCCATGCTTCACTCTGGGCATGGGTGGTACGCTTCTTTGGAGCTTCTCCACACCGTAACTCTCCCGGATGTGGGGAAAACAGTAAAGATGGATCATCAGAGAACAGTACATGTTTCACATTGTCCACAGCCCAAGATTTGCGCTCCTTGCACCATTGAAACCAACGTTTGGCACGAGTGACCAAAGGTTTGGCTATAGCAGCGTGTATATTGACCCTGTGGAGCTCCTGACGGACAGTTCTGGTGGAAACAGGAAGCTGAGGTGCACATTTAATTCTGCCGTGGTTTTATGTTTTTTGGATACAAACCGGGTTAGAACCCAACATCCCTTTAGACAGCTTCCTCTTGCGTCCACAGTTAATCCTGTTGGATGTGGTTGGTCCTTCTTGGTGGTATGCTGACATTACCCTGGATACCTTGGCTCTTGATACATCACAAAGACTTGGTCACAGATGTGCCAGCAAGACATACAGAACCCAGCAACCCCTGTATATGTGTATGGGACAGTATTAGTATGAACAGGATTCACACACAGACACTGTGTTAAGCTGTTGCTGGCCCTTTAAGTTCAGGCTGAGGAAAGGACTCTGTTTATGTTCACTCGTAGCGGTGAGTCGACTCTCTGTCTGCTCTAATGGGGAGTTGATGGTTTAGTGATTCTGTTTTGGGTAGAAAATAAAGTTTCCCTACTGGGGATTTTGGTTATAAAGTCAACTTTATCTCAGCGTTCTCACTCGAACTCCTACAGTTTATATATTTATCTTCATCGCTTACGAAATTACGTTGATCAGCATAACGTGCATCACAAAGATGGCTGCACCTACTGAAAGTATGGATTTATCCGGAGTGCGAGCTGCAGCTACTAACAATCACTCACGTGTATCTAACGTTGTGGGAGTGTTTCACACAGAAACACAACAGTGTGGTGCTCTGTCAGCTCTGCACAGTGGAGATGATCACAACAGTACAACTGCTACACACGAGACCTTGAAGATCAAACAACCCGTAGAGCTTCATCAACACAGCAGCAGAACAGCACCTGTTTACCTGTTTATCTTATCTTATAGATTATTTATAGATTATTAACACGTGTATCATGTTTCTTTCAGTAGTAGTTTAACGTTTTCTCTTATTTTATTCTCTCTGCTCGACTGTGACGGCTGCAGTAACCAGATTACTAGTACGTGGGTTAAGCTGCCGCTACGTCTACACTCTGTACTGTGAGCTTCAACCAAACATGAAATAGCTGGAACTCTAGTTCAGCCACCTGATTGGTTTGTGGCGGCGCTCTTCTCATTCTCATTGGCTGTGCGTGTTGTCTCTCAAAACATGGACGGAACTTAATTCTATCGACTACGTCTAATAGTTCTAGCGAGAAAACATTATTTTGCGATAATTATCGTTAGCGTTTTATCGCTCAGCCCTACTGTAATTTATCAGCATCATACAGTATTTTCTGCCAACCTTTCGAAATATGCACCATCATCCCTTTACAGTCCAGTCACTATCCATCTCAGTCGTACCGGTGATTGCAGACTAATGTTTAAACCTTTTTTTATTGAACTGACAAACTGCTTCTACTCATTTAAGTGACTAAATATATGCAGTGGGCGGCGCCAGCCTAATGAGTTAAGCTTCTTTCAGCTCATTCAGTCAGTGCAGGAAGTGCTGAGCAGCTTGTATTGTGTTAATTTGTAAAATAGAAAAAGAAAGATAATCTAAATCAGTTCTGAGACGAGGAGACGCGAGCTGGTGCATTTACAACTGATACGTTTGGACTGCAGCTGCGGCGGTCCTCGTGAAATTCAGGAGAAAGGTAATGTTGTGCCTCCTAAAGTTTGCAGAGATGTGGTTTTGTCAGTTTAAGATATTAAAAAACTTAAAAAATCTTAAAAAACTTATATATAAACTTAGTTATAAGATGTTGTTAGTTAGGTCTGTTTCATTTAGTGACTACATTTAGCAAAGAATCTGTAGCTTGAACAGTGTTAGCTAGTTAGCTAGCTAGCTGGCTGGCTAGTTGGTTAGTACCATAAATACGCAGTTATTTTACTGTTATATACTGTAATTCAATTTACAGTACAGTACTGTTAAAATACCCCTTACAGAAAATAAGTATACCTAAAGTTAATTTTATTAAGTATACTTTATGCAGTTACTATACTAATGTCATTATACTAGTAGTACACTCGTTTATGTACTATTTAATACTTCTTGGGACTAAATTGGCCCACTTTCTAGTTTTTAAAAGTATACTTTTAAGTACACTTTGAGTGTAAGAGTAGTAAACCAAGTATACAACTAGTTTACATCTTTTGTACTGCAACTACACTAAAAGTAAACTTAAGGGTTTACTGTTAGTTTACTAGCTTGTAAGTTTTCTTTAAGTGAACTTAATACTTATAATTTACTGCTTATATTATTGTTGTACTTTAAAGTATATGACTAGTTTAAGGTTTTTTTTCTACTTAAAATAGAAATTTAACAACGTTTACTTACTAACCAGTGGACACACGTAAAATAAACTAGACACACTCAGATTAAGAAACATATTTGTATCTTTATAAATCTTTATAAATCAAATTTTAAATAAATATTGTACTGGATGTGTTTTTGTGCAGAGCAAGAATACTTACTTCTACTATCTCAATCAAAAGATTAAGTACAAGTAAAGACCAAATATACTTAGACTGTTCTATACTTGTCAGTATAACCCCAGCATACTTAAGTATAACTGTGTTTAGTATATCACTGAGAAGTACATAAAAAGTAAACTGAAAGCATACTCACTTCCTTTTAGTTTAAAAGAAGTAAACTAATGGTACACTTAAATAAACTTCTTTTTTGTAAGGGACGTTACAGTAGATGCTCTGTACAATAATTAACGATGAAATAATTTACAGTGTAGTATGTACTGTGTATGTAGGTCCACGAAATATATAACTCAAATATTAATATTAGTTAAGATCAAAAACCAGCTAATAAGCACTCCTTAAAGTCTCCTCACAGTAAGATGGTCTGGGTTGGATTCCCGGTCCGGGTGGTTCTGTGTGGAGTGTGTATGTTCTCTCCGTGTTTGAGTGGGTTCCTCCGGGTACTCCGGTTTCCTCCCACAGTCCAATCACATGCATGTTAGGATCCTCACTCTAAACTGAACGTATGTGTGAGTGAGTGTGTGTTGGCCATGTGATGGACTGATGACCTGTCCATGGTGTACCCCGCCTTCGCCCAATGGCGCTGGGATTGGCTCCCGTCATGACCCTGACTTGGACAGATGGACAGATGGAACCGAGGTTCTATTCATACCCAGAAACCATCAGGAGGGAAACTTTCCGGGAG
Organism: Megaleporinus macrocephalus; assembly: GCA_021613375.1. NCBI lineage: Eukaryota > Metazoa > Chordata > Actinopteri > Characiformes > Anostomidae > Megaleporinus > Megaleporinus macrocephalus. The sequence goes on from CM038723.1 coordinate 5,720,397, forward strand.
GGATTATTTAGTAGTTGACTGCTCTTTGGGAAAAATATGTTTTCACACATCGTGTTTTTAATCATTCCACCGTCTGTTCAGATGAAAGCGAGAGTGATTCAGCAGAGCTTGGCGAAATCAGCCTGCTGAAATCGTTTCTGCGAGGATTTAGACGTCCTCTCTACTTCGCTCCCTCTGCAGAGGGGAGTGGTTTTCCAGGACTCCAGGAGTTCGGCTCTTCCGAGGAAAAAGACCCCCCCCCACTCATCCTCCTCCTCCTCCTCCTCCTTTCACCTCTCATATCCTCTCAGCCCTGACTTTTCCATCCATGTGAATCGCTGGAACCAAAGGTGTTCACTATTTCGTTATAGGCAGCTCCAGTGTTGTAATGAGGTGTTAGAGGGGTTATTACACTCCGGTTCGCTTAAAGGGTGGTCCACAAAGTGGACGGATATGATGACGGTCCTACGGCGCCACACCTTTTCTAACAGAATTAGCACATGTGATCATAGAGCCCTTTATTAGGTCACTAACATTGTTTCTACACACACCGTCCACTGTATCAGCTCCACTGACTCCATACAGGAGCTCCACTTACAGACTGTAGTTCATCTGATTCTCTATACTTTATTACTCTGTTTTTTTATGATCAGGACCCCCACAGGACCACCACAGAGCAGGTACTATTTGGGTGGTGGGTCATTCTCAGCACTACAGTGACACTGACATGGTGGTGGTGGTGCTGTGTTAGTGTGTGTTGTGCTGGTGTGAGTGGATGTTCAAACATCTCAGTGTCACTGCTGGACTGAGAATCGTCCGCCAACCAAAACTGTAGAGTCCTGTGATGAAGGACTAGAGCAGGGCTCACTAATAGGCGGACCACTGTCCGAGTCTGGACCCAGACGTTGTCCAATGAGGACCCAAACTGATAAACTACTGAGAATGATTTAATTAGACAGTGTTTATTTTAAGAGGCGGAGCTTTTCTAGTCTTTACAGTATATGGGCTTTACGGCACAGTGAACTCAGAGACCAATCACGTGCTCTGTAAGATCACCGAAGGAGCTCCTCAGCCAATCAGATCTGTGTAGATTGGGGCGTGGGGCGCACACACAGGTGAGGTAGGAAGCGAGGAGCAGCAGTCGGAGACTAAAGCGAGTCAGAAAGAATAAGGAGCTCTAAAATCAGAAAAGTGAACAGAGAGAACTGAGTGTTTATCAGGAACGGTTCTGGAATGGACTCGTCTAGTTCTGGAGAACACCGCTCTGTACAACCAACATGTTAATCTGTGAAGCTGAGTTAACAAGAAGAACCACGTTTTATTTACTTTTTCTATAAATAAACACTTTAAGATGATCTTTTTAAAAAGCATTCTGTTTTTTTTTAATGAAGCCCTTGTTTTTACTTGAGAAAAAAATTATTTGGAGCTTTATAAATAAATCATTCAGTTCAGCATTTAAACCGTAAATATACTGAAATATACTGAACTGTATGTGTGATGTGTTGGTGTTTCAGTAGCTGATAGTATAAGATGCTGATACTAGACTACTTCAGTAAACAGGATACACCACTGAATCAGAACACACGTTAGAAATGATGACGGTCCGGACCAGCCTGAGGAGATCTCCTCTAACTGGACCTTACTGAACTCTAATTAAACACACCTGAACTAGAGGAACACAAACCGTGTAGCATAATATGAGCTCTCGTCGATACATCTACAAGGTTGACCAACAAGGTAAGAGTGGACAACTTTAAAAACCCAATCCATGACGCTCACAACCAATAACATTTTAATTCAGTAGTAAGTGTTTCAATGAGACAAACCTTACTGCTCTTGTTTCTGTTTTTGCATTGCTTTGCAGCGTAACTGTGGCACACCCCACTTAACAGTAACAGCACTTACGGTTGACCAGGGTAGCTCCAGCAAGCAGGAAATATGACAGATAAACTTCCTGAGTACATCGCATCCTTTGACATTGCAGTTTTTTCCTGAGTTCTTTAAGGATTTCAGTCTAAACTGATCAGTGTGGATACATTTCAGTCCAAATGAGGCACAAATTTTCACCAGGGTCAAGTTTAAACCTAATATATACCCACTGTAGCAGGTTGACCGCAGGCAGCAGTAGAATGAAGTTCACTCAGCAGCGTCCAGCACAGCATTTTTTAAACTTTTTTCTTTCTCTCTTTTTTTTATTTTGTTTTAGAGATGCACATATTTAAAGGGCCTAGAAATAAACAAACAAACAAACATTTAAACAAAAGAGAAAAGAAATTAGCCTTAATAGGCCTGTTAAAGGAACCCATCTATATCACTGGACCTGGTCAGTCATCCAGCATGTCCTGCTTCTCCCAACTCCTAGGGGAAAATGCCCCCCCCTAGCTTCTTCTTCTTCTTCTTCTTCTTCTTCCAGATTTTATGGCAGTTGGCAGACCAACTACAGGTGCATTACCGCCACCTACTGAGCTGGAGTGTTAAGCAAGACATTGGAATGCAGTGAAAAATAAATAAATAAATAAAATAATAAAAAAAATACTACTACTACTAATAATAAAAATTTAAAAATAAAAATTTAACAAACAAATAAACAAACAATTAAATAAATAAATCCTAAATTAAATGATGACATCCCAGTACACTTCAAAAACAAAATAACCTGTGTATGAACTAAATCCATCCCAGAACCATACGGCAATAAACCCTTTAAAGAAACATTCTTGTGACCCTTCATTGTTAGTGAATCAAATAAAATTTGGCTCTGTGCCAAATGTTTCACACATTGTAATATTATATGTTCAGGTGTCTCCCTATGTGTGTAGTGTGGCCCCCCCTCTAGCTTCTTCTTCTTTCGGATTTTATGGCGGTTGGCAGACCAACTACAGGTGTATTACCGCCACCTACTGAGCTGGAGTGTGAAGCAAGACTTCGGGATAATGAACCGCAGTGATATCATCCAAAAAAAAAAAAAAAACAACAAACAAAATTACTACAATAATAATAAAAATAAAGGTTAAGGGGGTTTAAATAAATAAACAAACAAACAACAAACAAATAAATAAATCCTAAATTAAATAATTCATCCCAATACACTTCAAAAACAAAAGAACCTGTTTGTGAACTAAATCCATCCCAGAACCATATGCCAATAGCGCCCTCTAGCCATAGGCCCTCCCCTAGACCAATCCAATAGAAGAAATTTAATTAACTTAATTCTCCAGTCTACAAATTCCCTTAAAGGCTACAAACCCATATAATACAAATACTAACTCATAGTGTAATCACTAAGTCTAAACAAATGGTTTACTTAGCAAAGCACTTGGCAAAAACACTCAAGACAACATTATAATATCCCCCCAGCTCCAGAAATGGTATGTCCCACTCCAAAGGCGGGAAACTCCCCCATAACTGGGCTAGATGGTGGAGTTGCCTCTGTTTGCGAATGTCCCAAGGCTGCTACAAGTAAGTGATTCCAATGCTCAGAAATACTAAATAAATATTAAACCAAGTAACTTTTCTTGAGTAGTGTGTTATGACACAAGCAGATACACATTCTATTAATGTTAAAATAAGCAGGTTTTGGTAAGAAACCGTGTAACAATCAAACACCTAAACAACTCTATGGCTGTGTCTCAAACCCTAGTGAGTGTGTAAGTAGGCTGTCTAGGTAGCAGCTGTGTAAGTAGCAGCGTTCTCTCCTCATCTCTCCTCATAAAACAGATTACTGAGACGCTCTAGTTAGAGAGAGACTGCGTCACGGCTTGTTCCCCCCACTGCAGCACGCCACCGGTGGTTTAGCTGGTTGCTAAGCTACCGGCCGGCATCCAAAACAATAGCCCGAGGTTTAAAAATCTGCTAGCATAAATGCTAATGTCTGGAGTATAAAAGTGTAAATGGTGAAGGACTCGTTACAGAGTTGATAATAAAATATTGTTTTGTGTGATTATATGACCAGAAACACATTAAAACTCCAGAGAGAATCAAAATAACTCACATTTTAAAACCACTTCACTGCTCCTAGATTAGCCTGTGTTGCATCATGGGATTGTCTTGGCGGCTGAGGAAGCGTTTGATACTTTCTTAAAATCAGGTCTAAATAAGGTTCCTCAGTAGAAGCATGTTTAAGGTATGTAAGTATTGGGACAGTCTACATGTCGGGAGTGCATACTATGATGTAAAATGCTGCCTATGTAGGAGCTCACTAAGTTTTGAGACACACCCTACATTCCTCATTTACACCCCTAAGTTCCCTCACACCCACCAAAAATAAAAGCCTTGTAGAGAAATAGCTGGTCTATAAACCTCAAGCCCAGCGTACTGTATCACTATCTATACAGTCAGTGTATGAAGAAAACAAGCTTCAGTCTTTGTAATCACTGTCTACTTGTAATATAAGCACTGCCATCATTTCTCATATACATCAACTGTAAATAAATACCTAGGAGCCATGGCTGGATTATTGACTGGCCAGTGGGGCCAGCGCCCAGAGGCCCTTGAGGTCAGGGGGCCCCGGGGGGCCCTAGCCCAAAATATTTTGCGATGCCTATCAATATTTATGATACACTTTTAGGAACTTTGACTCCTTGCCATGCTTTTGGGGCCTCTAACCATGCTTTTGGACCATAGCCTTGCTTTTGGGGGCTCTAGCCATGCTTTTGGGCCCCTTATGAAAATGGACAAGACATCGTGGCACTGCTCTGACTTCAACTTCTGCCTATAAGGGGTACTAGGAAAGAGAGGGGCATACTTTTAGAGGGCCCTGGTTATGAGAGCCCCTACTAGGGGGCGCTAGAGAAGAACAGGGCATACCATTAGAGGGCCTGGTTGGGGGAGGTTATCCCTGGGCAACTCTATCCTTAACCCGTCCTTGCTAGGAGCCAAAAATTCGCATCAACTTTGTGAAGAAATACCAGATATTTTCCTGAAAGAAGGCACAGAAGTAGAAATGTTCCCATACAAGTAGAGCAGTGGTGGTCTGAATAACTCTTTCCGTGGTAATCTGATGTGTGATGGGGTTTTCAGCAGCTGGTTTGGATGTCACATGGCCTCAGAGAGCTTCCCCTGCAAAAGCTGCTGGATCAGATGTGTGAAGCAGACTATGACGTATTCCTCCCTGACAGGCTAACACATTATTCCCAGGCAGGATCAGAGGCTGCTATACAGTGTTTTCCACCCTCCACCTGCGCTTGGCCTGCGTGCTGCAGATGCAATAACCACTCGCTCTGCAGGCCTGTGTACGGCCAGATTCGACCTGCCTGGTAGTGTGTTCTCACAATTTGCTTACAATAAACATCTTACCATCATTTAAATACTCTCTCTGAAGTATGTGGTCATATATATGCTACAAAACCAGCTTTCTAGAAAATCTAAAGGCCTCAGTGAGCACGGAGACCCTCCCTCAGATCAAGAGGAAGAAACCTCAAGAGGAACCAGACTCAAAAAGAGGAACCCGTCCACCTCCAGTCCACACATGATGGCAAAACAAGCACAAAAACATCAGCATCAGGCTGCACAGGATGGGCAGTTGTTCAGTATCAGACCACACAGGATGGGCAGTTGTTCAGCATCAGACCACACAGATTGGGCAGTTGTTCAGTATCAGACCGCACAGAATGGGCAGTTGTTTAGCATCAGACCACACAGGATGGGCAGTTGTTCAGTATCAGACCACACAGGATGGGCAGTTGTTCAGCATCAGACCACACAGGATGGGCAGTTTAAACTGACAACCTCACTAAAATATTACACGAAAACCAATAAACTTTGTCTGACTGTGGTGCCAGCCTGGGGAGGTACCCTGACTGGGAAACCCAGCAAGAACTCAGAGACACGAACATGAACACCAGTGCTAGTGAAAACATCAAGTCTGGGTTGGGTTACAGGCTACAATCAATACTAATTATATGTGTTGTTTTATTTTAATGTCAACAACCGGACCATAAAACCTAAATGCTTCAGTACTTCAGTTTAACCACAAGGAGGCGTTCTCCTTTTCTTAAAGTCACTCACGTTTGTGTGTAACGACAAGCACAAACAACCCAGGCCTTCTGCAGTGATTAGTAATACAAGTTTAAACTGCAGTCAGTAGTTTCTTGTTTATTTGCTGTGGTTCAGAACGTTAATACAAATATCAGATGATGAGCCAACACCACAACAGCAGCCGCAGCAGCCTGTATCTCTGGGCCTGGTGCCCACCAAGATCCTCCCCAGTAACTCTGTACTAGTGACCAGCAGTCCCATCGTCCCTGTGCCTAATGCAGCTGCCACCGCTGCCCATAAGCTGAGGAGGACAGACCGACTGGAGGTATCTTCAGATGCTCCCTGATGTTCTTAAAGTTTAAGCACCACGTATGCACACCGCTGGTGATTTCACATTGTTCTAGATACTAAAATTATATAAACATGACTATAAATGAAACTCCTGAAAGCTACCGTGTGACGTCACTGGTGAACAACAGTGAACAGCACCTGTACAACAGCACTGTGACTGACTGGGACTGAGAATGTTCCAGAGTTGCTTCTTCAGATTCAGATGATTTTTCTGAATTTGAATTAGAAAGAGCTGTAATGTAGAAATAGACCACCATAGCACTTAGTCCTGATACTTTTAGACCACCATATCACTTAGTCCTGAGACTTATAGACCACCATATCACTTAGTCCTGAGACTTTTAGACCACCATATCACTTAGTCCTGATACTTTTAGACCACCATATCACTTAGTCCTGATACTTTTAGACCACCATATCACTTAGTCCTGAGACTTATAGACCACCATATCACTTAGTCCTGAGACTTTTAGACCACCATATCACTTAGTCCTGAGACTTTTAGACCACCTTATCACTTAGTCCTGAGACTTTTAGACCACCATATCACTTAGTCCTGAGACTTTTAGACCACCATATCACTTAGTCCTGATAGTTTTAGACCACCATATCACTTAGTCCTGAGACTTTTAGTCAAACCACACCCACAACAGCAGCTTATCCTGAGTGTAAACACTATCTAGCTGAACAACCAAGAATATTCATGACAGCAGCCTAGCAACCAGCCTAGCAACCAGCTAAACTCAGATATAGAGGTACAGTTATTGTAGTAAATATGATCAAAGTGGAACTCGCTCTCATACGACTCTATAAATCTTTGTAACTCAGCTATGTTAGCTTAGCATAACCACTGAACTTAGCAAGTGAAGCTAACGTTAGCTAACATCAGCTAAAGCAGGCTCAGTAACTGAGCTTACCTGGTTTACCTCCACGTACACGGAGGGTCTTGAACTCCTCTCACTGGTGTCCTTACACGCCCATATTGTTGAACAGCTCCAGACTTAAGATCCTACGTCCCATAGTGATAATCTTCAGACGTGAAATGATCTACAGATGACTGAGTTAGAGGACACTCCTTTCCAATGCCAGTTTACTTTTTGGATATTTGGGGGTCTTTGGGTCGTTTGTGCTCGGGGGTCCACTGTAAGTCCAATTACTGCAGCCAGAAACAACACCTTTCTGTCATTGTGCATTACTCTAGGTGCATCTTCTAGCGTTGTTGTCCACCATCTACGTCACACGCATAATGCCTACAACAGTTTCCGAACAGTGGGCGGAGCTAAACAGTCTATGAAGCCGTATTTCTTGACTTTGTAAATAATAAAACTGTTTCTGATTTTTAATAATCACAAGTTAGGATCTCAAACTCTGCTGTAGTTATGTGTTTGACATTTTCATATTAGCTGCTGCTCAGCCTTTAATCTCAGCAACAGGACAGTCCAGCTAAAATCTATTACCCCAAAACACAGACTGCCCTGTCACTGGTGCTGTAATTAGTGACCACGTTCTTCCCAGACGTGACACCTACCATCACCATCCAAACAAAGTCATTACAGCTCCAAAACATGTTCCCTCAGGTTTTTTTCTGACTTTGCTATATGCTCTACGAGTTTGAGGGGCGCCAATTACATGAGAAGTAAATGACCGGGTCGGGCCAAAGCTACGTCAGATTCACAGACTGTGCCTTTAATTCGTCCAACAACAAAAGCCAGTACTGAAGCATTAAAGCGTTTCTCTCAAATGGGAAATTGAATCATAGCAGCTAAAGGAGAACTTTATTGTCCGGTGAAGAAGAATGGTAGACAGATTTGGGATGGAAATGACATTTCCTGACCATGCGGAATAACAAAGGCACTGGGGATAATGCCTTTCAAAAACTGGACAACGTGCGCACTTCGGACTTGACTCAAACCACATGTCCGAGGCTGCGTTGAACTGTGCTGTTTTCACATCTGCTGCGCGGAGAAGGCCTGCGAAAACGAATTAGTATTTATTTGGTTTTCCGGCGCAGTAGTATGAGAAAAACAGGAAACCACTTACAGTAACCAACAGCTTAGGCTGAGCTTGATTTCAGGAGTTCAATCAGTGTTTTGATAAAAAGGTGAGACGGCACAGCATCCAGTATACAGTACAAGATTGCTTAAGTGACATTTAGTCTATATTTAGTCTATACATATTAGTTCACACACATTGTATATAAATATATATACACTACTGGTCAAAAATGATTGACCATTGTGTACTAAAACGTTTGACGGGTAGTGTACTAAAACGTTTGACTGGTAGTGTATCTAAAACGTTTGACTGGTAGTGTATCTAAAACGTTTGGCTGGTAGTGTATCTAAAACGTTTGACTGGTAGTGTATCTAAATCGTTTGACTGGTAGTGTATCTAAAACGTTTGACTGGTAGTGTACCTAAAACGTTTGACTGGTAGTGTATCTAAAACGTTTGACTGGTAGTGTATCTAAAACGTTTGACTGGTAGTGTATCTAAAACGTTTGACTGGTAGTGTATCTAAATCGTTTGACTGGTAGTGTATCTAAATCGTTTGACTGGTAGTGTATCTAAAACATTTGACTAGTAGTGTATCTAAAACGTTTGACTGGTAGTGTATCTAAAGCGTTTGACTGGTAGTGTATCTAAAACGTTTGACTGGTACCATATGGGTGCACTTTGTAGGTTTCAGTCCACTCACTGTCCACTCTATTAGACACTCCTACTACTTGCTGGTCCACCTTGTAGATGTAAAGTCAGAGACAGTAGCTCATCTGCTGCTGCACAGTTTGTGTTCCTCTAGTCCTTCATCAGTGGACACAGGACGCCGCCCACAGGACACTGCTGTCTAGGTTGTTTTGGTTGGTGGACGATTCTCAGTCCAGCAGTGACATTGAGGTGTTTAAACACTCCAGCAGCAGCACAGCTGTGTCTGATCAACCTTCTTAATAGAACAGGCTAATAAGGTATACAGAGAATTAGATGAACTACAGTCTGTAAGTGTAGCTCCTATATGGTCAGTGGAGTTAACATGTATTTAATGGAAGTACTGAACTGACCATATTATTTGGTGGTCTTTTTTCAGTACAGCAGTGGCAATAACATGATTTTCAGATACAAGGGTCCAGCTAGGCAGTGATCGACTACCCAATAACGTTCAGCCAAGAGTGGTTCAGTAAATAAAGGGCTAGAGGGTGGCCAAGAGATGTGCCTCTACAGTCTCCCAACTATGTACCAGCAAAGTGGAGCTACAGGGTTAAGGTTTGACCGGTGAGTGTATGTGTGGCCCTCAGTGGAGTCTGTCAGTGACCCCTGCTGCAAGAGTTAATTCAGCGCCGTTGAATTTTTCTGTGCGCTGCCCCCAGAATGACGGAGTGAGCACCGGGGAGCAGGGCCATGTGCCCCAGAGGTCACCTTGATGTCGAGGTCAGCGGGGGGCCTGCTGGACGTCAGCATCGCAGAACATGAAAAAGCCCCTTGACCCAAAGAGCTTCCTCTGATGCCTCTCTGACTCATGCTCACGAGGGACGAGCAACAGGAGTCACGGGAGATCAAGGAGAATACAAACCTGCCATGAAAACAACGAGCCGCCGGGCGGTCTTTAGTCTTAAAGGCCCTATCGCTTCAACCCCCCGAACGTTTCAACTCCTCCTGCTCTGTAATGACCGGTCCACGCTCCCCTTCCTCGCGGTCAGACACGCATACTTCACATATCAGTCTCAGTGCAGTTACCAAATAATTCACTTTAATGAGCTCGAAGAGCCTCAGCTTTCAGTTATTGCCAGTGATCAGAAACAGTGAAGCAATTTAATATCCATTGTTTGTCGTAGATCAATGAAACAGTCAATCTGTCCAAACTTCAGATTCTAACACTACATGTATGATCATATGTAGAGAGTATATTTCGTCGCTGTCCAAAGAAAAACATGCATCTCTATATTTTGTTTGAACACGAGAGCTGTGGTTTACACAGTGTAAGAATTTCATGATGGATGGACCAATAGAAATGCTCCAAAATAGCTTCAAAATCTTTCATAATATAAACATTTTTATTTTTATATTATGATTTAAATTTGCTGGTGTAGTGGTTAGTATGGTGGTGTAGTGGTCAGTATGGTGGTGTAGTGGTTAGTATGATGGTGTAGTGGTTAGTATGGTGGTGTAGTGGTTAGTACGGTGGTGTAGTGGTCAGTATGGTGTTGTAGTGGTTAGTATGGTGGTGTAGTGGTTAGCACGGTGGTGTAGTGGTTAGTACGGTGGTGTAGTGGTTAGCACGGTGGTGTAGTGGTCAGTACGGTGGTGTAGTGGTCAGTATGGTGGTGTAGTGGTCAGTGCGGTGGTGTAGTGGTTAGCATGGTGGTGTAGTGGTTAGCATGGTGGTGTAGTGGTTAGCACGGTGGTGTAGTGGTTAGTACGGTGGTGTAGTGGTTAGTACGGTGGTGTAGTGGTTAGTACGGTGGTGTAGTGGTCAGTACGGTGGTGTAGTGGTTAGTGCGGTGGTGTAGTGGTTAGCACGGTGGTGTAGTGGTTAGCACGGTGGTGTAGTGGTCAGTATGGTGATGTAGTGGTCAGTATGGTGGTGTAGTGGTCAGTATGGTGGTGTAGTGGTTAGTACGGTGGTGTAGTGGTTAGTACGGTGGTGTAGTGGTTAGTGTGGTGTTGTAGTGGTTAGTATGGTGGTGTAGTGGTTAGTATGGTGGTGTAGTGGTTAGTATGGTGGTGTAGTGGTTAGTACGGTGGTGTAGTGGTTAGTATGGTGGTGTAGTGGTCAGTATGGTGGTGTAGTGGTCAGTACGGTGGTGTAGTGGTTAGTACGGTGGTGTAGTGGTTAGTGTGGTGGTGTAGTGGTTAGTACGGTGGTGTAGTGGTTAGTATGGTGGTGTAGTGGTTAGTATGGTGGTGTAGTGGTTAGTATGGTGGTGTAGTGGTTAGTATGGTGGTGTAGTGGTTAGTAAGGTGGTGTAGTGGTTAGTATGGTGGTGTAGTGGTTAGTACGGTGGTGTAGTGGTTAGTATGGTGGTGTAGTGGTTAGTATGGTGGTGTAGTGGTTAGTATGGTGGTGTAGTGGTTAGTATGGTGGTGTTAAAGCAGCTCTGAACAGGTGGGCTTTGAGAAGCGACTTGAAATTGGACAGATCAGAACAGTCTCTTATGGGTTTAGGAAGAAGATTGGCCTCAGAAGAGTGAAGGCCGTGAGCAGGAGTGTGATGATGCAGCAGGTCAGTGAGGTAGGACAAGGCCTGATTATGAAGAGCTCTTAGAGAACAGGTGCCATAGAGAACACTACTGCAATAGTCAATTTTGGATGTAATGAATCAAAGTTTCGCCAGCAAAGAACTATGTGGAGGTCTTCAAACGCAGACTGAAGACCCATCAAGACCCAAGTATTGGTATGAACCATAACTGCACTTGATCTTCTAGGGACACTGTACTGTATGTAGTCTTGTATTTATTCTCTTCTCTGTAGGTGTTCCAGTCTTGCTAGGTGTTGCTCTGTGTCTAATCTTATATTTTGTTGTCCTCTTTATAGGTATCAGCACTGGCTCTTGTTTATGGCAGTGTTTGAGCTCAAGAGTAGAGTTTGGACCTGTTTGTACTAGATAGAGATACATACTGAACACTAAGCACTTCTGTAAGTCGCTCTGGATAGCAGCGTCTGCTAAATGCCATAAAAGTAAATGTGAAAGTGATGGATGAAGGCGTGCTATGTCTTTTAAATGATAGAAGGCAGTTCAGGTGATTTAATTTAGAAGAAGGAGAGACTGCTATCAAACATCACACCAGGAGTTCGGATGTTTGAGGATGGAGGCAGATTGGCATTACCAATGGTGAGTTGAACATTGTTTGTGGATTTTGTAAGGGGTTTCAATGACCATGTCCAATTTTTCACTATTTAATTTGAGAAAGTTAGCTTTCATCCATGTTTCTACTTAATAAACTGAATTGGTTGAACAGTATAGCAAAACTATTCCGTAAAGTTATTCAGTATTCTATATATATATATATATATATATATATATATATATATATATATATATATATATATATGTTCACATTTTATGCCTACCATACTCATTGTCTTTACTTTCATTACTATTTATCTATTTTTTTTCTAAGTATTATTTTGTATTCACCTTTGTATGTTTTATATTTAATTTCATTGTTTAGCTTAAAAATGTCCCTTATCTCTTCTCCTTTTTGTTTTCTCTCTAGACCAACTCGGGTGTGGAGGGGGGTTGTAGTAATCGTGGTTGTTAATGTGAAAATGGGCGTTAGCATTGTTTTTGTTACTATGAGTATTGTAACTTTAATTAATGTCCAATAAAAATATAAAAAAAGATGCAAAAAAAAAAAACAAAAATAAAAAATAATAATAACTATATATATATATATATATATATATATATATATATATATATATATATATATATACAATGAAATTAAATATAAAACATACAAAGGTGAATACAAAATAATACTTAGAAAAAAAATAGATAAATAGTAATGAAAGTAAAGACAATGAGTATGGTAGGCATAAAATGTGAACATATATATATATATATATATATATATATATATATATATATATATATTGATTGATTATAGTGCAATGCTCAGAGTTGGCCTACCAGTTGCATCAATTCCTAAGTGGGTCGTTAATTCCATATATGTTTGTTTTATTCCGGTCCTTTGAAGTTCAGCCGTCGCGCTGCGCGAGCACAGCCCTGGTGTCCGTCACACTTTTGTTTGTCATTTATCACCATCTTGAACAATGGGATGAAATGCTCTCTGAGGGCTGCCAGTGCCCCCAGCTGGGATTGAGGGAAGTGCCTCTGCCGACGCAGCCTACTGCTTGAAAAACCGCAGAGGAACTCTGCCCCTGGCCCATCAGGACACGCGAGTCTTTTGTAGATTGTTCGGTGCATGTGGCCCACACATTTCCCTCTTTCCGGACAGAGCGCGCACCCCTCCGAGGGCCGAGTCGCACAGATGCGTCCAATTGGTCCAACTGGCTGCGGCGGCACGGGCGCGTGATCTGTCATCGCACCTGGACACCGTTGTCTCCAACACAGCGACTTCCATGGAGCTTCCACAGCCTGCTGAGCCAATAGGTTCCGGATTGGAGCCACTACGTACTGCTCGAGCGGCAAAGCAGGGTGTTTAGTATCCACACTACCATCTGACCAACGTCCTTCAACACAAGACCACCACTGTACACGTCCCACTATTCATTAAAAGCTCCATTCAGACTTGCTTGAGCTTGGAGAAGCGATATGCTGCTCATTCGATAAAGCATATTGATACTCCATCGAAAGTTGACTGAATTGCAGGCTGCGTCCCAATAATCGGCCAATACTTTCATAAATCTCATACTGAAACACAGGCAACCGCATCAGAGATCTGAGAGTATGTCATAACAGTGTAATGAATTGTGTGGGCTGGTCCGTGGCTGGCACTGTCAAATACGTGACATTGCTTTCCAGAAAGTAGTCATCGTTTGTCTTTCCTAGCATGACTGTTATAATATCAGAATCAAAACAATGTGTGTGTGTGTGTGTATATATATATATATATATATATATATATATATATATATATATATATATATATATATATATGCACACACATCTACACATTTCATTTCAACAGAAATGGTTCAGGATTAATCTTAATTAACTATAATTACTAACTTCCATTCATATCTAATTAAAAAAAGATGTTTTTCCGTTCTCTGAGATACGAACCTTCCTCACGACAAGGACAATATCTGAAGTTATAAGTTAAAAACCTTCATTTATTCAAAACAGCTTGAAAACCTCTGTCCTCAGACTGTGTCTATGTATATGATTAGTATGCACTAGAAGGAGAGCAGTAAATCAGATGAGAAGACTGTCCTCACCTCCATCCCTGTCAGCTGTGGCCATGGCTGCTTCGGTTGGACACTCGTATTATACAGAGGTAATGAAAAGTTTATGGAAAACAGGTGGACACAGAACGACTTCCACAGCTCTTGTACTGCGACTCAGCCGCGGTTCGCTGAGTACGAGAAAAGGAAACATTGTTTAAAGGTTACAGGAAACGTAACCTCTCCCAATAACCTGTCCTACACCATCAGTTCTAGGAACAGTTGTACTGAGAGACGAAACCGCACGTCTATTAGATTCTGACACGGGCCGGCATGCTCTTATCAGTAAAAGTGGACACAAGTTTATTATAGAAACATAATTGTGTTTATAGATAACAGTGTTACTTGAACTTAAGTGACGTCCCATTCTTAATCCATAGGGTTTAATATGATGTCGGCCCAACCTTTGCAGCTATAACAGCTTCTTCAGCTCTTCTGGGAAGGCTCTCCACCTGGTTTAGGAGTGTGTTTACCGGAATTGCATTAGTGAGGTCAGACACTGATGTTGGACCAGGAAAGGGCCGTTCCCAAACTGTTATGTACCACAAAGTCTGGAGCATGAAATTGTCCAGAATCTCTTGGTCTGCTGAAGCATTAAGAGTTCCTTTCTCAGGAACTAAGTTTCCAAGCCCAGCTCCTGTAAAACAACCCCACACCATAATCCCCCCTCCACCAAACTTTACACTCATGCAGTCAGACAAGTACCGTTCTCCTGGCAACCGCCAAACTCAGACTCGTTTATCCTATTGCCAGACAGAGAAGCGTGATTGGTCACTCCAGAGAACTCGTCTCCACTGCTCTAGAGTCCAGTGGTGGTGTGCTTTACTCCACTGCATCCAACACTCTGCATTGCGCTTGGTGATATAAGGCTTGGATGCAGCTGCTCGGTCATGGAGACCCATTCCATGAAGCTCTCTACGCTCTGTTCTTGAGCTGATCTGAAGACCACATGAAGTTTGGAGGTCTGTAGTGATGGACTCTGTAGAAAGTTGGTGAGCTCTGTGCACTATGCTCCTCAGCATCCGCTGACCCGCTCTGTCATTGTACGTGTTCTACCACTTGGTATCTGAGTTGCTGTCGTTCTCAATCACTTCCACTTTGTTAGAACACCACTGACCGTCCACTGTGGAATATTTAGTAGTGAGGAAACTTCACAGGTGGCATCCTATCACGGTACCACGCTGGAGTTCACTGAGCTCCTAAGAGAGACCCACTCTTTACTAATGTGTGTAGAAGCATGACTAGGTGCTTGGTTTTATACACCTGTGAAATACTTACTTAACGAAATGGCTTTAAAAGGCGTTCACTGAGGCTACGGCTTCTTATATAAGGTTCTGAACGGAGGCTACTGGTCTTGTTCCTACTGGTACCGTCCAATTGATACATATTGTATTTGTATATAGAAATTAGAGACTTTACTTTTTCCAGGATGTTCCAGTTTGAGTAGTTAACTGTACTGGATATGTTTCTTTAAGTAACTACCCCAACATTGATAGGTATCCAGTATGTCTTACAGTGATAGGACACAAGCTTCACCAACTCTGGTAGTAATAATGTTCAATTTGGATCACATCTGGCATGTGGCTGGAAAAAGAGTGTAATCATTTTCAAGCCACTTTGGAAGTTCTGTTAGCGTGACACCAGCCATCGGCAGGGATGGAGGAGCGGTCAGCTTGGTGGGCGGATGCTACACTTCCAATTGGTCCAAAGGAAAGCCCTCTTACCTCCTTGTCCCTCCTTCCTGCCAGTCCTCCCTCTCACTCTCTCTCTCTCTCTCTCTCTCTCTCTCTCTCTCTCTCTCTCTCTTAATGACACAGTACAAGGTGGGCAGTTGAGTCAGACCGCGTCTACACGCGTGGGCGTGTTTGCGTGAGTGTTTGTGCAACTTTGCGTCCTCGGCGTCTCCTTATTTCTGTGGCATAAAGAAAGCGAGAAGGACTGTGCGTCCCGTGTCCATCCCCGGTCAGATGTAGTGGATGAAACATTGCTTGACCACACTACGTGGGCATCATCATCCTCATCATCGTTATCATCATCATCATCTTCCCTGAGCTATGGAATAGACCACGGGGTGTAGGTACACACAGTGTGAGCGCCACTAATATGAGAATGACACCTCTGCGCCCACACATGGCCTGTTCCTCACCAATCACAGTCACTCACCAAGGCCTGGTGGGTGGGCGGACGCATCACGCAGGCTAAGTAATGAAGGTGTTGATGGAGAACACCACCGTTTTCACACGTCACACTGGGCAGATTGGTCATAACGCTGAAAAAAAAAAAAAGAAACACACACACACACACATAGAGAGAGAGAAGAAAAAAAACACGACCGGTGTCATCAGTAAATACAGACAGAAATAGACGATCACACGTAACAGTAATGAATCTCCCAAGACACATTTTAATTAACCAACACGTTCCCCGCAGATATGCTACCTACATCCTTCAAGGCCCTTGTGGCATTTTTTGAGGCCAACGTCTCTCATTTTCCAACGACTCTAATGACTCATCAATCTCCAGAAGAAGAAGAAAATAAAATAAAATACATACAAACACACCAACACTGGCACGACAGATGATCCACATCCTCAGAAGAAGATAAAAAACAGCACTCCCAATTAGCAAGGCCCTTATTAGCTTTGGATGAGCGATCCCCCGAGGCGTCTTGTGCAAGTATGCGGGCCTGGCAACCCACACGGTGCGCACACACATGTCCACTTGAACTGGCAGCCAAACTCTACTGCGGTGGATTAAAGCTCTTAGAAGGCCGTCGCCGTGCCCACTAGCCCTGATATGCCGCTGATATGGTCTCCTTATCGCCGTGACTGCTTGAGCCCAGAGGAAGATGATTGGAGGAGGGTTGGTAGAGTCTTGGTTACACTCAGCACTTCTTAGTTTCTTCTTGTTGCTGTTGCTACATCGAGCTCTTGGGACCACCACGTTTGCCCCCCAGCTAGCTCGTTAGCCCACAGCATTGCGTCTGGGAAGCAGTTCAGTTGCATCTGTAAAAAATAAATAAATAAATAATGAAGCACTTTTCAAGTCAACTTTGATTGACAGCTGTCAAATCAAAACCCCAACGTTTAGTCCCTGCCCTCAACCAATCAGTGTTGACTATTGTAGAGGAAGTCTCGCCCTTAGCCCTCTCCTTGGTCAAGCAACATTGAGTATTGTTCTGTACCGGAAGTCCTGACAATGGCTGAACTGTAAAATAGTCAACACTGATTGGTCGAGGTCAAGGGACTAAGGGGCGGTCTTTAGATTTGACAGCTGTCAATCAAAGTTGACTTTGCTTGGGTCAGGCTATCATCTTCCAACAAGTAAAAGATTGGGGACCCTTTCCTGTGTGTCCCTTACAAAAAATCTAGTATAATATAGTAAGTATACTTAAAGTTAATTTTATTGAGTAAACTTTACGTTGAAGTATATTTCCCAAGAATACTTTAT